>OZ014470.1:30362725-30893524 GCA_963965965.1 Trididemnum nubilum
AAAATGAATGGGGGATGGGAGCTCATTGAAAGGTACGGTAGGAAAAGTAGGAAAATGAATAGGGAAATGGGAGCTCAATAAAAGGTAGAAAAACCAGGAAAATGAACAGGGGAATGAGAGCTCATTGAAAGGTATGAAAAGTAGAAAAATGAATGGCGGAAGGGGAGCTTATTGAGAAAGTAGGAAAAGTAAGAAAATGAATTCAGTAGGAAAAGTAAGAAATAAAAAAAAAAGAAAAAATTCCGCATTACGGAATGGGAGCTCATTGAAAGGTAGCAAAAGTAGGAAAATAAATGGGGGAATGGAAGCTCATTGAAAGGTTGGAAAATGGATTCGGGAATGGGAGCTCTTTGAAAGGTAGAAAAAGTAAGAAAAGGAATGGGGGAATGGGGGGCTCATTGAAAGGTAGGAAAATGAATGGGGGAGTTTGAGTTTATTCAAAGGTAGGAAAAGTAGGATAATGAATAGGGGAAGGGAAGGTTATTGAAAAGTAGGAAAATGAATGAGGGAATGGGAGCTGATTGAAAGGAAGGAAAAGTAGGGAAACACTGTAAATGGGAGAATGGACAAGTTCATTGAAAGGTAGGAAAATGAATAGGGGAAGGGAAGGTTATTGAAAAGTAGGAAAATGAATGAGGGAATGGGAGCTGATTGAAAGGTAAGAAAAGCAGGAAAATGGATGGGGGGATGGGAACGTCATTGAAAAGTAGGAAAAAGAATGAGGGAATGGGAGTTCATTAAAAGGTTGGAAAAGTAGGAAAATGATTGGGGAAATGGGAGCTCATTTAAAGGTTGGAAAAGTAGGAAAATAAATGGGGAAATGGGAGCTCATTGAAAGGTAGGAAAATGAATGGGGGAATGGGAGCTTATTGAAAGGTAGAAAAAGTGGAAAAATGAATAGGGTCGTAGAAGCTGTTTGAAAAGTATGAAAATGAATGGCGGAATGTAAGCTGATTAAAAGGTAGGAAAATTAAAGGAGAAATGGGTTTTGGGAACAATAATCTATTTTGACTCCATTTAGGGATTTGTATATTTACTTCTGCAAAGCGTGGGAGTTTTTGCACGTGTAGCTAAATTTCTTGGCAGTAGTAAAGCTTGGTATTAGCCAGGCGGTGCACAAGATGAAAAGCAAGTGTTTTGTGTTTTGTGCAGAAAATGGTTTCACCTCAAATGTCGCGCAAAGTGTGCGGACATAAACGAAACTTACTTTTGTTGTTGCAGCGAGTAGCCTTACTAATCGAGCGGAAGTTTATTTTCATTCGTGACAGAGAAGTGAGCTGAGCGGGCTTGTTGTTCTGTCATTGTTCTGGTTACGCAAAATTATTTTGGAGAAGAGAAATTGCTTTCCTTCAAAATTTTACAATTTTGCAGTGCGTACTTTTTCGGGGAAATATTTAGGCTAACTACTAAAAACCCAAGTGTAACGTTAGCCAAGTTTAAACAGCAAGGTACTCCAACGTAGGCCGATTTTGGCAATTTTACCTGTACGTGAGTACTATTTAAGCAATGCTGACCTGCAAGGGGGAGCAGTGGATACACCATTTTGATTTGAAATTTTTAAGAAAATTTAGCACATTTTCTACTTCATCGTTTAGTGTAGACCAGCATTTCTTGTATGCATGAATGGTTCTCTCTAGAGTAAATAAAAATTTTTTACGAGAAAAGCGGCTTTTACCAATAGTCCGGATTTTATCCTCATGAGAATTTTTTCCGCAAGTGCCTACTGAAAAAATCCGAACGCGGATAAAATCCGGACTATCGATAAAAGCTGCTTAACAGAGGTGGAGTCCTTGAGGACGTTCTTGGCCTCGAGGACGTCCTCGAGGACACATTTTGAAGTCCTTGGCCTTGGCCTCGAAGATCAAGTCCTTGGCCTTGGCCTCGAGGCCTCAAGTCCTTGTTAATTGGCCTGTCCTCGGCTCGAGGACAGCACTATTTTTTGAATTTTAAAATTTTGTGAAGCGCTTGAAAAATTTTTTTGAAAACGTTTTTTTGTGGAGATCGCTTGAAAAACTTTTGTGAAGACCTTTTTTTTGGAGAGCACTTGCGCTTGTGTCCTTGGTCCTTGGCCTCGAGCATTCCTGTCCTTGGCCTCGAGAGTGTCTGTCCTCGGAAAGGTTGTCCTTGGCCTTGGATTTTTTGTGTCCTTGGCCTTGGCCTCGAGCCTTGTGTCCTCCACTCCACCTGAAATGAGGTGTAACATGTAACTGAATTATTTTGTGTTGTTTGTCTACATTTTGATAAACTATTCAGGCTATTTGTTATATTCGGGCTATGACATTTTTTATGGCAAATTTTGAAGCTTGTAAGTAGCGACTGCTATGAACTCAGTGCTGCCGTTGAGGGTAGGCTTGGTAGTCTCTAACCTCAAAAATGATGTAAGCATCGTTGTAATTGACGAAGTATATCTTCGATATTAGACGAAAAAGTACAGCTTTTTCCCATTAAAGACTTCTTTTTCTTCATCTGAAACTGACCGAAAAAGATAGTGACTGCGGTGATCTTTTTTTTTTTTTTTTTTTTCTTGTACACAAGCCTACACACTTCTTGTTTGGAGCCTTCCCACTTTTTTGTTTAGGACGGCAGCACTGTATAAACTTCAATTGAAAAACAGTGCTCTGCTGTGCACAATTTCCGCATTTTCCTACTTTTCCGCCTTTTGCTACTTTTCCGCCTTTTAGTAAAGTCCCGTACAGGATCCAAATTAGGGGAGTCGAATATGGAATTAAATAATCTGGGTAATTTTATGATTCAGGATGAAGTTAGAGCCTCCTTATAAGGCTCAATAACGTTTTTTATGGCGTTATTCGAAGCTCGAAACCTTAAATAACCCAATGTATGAAATAGACGGGTTAAAAAAATTGACGGGAATGTAGGCCTATTGAGGACTTCGATTTTTTGTTGTGATACACATTTTGAGCTTTTCTGCAGAATAAGATGCTTTCATTGCCCACCGTACTTGTTTCATAACCGCTACAAACATGTGTTTACAGCGTATTTAGATACACTGTGAAGTGTATTTTTTTAGACTATTGCAAGTGTGTATTATAGCTTATTATCACTCTCAAGCGCATGAGATGTTGATAAAGTGTTTTCAATTTTTGCAAGTTCCATTCTTTCATCGCTGCTTATAAAGAATTCAGACCTGAAGCTTTTTTTCAGTGCGCAAGTGTTTCATAATTGCATTTGTAAATTATCTCGCTGAATATTTAGCCTGTCCACATTTCGAATTAGCGTGGGCTAATTTGGCCCGTAGGTGGTCTAAATTCATCTTTAGGGGTCAAAATCTTGAAAATTTGAGGTCCATTTGGGGGGATCCCCAACGTGTCACCCTCCAATTCAGACGGGCACTAGCCCATTTTGATATCTACATTCGCTCAAACTTTGGATTCTCTGCGTTTTGCAAGCAAAATACAGAAAGCTGAAGATAGAAAAAAAAAGGAAAATGATATCCAAGTCGGATATTATAAACATAGCCATAAGAAAGACGGTGAAAGTGTGTTCTAAAACCGCTAACGTGTTTTTATCAACATCGGTATTTACCGAGATATATCTGTTAAAATTTGACCATTTTCTGCCGAAATTTTGTCTCCATAATTGCAGTCACGTGACCAAACGTCCCCAAAATTGTTACGTACAAAGTTTCTATAGATGCACTTATGCTGTGTCCAAATTTGAGCTTTCCACGTCCAACCGTTTTGAAGCTGTAAACGACTAATATTTCTTTGACACAAAAACGGCCATTTTTTTTCCGGTTTTCAGATTACTGAATCGCGATGATGTCACCCTTGATCCTAAAAACTGTCATACAAGATGCATTTATCCACAACCAGGTTGTGTCCGAAATTCAACTTTCTGTGTTTAGCCGTTATGAATTTATAACGCTTTGATATCTTTATCTGCAAAAAATCGGCGGGTAAAAACAATGGTACCACGCGCGAAACGCGATGTATAAATGACCTTGCATTTTCCGGATATGACTAAAAGGCGGTAAAGTTGGGAAAAGCTGAAATCGTCCTAAAAGGCGGAAAGTAGGAAAGGGCAGTTGGGGTTTGGGTTAAGGTTAACCCTCATCTAACCCTAACCGCAATCCTAACCCAAATCTAACCTTAATCTGCTTTTTAGCACGTTTTCCGCCTTTTCCTACTTTTCTGCCGTAGGAAAATGGGGAATCGTGCAAAAAACTGACTAATTTTAGATTTGGTTTAAGACAAGGGTTAGACGAATTCACCCTTTTCTACTTTTCCACCTTTTGAGACGAATTCAGCCTTTTCCTACTTTTCTGTCTTCTAGTCATGTCCTCATTTCCCTACTTTTCCGCCTTTTTTTTGCCAATTCCTAACCAATCTCAATTTATAGTTCCAACATTTTCTACTTTTCCTACCTTTCCCAACCACACAATAAGCTCCCATTTCCAAAATTTCCAAAAATTTCACTTTTTGAACCAACAGCTCATGCTTTCCCTACCTTTCAATGAACTCCCATTCCCTCATTCCTTTTCCTACCTTTCAATGAGCTTCCATTCCCATTCATTTTCCTACTTTTCTTACCTTTCAATGAGCTCCCATTCCCATTCGTTTTCCTACTTTTCCTACCTTTCATTGAGCACCCATTCCCCCATTTATTTTCCTACTTTTTCTACCTTTTAATGAGCCCCCATTCATTTCCTACCTTTCAATGAGTTCTCATTCCCCTATTCATTTTCCTACCTTTCAATGAACTTCGTCCATTTTCCCATTTACAGTGTTTCCCTACTTTTCCTACCTTTCAATCAGCTCCCATTCCCTCATTAATTTTCCTACTTTTCCTACCTTTGAATAAACTCAAATTCCCCCATTCATTTTCCTACCTTTCAATGAGGCCCCCATTCCCCCATTCCTTTTCCTACTTTTTCTACCTTTCAATGAGCTCCCATTCCCGAATCCATTTTCCAACCTTTCAATCATTTTCCATTCCCCCATTTATATTTTCCTACTTTTGCTACCTTTCAATGAGCTCCCATTTCGCATTCATTTTCTTACTTTTCCTATCTTTCAATGAGCTCCCATTCCGCCATTCATTTTCCTACTTTTCATACCTTTCAATGAGCTCTCATTCCCCTATTCATTTTCCTGGTTTTTCTACCTTTTATTGAGCTCCCATTCCCCCATTCATTTTCCTACTTTTCCTACCGTACCTTTCAATAAGCTCCCATCCCCCCATTCATTTTCCTACTTTTCCTACCTTTCAATGAGCTTCGTCCATTCCCCCATTCGTTTTCCTACCATTAAATGAGTTCCCATTCCCCCATTCATTTTCTTATTTTTCCTACCTTTCAATGAGCTCCTCTTCCCCCATTTTTTCCATACTTTTCTTATCTTTCAATCATCTTCCGTTCCCCCATTTTCATTTTCCTACTTTTCCTTCACGATTTCCGCTTTTTCCTACCTTGCCGTTGTAGGAAAAGGCGGAAATCGTGCTAAAAGGCCATTAGAATTAGGGATAGGATTAGGGCCAATCGTAATCCCAAACCCAACCGCCCTTTCCTACCCTTCTGCCTTTTAGGGCGATTTCCGCCTTTTCCTACTTTTCCGCCTTTCAGTCATGTCCCATTTTCCTACTTTTCCGCTTTAGGAAAAACGAAAATCGTGCTGAAAGGTTATTAGGAGTAGTTTTAGGATCGGGATTGGTATAGGGTTTGGTTAGGATCAACTATAACCTTAGCTCAAACCCCAACCGCCCTTAAATTCAACTTTGCCGCCTTTTAGCATGATTTCCGCCTTTTCCTACTTTTCCGCCTTTTAGTTAGGGAGTTTTTCCGTCTTTTAGTAATGTCCTTGTTCCCCCCAGTTACACCAGTGAAAAGGGAGATGCGGATGAAAGGTTTACAAACAACCGACTCAAGCTAACGCGTCTCAATGACTCAAATACAGACTATACTTGCTGCAATGTGAAACTATCCAATGGCAGAAATTATCGAAGCGAAGATTGACTTTATTGCAAGTATCGTGAACACAGTTGTTACTGTAGTGGGAAAGTAGATATAACATATAAGCCTACAGGTAGATCGCTTAAAAGAGGAAATATTTTGCTAACCCACTAGCAATGCTGCTTTAGGATCAAGCACTCAGTGGCGTCGCTAGGGGGTAGGCGGGCGGCCCGCCCCGGGTGTCACCATATTATGATGTGAAACCATAACTCCATCGATTTGTGGCAAATACCTTTCTTTTTGTTTAGTCCCCATCTTCATTTAGGCCGAAAACCCACTGATTGTTAGGCGAAGACCTTTTTTTTTTGGTCTTCACATACTTTTGGACTGAAAACCCACTCATTTTGCAGCGAAGACCTTTTTCTTTTTTTTTTTTTTGGTCTGCACCTATTTTTGGACCAAAAAAGGGTACCACCACGAAATCCCGCCCAGCGTGCCACCATCCTTAGCGACGCCTCTGCAAGCACTACTTACATTCGTACATTTCCTGGAATATCATGAAGTGCAGCGCTTACGATTCGAGCCCAATAGTAATTTGAACAGTGAACAAAATTACCACATAAGATCATCTCAATGCGAACAAGCTTACCGCCATTAAGAACGGCAAAGTTGCTTATCAAAAAAACACCCAAACCAACAAGTAACTATCAAAACAATTTTGGGCAAACATTTAGTTTTTCTAAAGTGCCTTTGAAAGGAAATGGAGACTGATTTTCAATGCTACTTGGACAAAAGGTACAGCACAGTAAAATCATTCGCGTTGATTTAAACATTCTAGTTGTTGCCGTTTCCAAGATATTTGCACTTTTGGTTTTGTATCCTTACAAGTTTAAATGCTATTCAGTCGTATAAAATCGTAGAAGAGATGAAATAAAACGGCAATCAGCAAGAAAGTTCAAATCAACGCGAGTAGATTTTACTACGCTCTATCTTTTTCCAAAATAGCATTAATTAAAGTTCAGTCTCCACCTCTACTCTAACTTTGGTCCCAGGCTGTATTTAGATGAGATACATAGCAAATAATAAGCAATAAAAAGCAAAATAAAATAAAAAGCAAATTTTGGGATAAACAAGCAATAAAAAGCAAATTTTGGGATAGAACGTTTTAAAGCATAGAATTAAATATTACGATGATGGAGTGGAAGCTGGTCTTCCATCACATTTCCTACAACATATCATGAAACATAACATAAAGTGGCTCGTAGCCGAAGTTTAAATTTAAAAATTTAATCAAAGGTCGTGGAAGAAAATGTCACGATTGAATAACGTCTTCCATTTTGTTCCATCCAAAGCCATACCAATAAGATAAAATTCTGTTTTGGCATCGTCTGGGCCAATGATCAATATAATAAAAGCTTGCATTTGACGTCATTAAAATCGTACTGTACCGACAGCATCAATCAATGAAATTTTGTGTATAAACAGTATAAATACAAGCATACATTTCTTATCAACGGGTAAAACAAATTTTAATTTAACGGAAAAAAAAAAGAGTAGTGACCACAGTGGTCAGACTACACGACTACCTGCAGGGCCTTATTAGCAGCAGGTAACATAGGTCATTGTCACTACCAGTTTATTTACAATATAGTTAACATTATTTTTGTTGTTCTTTGTTCTGGTAACAGCAACAAGAAGTTAACTCGAATAGCTTTGAGTATTTCTCAACAGCAAGGAAATGTCACTCATCAGTCTTCCTGCCAAGCCGCTAGATAGCTTACGCAACTTTGCGGCTAATGTGCTGCAGAAAAATTCGACATCGTCGGAGCTTCATTGTCGGTCTACAATTTCGGGGTTATGTTGCAGCAACTCCAGTACTTTTTCCTAAAACATATTATTAGAACACCTAAGTGAAGATATCAGAACTTACACTTTTGAAACCTAATATACGTACTGGTTTAGCATGTACCACTCTCCTAAAAATTATGTTACGTGTAATTTTGCACTGAAGTTAAAAATAATTAAAGAATCTCATAAACTACGCTCTTAGTTCCCACCAGAAGATGTGACGTCTTTTTTCTCTCAATGTTTGTAAAAGAAATGACTCTTTTCCCAAGTAGACATCGTTTTTTAATAAATATTTATGATAGCTATTTCAAATTTAAGAAAGCTAAAAACTGTAATTGCCTACACACCAGTTGAAAAGTTTCTAATCATTATTGAGTTCCTCGTATATATAATCAGGTCTTACTGTTGTAAAACTTTGCTTCACTCGCTTAGTTGATTATTCTCGCTTTATCAATTGTTGATTTTAACCAGTTACAAACTTAAACCAACCAAGAGAAATGTGACACATCGTTCTTGAAAATCTTGCTACTTGACTCTTTTTCTTAACTGGTATTGTTGCTTAAAGAACTTTCATTAACACTTACTGCTCTGACTGCACCCTCGCTTTGCACTGAAAATAACAAAAAACGTAATAGTGAGCTATTGCTATAAAATAAAAGCTATAAAAGTCTATAAAAGCTATCGCTACATGAAGGTTTGAGATTACACAAAAACATAACATTATGCAAATGTGTGCTCACTACTCACATTAAAAAGCAAAAGTACTTTTGTTCCACTGTGATATTTTTTTAGGCTACAAAGGTAATAGCTACAGCTGCTGCATCGTACAATGATGTCAGCATAAAAAGTGGTTTCAAATCACATGATTACAGCTTCCAAAGCCTTCAACTAAAGGTTTTAAGCAGCAGCAAACTTGGATTCAACTTTTTTATATCAAATAAAAAGTATGGTGCTTAACTATTATCTAAGAATAGTTAGAAGATCACTCGTCCATGCTTACAAATCATTTGGCTACATTTTACTGATTAGTACGTACAATAAACAAGGTTTTCATCACCATCCTGTTGCGTGAAATCAAGAGCTTGAAGTGTGTTTTCATTGAGTTGGTAATTACTAGCAGTGCTAAAAAAATCATCTTGTATTATAATTAAAACGATCAGTGGTCAAGTGGATAAAGCGTCTGCTACTAAAGCTGTAGACTCCGGTTCGATTCTCGATTGGGTCAAACCAAAGACTACAAAAATTGGCATTGATAGCTTTCCTGCTTGACGTTCTACAATTAAAGGGACAGTGTGAAGCCTCTGCCATGTTTGGTAGACAAGTGGGCAGGCAACATCTTGACTCAAAGACCAAAAAGTGCTTTCGCAGTCTCTTGGCCAAGGCAAGTTGGTGAATAAAATGCAGGGATATATAGAAACATCAAGACCGGGATTGCTTGCTGAATTTTAGGGCGGACAACAGAAGGGCTACTTGGAAAATTTTGTTTATTGCATTGCTATACCAACTATTGTGCAAAATATAATGCTTTCAACCAAAGTTAACATAATGACAAAAATAACGTAATACTGACGTCATCACTGACGTCATTATGATACCCATAGACAGGAAAATACATAAAAAATGTGCAATATTTTCCAAATGAAAGTCGTGTGCCATTACTAATTGTAAGCTATTGATTGATTTTTTTTGCATTTATATACAATAGTATGCAAATTAATTGGGACAAAACGAAGAGTGTCAAAAAATTAGGAAAATTCTCAAAAACGCGTCTTTAATCCAAATTATATCAACTCTAGCACGTTCAATAGTTAATATATCCTTCTTTTGCCTTTATGAGCATTGAAATTCGTATTGGCATGAAATCAACTAGGGTTGAGCAAATATCTTCAATTTCTTCATCATGGTACCAAATTCGTATTTTGGCTTCTATGAGTTTGGTTTTAGTTGTGCAGTCACATACTTGAAGACACCTTTTTATGATAGCCCACAAGTTTTCAATGGGGTTTAGGTATGGGCAGTTGCCAGGCCAGTCTAGCAAAGTTAATTTCGATTTTTAAAAAAATGTTTGCATTTTTTGAAGTATGGCATGGTGCACTGTCCTGCTGAAAAACACCACTGCCATCTGAGAATGATTTTTGCATTGTTGAAACCAAGTCTTTTTCCAAAATTTAGTTAATTTCATCATTCCTTCGCTTGTACATAATCTTCCAGTATCATTAAGAGTGAAGCAACCCCAAAGTATTTTCTTTAGGGGGTGTTTCGGGGCCTGTAGAATATAAAAGGTATTGAGGGGTTCTCCAACACTTTGTCTTACATATTGAGATTTGAGTCCATGCACTTCAAAATGGCTGTCATCTGAAAACAACTTTTATTCATTCCTGTTTTCCCTTTTATTGGAGGCGTTTCTTTTTCATAGCAACTGTTGGCAATTGCTTCTCGCAGGGACTTCTGGCTTTTCTTCCAACTTCAAGAAGTCGCTTTCTTATGGTTGACGAATCCACGTTGACTCCTGCAGTTGCTAAATCTCTTTGAAGGTCCTTACTAGTTTTTCTAAGGTCTTTAAAAGTATTTTGCAATATCATTTTGTCATCACGAGTGGTCGTTTTAAGCTTTCATTCATGCTGATCCCGCCTTTTAGTTGTGGTGACGTCACCATTGGTATCCATCATTTAAAAAATTCGCCCCACATTTGATTTTGACACATTCAGCTTCTCTCCTATTTTTCTTATTGTCATATTAGAGTGTTGTCGTAGAGTAACTATTTGTGCCCTCTTTCTTGGAGCAATATTCATTTTATTGCAAGCAGGCATATAGTAATATGTAAAAATCAAAATAAAATTTTTGGCCACGAATAAGTTTACTTGATATTTAAAATAAAAAAATCTTTTAATCTGAAAAAATAGAGCATAAAAGCAGTTAATAGTGGTTCATATTCTTTACTTAGATTATTAATTATAATTACAATACTATCTATTATACATTCCCTAAACTAACCTAAACAAAATTCTAAAAATGCAAAAATATAGTTTTGTCCATATTAAATCGAACACTACTGTACCTGTCAGGGTCCACGACAACTGACCGCGAACCAACTGACGCCGATTGGCTGAGAAGGCCGATCATAAAAATATTCTACCACCTCAGAGCCATCTTGCCCAAACCCTCACTTAGAGACAAAATCACTAGTAACCGTTGGTTCGCGGTCAGATGACTTGGCTTGACGAAGCTCAGCTAAAAGTTAAGCAAAAACCTTCCAATCATGGTTGTCGAAAGTAACAACGCTCTAATGCACTGCGTAAAACTGGCGATGTAAAATGGACGAAGGGTTTGATAAGAGACACAATATTTATATATATACATATACACACATCAAGAAAAAATGTGTCTAAGAACGTACACAAATAATATCCACTGCGGTTATTCACCAATGCGATATAATATACACATTTAGCCAAATAAAAACACTTCTTTCTAGAAGTTAAAAAGATTTGTTTTCAAACGTTTAGGCAAAAACTGAACAAAATTATAAAATTCTGACGATCAGTTGCTATGAAGAGAAAAAGTAGAAAAAGTTGGCGTAATAAATAACGAAAACTGCTACATGGAAATACAGTAGGCTTATGTCACCATTTCTGTTGATGAAAAAAAAAAAAAATAACTTATGACACTTGTGAGGGTAAAAAAAAACAAAAAACACTGAAATATAAATTATATGCCAAACAGATTATGTTACTTGTAATACGCTTGACAATGAAGAAAAATAATATTACTAAACTGCTACAACACAGCAACAGTTCTCAGTGGTTAGTCGCAGGTCAGTATTAGAAAAAAAAAACACATTGAAGCTCAACATAAAAGGTGCAATGATATGTAAAAAAACAAAAAAAAAAAACAGAGCTATGGCGTTAATTTTACAGAGGATTTTAAATAACAAGCACATTCCTGAATGCGTTTCAACAGCAAAGTCATAAAACCTTAATCACGACTGTGATTCCGAAGTATATATAGTGCAGAAATTCTGAACATGCATATTAGGGAAACAGCTAGTTTCTGCTTCACATATCCTTTCTCTGAGCTGATGGGCAGCATCACTAGGTATGCTCAAAGAGCCTTTGCATTCAAATAAAATCTGGCACATGGTTTGGTCACTTTCACCACAACCGCATAAAGGTGTATAAACTGTAAACATCAAGAAATTTATCAAATAAAAAGGAATTCAGCAAATCATTTTGATAAAAAAAGCTTAAAAGTCTCAGTTTTTCGGTTAACAAAAAAATCAAAAAAGAGACATAATAATAGCTGCTCGTTGAAGTTTCACCATTCAGTGAAATAATATCCAAAAAGTATATATATTTTGTTACATTTTAAACTGATAAGTCTTACTCTACATTCTGAAACACCTGCTAGCATTGTAATGTATAGTCACTATAAGGCACAATAACACCTGCACACAGAAGTTTCATCTTTACATCCTTTGGCTACAAATCTGATGTTCAATTTAAAATATTTGAAAGAAAAGTAAAAATTACTTGAGTCTTAACTAGGAAAGAAACAGCGCAAAAACTACAATTTTAAGCAAATTGAAAAACACTCTTAACTAAATGATAATTATTTGCCAAAGAGGTCACAACTGAATACCAAACAACAGTTACCTTTTGGCAAACAAACATACTGTTTTGAATTTACAAATATCAGTTAACCATGATACTTAAACTTAAAGCACTAAAAAGCACAAAAGCTTCCAGCTGCATAAAATAAAAAAAAAGTTGACTATATCTGTTTCCTTATTTGATTCACATTACAGTATAGCCCACATAGTACACGCACCACAGTAGATGGAGACTATTGCGCAGATGTTTGTGAATTTAACTTTCTAATGGTGCGTGCCATTTTCTCGGGAGGTGCAAGAGTGCATTGGTTGATTCTTTTCAACTCATTCTAAGCAAAGCAGTTGAATATTGCTTGCAGTATCAACACAAAATTATTGTGCCCTTGAGTACCGGTTTGTTCAGCCAAAACTACATACGTGTCGGATTCCACAAATTTTGTTGCAGCTAAAATAATTGCCGCCCTCTGATTTTTTGCAAACAACAGCTTACTTCATGCAGATTGCAAAAGAAACAGTTGCAATTTTACTCAGAATCGTGCGAAATTTTAAATTATTACTTTATTAGTATTGCTACTGGGTAGGAGATATCACCCATTGCTTTGCTTTATGTTTGTTCCGTGTTGTAAACAAAAAGATGAGAATGCTATTTGTATTCTTATTTATGACTTGACCAAAAGTTGTACCCAGTATTCCACATGCAAAGAGCGCATTATAACCAATTAATCAAATCGCTTGTTTAGATTACCAAAAAATTATGAATGGTAAGTTTTTTTAGCTAATTGTGCAGAGACTTTTCAATCCTTTCCGATAAATACTGCAATATTTTCTGGTTATTACCAGAAGGATTTTAGTGTATATTACAAAAGTTTATATTTTAATTTTCATTACAGGTGTTTTCAGTGAATCGACTGTTAGAGGTTTGGAATTTTACAGTGATAGTCATCCTTCTTTTAAAGACACTGCTAGATAAATCAAATTTATTTTAAATATCTGGAAAATCATGTCGTTAAAATCTCCTTCAAAAGGTACGAGATGTATCTTGGTACTCTGCAATTTTTACTAATCTTTGACTATAGCAATGATTCAAAGATACGTCATTGCCACAGGCTGATCAATATTGTTCATTTTACCAGACATAAAAAAGCCAGAGGTGATTGAGTAAAAGCAGTACTTAACTATAGCATGCCGTTTTCAAACTACGTTAGGACGTCGAATCCAACTTATAAACTCTTCCATTGGCTTAGAACACCACCGTAAATTCTAGTATTCTTGACATGCTATTTAATAAACTTTACATTGTGTTAAAGACTAAAAATTTTTTATCGCTAAATGTTTATGTGTAGGAATACGGAAGCATGATGCTGTTTCTGTGCTGCTTTGCAGTGCAATTGCACAACTGTATCCTTGCTAACGAATCTGGACGAAGTAAGCTGTTGTCGGCAAAAAATCAGAGAGCAGCTTTATTTTTGCTGCGACAAAATTTGCGGAATCTGACACGTATATAGGCTAGTTTTGGCTGAACAAACCTGTGCGCAAGAGCACAATAAGTGAATAACTTTGTGTTGATGCTGCAAACAATATTCAACTGCTTTGCTAAGAATGAGTCGAAAAGAATCAACCAATGCACTCTTGCACCTCCTGAGAAAATGGCACACACCATTAGAAAGTTAAATTCACAAACATCTGCACAATCAGCAATAGTCCCCATCTACTGTGGCATGTGTACTGCGGTATGTGGGCTATACATACTGTAATGTGAATTAATCCTAAAGAAACAGATATAGTCAACATTTTTTTTATTTTATATTTCATGCTGCAGGAAGCTTTTGTGTTTTTAAGTGCTTTAAACTTAAGTAGCCTACCATGGTTAACTGATATTTGTAAATTCAAAACAGTAGGCCTACAGCATGATAGTTTGCCAAAAGGTAACTGTTGTTTGGTATTCAGTTGTGACTTCTTTGGCAAATAAATGTCATTAGGTGAAGTGTTTTTCAATTTGCCTAAATTGTACGGTAGTTTTTGCACTGTTTCTTTCCTAGTTAAGACTCTAGTAATTTTTACTTTTCTTTCAAATATTTTAAATCGAACATTAGATTCGTAGCCAAAGGATGTAAAGATGAAACTTTAGTGTGCAGGTGTTACCGTATTGTGCCTTACAGTGACTATACAATGCTAGCAGGTGTTTTAGATTGTAGACTAAGACATTTCTGTTTCTATATACCTATCCCTGACCTGCTACTAACAGCTTACAGCTCACCTCTCAAGAAAACTGACTAGACTAGGTTATTCTTGCACTCACTAATGCTTGTAATAGTAATAGCCTAAGCTTATATGCAGCATAGCCCAGGCAACCAATAATTTCATATAGATAGGCTTATGGCAACACTTTTTATGTTTATGCATATCGATATTAGGCTACTAGTGATATGGCCTAAAGATGTCAGCAAAAACTGCAAATTCAAAATAGGCTAATCCCAGAGCTTAATTCCATTAAAAGGATCTTTCCAGAAGGTCTACATTATAACAATTATCAGAGCAAACTCTGAGCCTCTATCACTTTTGGAAACCTAGATCCTTTCTGTTCTACTGTGAAAGAAATAAAAATTGGGACTCTCATTGAAATCAGTAGCCTTGTTCAACAGACCAAGTATATATAGTCCAATGCCTTAGCGGATTGCTTTTATTACCTGAGCAACTCTTCTAAACTTTATGTTTTCCTTGAAAAATTAAACTCACGAAAAAAACGGCAATTTCGCCTTGCCGTCTTAACTTATGCTAACCTGTTCCACAGCACACCAAGTACCTCTACGAAGACACTTTAGCTGACTAAAATAGCCCTTCTGTTGTCCACCAAAAAAACTGAAATCGCTGAAGCGAGCAATCCCGGTGTTCTATATATCCCTGATAAAATGTAATTACAATACAATACCGTTCTTATTTATATTATAATTTACACTAGTGCCACTCATCTGTTGAAAATCAGTGACTTACTACATGAGTTTATGCTTATATCAATGTTATATAACCAATATTGGAACTGGAACCAATCTAGACTGGATCACTGGCTTTAGCTCAGTCATAGGTACTGACTGTAGCCTCTGCAGTCAACAGCTAGCTACACAGTACATTCGGATGTGACTTTCAATAAACTCGATTTTATTTCGCTTTTGCAATAAGCTTTTCGGATAGAACTCTTCAGTTGCGATCTCTGTCTGGTTTGGTATGTGGTAAGCAGGATGTTGCTTGCTCCCACATACCAAACCAGACAGAGATTGCAACTGAAGAGTTCTACTCGAAAAGCCTATTGCAAAAGCAAAATGAAATCGACTTTATTAAAAGTCATATTCAAATTCTGCACCACCTCAAAATTGTTCATCTACACAGAACAGTTTGGTGCCGCATTGCTCTTTGAAATGCGTATTGCTTAGCAAAAATCTAGAAGGCATTCACAAAAATTTTGCTTACACTTCATGTAAAATATTTAAAAGAGTACGTTTAGTGCGTAAGTCAAAATTACAAACATTTTGAAAATTTAAAAGCATTTGAAAAGCTAAGTATATGTTTTTTAAACTACTGGTACCCAGTTTGGTTCTGTTTATGGCTTGTTTATGCTGCATCAATAATTTTGTATTGTTGATGTAACAGTATATGCTAGAGATTTAGATACATTAAGATGCTGTACCTTATATAACTCATATAACATAGTCCTGGAAGACGATAGTCAACATTTAGCTGAAGAATTTTTTACACAAACTTTCATACCTGGGTTGTAACAAATGATCATCTAAAAACTCAAGTAGTAGAAACAATCTTCATTTTTTTTTTATTGTGCTGCAGAACCACTTGGAAGTTTGAGCGCTTTTTTTCTTTAGCATAGCAATCGTGTAATGTCTTCCATCGTACTGAACATTCCTCAGCTACACATTAAGTACAACAAAATGTAACAAGACTGCTAAACATCTTGTTTGTAACCCATGGTTGCACCAAGCGACAACTGGCTAACATGTAGTCCACTGCCACCCACTGCTATTGCCCATTAATTACCCGATCCTTTGACTAACAGAAAATCTTCATCAAAAATGACTTTAATTCTCCAATAAATAATAAAAGAAGTGTAGAAAGCCTTGCAATCGTTTTGGACAAACACCACAGTAAACCATATCACTACAGGCCACCCAGTAGTGCAATTACTAAATCAGTTACAAAGCTAATGTGCTTTAATCTACATTTTTTGTGAAGAAATCAATGCTCTGTGTATAAACTATTCTTAAGAGACTGTTTGGTTCTGATGATGGCCATTGGACAATTGACATGGGTTTACATGAACATAGCTACTTATTGCTGGCATATTACCAAAATGTAAGATTAGAAGTACAGTACATGGTGTGTGCGTATGGTACAGTACAGTTACATTTTCAGTACAAAAGCTAAAAGCATGGTACCGGCACGTGGTTACGTACACATCAAAGAAGTCCATAGTGTATAATACATACTGCTAATGCTGGTATGGCTACATTTTTGAAGTACTGATGCGTAGTGTGCACTATTTCAATTGCAGGCACGTAGCTAGAAATCTGTAACGTAAGGGGTTGTTTCAGGGGTCTGGGCGGAATAAAGCTCCAGTCATTCTAAACTTTGGAATTTTTTTGCAAAAATAGCTAAATTTTAGGCCTATTTTGATAAAAATTAATGCTATTAAAATGTGGCATAGAAATTAGCAGAGCAAAAACATGATTAAACTGGTTGCATAAACAGGCTCTGTTGGAAGTGGTCAATGGTAAAAGTTCAGTTACGCTCGGGTAAAAAAATCATAAAATCAAATATATAGTTCAATCAAACTCAAAGGTAGTAATCTTTTTCAACTAGCGACTACATATATTTTATATTACAGCAAAAGATAATTGGTAGGGCTGATGGAATGAGATCAGAAAAAAGTGATTGGCAATTAACTAATAATACTGAATAGCCAGCCCGCCCCCCATTTCTGAGCTTATATTTGTTTTGATGAAACCTATGTTCTGCATTTTTGAACAAGCGATCAAATTTAATTGCTTATTTGGTCATTTTTCAAAGTTTTCCTGATTTGTGAAATAATGAGACTTATTTTTGACAAATTACCTCCCCCTCACAAAAAATTTTTTTAAATACTTTTATTTTTGAGTTCATTCCAGTAAAAAGTATTTTCCTTATTCTGCATCTGTGATTTTTGTCGACGGGCCAATGGAAGGCTTTACCACCCCCAAGCTATGCAGTATGCTACTGGTCAAATACCAGATGATACTGTATGCCAAAAGCTTCCAAATTTTAATTCAATGCAAGTCGCAATATCTGATATTAGACATACCATTGCTTTTTCTTTCATGCTACAATAACAACGCAGTGCATAGTGCTACCCTGTACTGGGCATTAACTTGTTAATAACAAAATTAAGTTTTTTTTTTATATAACAAGTTAAAAAGCTTTGTGAGTTAACTTACTGATTATAACTTTTGTTAATCTACTTTAATGTTTATGTTAATCCAAAGAATTTCTATGCTACACCATGTGTCCTAATGCCATGATAATAGAAATAAAAAAATAAAATAAAAAAAAGCTTCCACTCTGTCTATCTTTATTAGAATAGAAATAGTGTACCATAGTAATAGCAATCAGAATGAGTCCCAGTACGTGATTTTTATCTCGTATGGAAATGGAATCATTTTATTGGGCATCAGCTGCAGGTTAATATTGAATTTTAAAAAAATAAACTTTTAACTTTAACTTGCATCACTTTTGTTTTTCAGTTTTAACTTAGGCTACTTAAAAAACTGCTTGAAGATTCTTAGTTGACAGTGTCTGCTGCACCGGCCTGGTTTCCAACTTCTAATCGCTGCTGTACCAGCGGCGCCAGTCTTTTTATTTTGCTGTTCAATGTACTATCTCTCAAGCTGGCATCGCTGCTCGAACCCTAACTCTAATCTTAAGGTTTTAGAGAAAAAAAAAGAATTAGGTAGCGAAGTAGCTCACTAGCGCTATTTCTGCCAAGTGTGCTTGGTGGGAATCGATACCCTAACCCTCGGGTAAGCAGGCATGCGCACTTGCCACTACATCATCTGCGCTTCGCATTTTAAATGTCAAAGTGCCAAATTTAAACCGAAGCAATGAGAAAAAAGCAATATAACAAGCTGCCAGCGCAGCAGTGATTTGGTGTCCGAAACCGGACCAGTGTTCTTGACACTTCCTTCTTAGTTTTAACAAAATTAACATTTCTCATTAACTTGCCCAGCACTAGTGCTACCATATACCAGTACCACCAGTTTATAACGACCGCATGCGACAACAACCAACTTAGTACCGTAGTATTAGTATTATCTAAACTTAGTATCTAAAATACATGCAACTTACCAGTAGGTTGTTTTCTAGTAGATCATACCAACAAGGATATCTGATAAGTGGGCTACCAACGCACTAGGCCTCTGAGTTCAATTAAATTTTGATTTAAATCCATAATGCAATCACGGCTTGAATTCACCATCACGGTTTTTAGGGCTAAGGCTAGCCTACTGCTGTACTGCACTGAGTACCAGTAATAAACCTGAAAAAAATGCAAAACAATGCTTGCAACTGTAGGCCTACCCTATAATTTGGAAATAGCATGCTGGTAGAAGCTATTGCATTTTGAACTGCACCGGTATCAAACAAATTTTTGCGCTTTACTTGATGCACCATAGACTAACTACCGGTAGACTGGTAGAGGCAAAACTAGGAGAGTTGAACTGTTGAAGAGGGTGCCGGTACTGAGTGATAGCCAATCGGTATATATGCTACTAAACTGCTCTCTAAACCCACTGCAAAGCAGATGCTATGACCACAAGGCTAGGCCCAGGGCCTATACCAGTAGACCACCATAGCTAAGACACTGGTACCACTGTTTGCTGCAGTAGGCTACAGTGCATGCCTTGACCAAAAATGGATTAAGTCTTCAAGCTATAAGCCTAGCCTATACTGTGCCTACATGCCAGTCTGATTAAAGTCTACTTTACAATCAAGAGCCAAAATGTTTTACTGTGTAATAAAAACATTCTGTTTGGTTTTGATCAATCTTTCACCGAGCACAGTGCATTGTTGATACTTTGAACACCTGAGTAGGCCTATCGACTTTCCGCCCGCGGAAACGGAAAAAGTTGAAATATTTCAACTTCATTTTTCTTCCGTTGAAAGCGAGAAGTTTTCCGCGCGTGAAAAATAGTAAAAAATCCGCTTTTAGTGAGAACATGCCCTACCAACAGAAAAAACGTTCCGTTTTCCGGTTTCCGGACTAGTGTGAACCGCCTATTACAGTACTATTTACCTTTATACAATTTCATCTAAAATGCTTTTTCATTTGTAATGATAATACGTATAGTACCAGTAGGCTATTGTACATTATTAGTATACACGTGCATTCTTAGAATAGCTTCCAACCAACTGCTATAACTTGAACATTATCATTGTATAATGTATATAGCAGTTTAGTACAATTAGAAAGTATTTACAGAATTGTGGTATTAATATTTTAGCGACTAGGCCTATGCAGTGTTCCATAATGAAGGATATGGGGAATATGTCAGTTGAAGAAGTCGTGGATGTCATTAAAACTACTGAGAGTGTTCCACTGGCTAAAATTGACAAGATTTGTCAAATCTTTCAAGGTAGGTCAATTATCAGCCAATTATTTTGCAAAAATTAGAAGAAAAGGACAATGTTTCAGATTTTATAATGTTGATTTGTTAACTACGATAATCATAATGGAAGTTATTAGTTTAAACTAAATCCACCTGAACTGTGAAACTAGTTGCGCATATTATAAGCATCAAGCAGGAAAAACTATGATGGATGCAGCCAGGGCTGAAGAGTCATTTCAAACGAGACATGTTGACTCTGTCTTCAAAGCTCTCATTTTTCACATCTATGGCTCTGGATCCACCTCATTGTCACAATTTGTCAGTTGCAACAGGGTCAAACAGTTTTGTTCTGGAATCAAGTCCATGAAGTCAACAATTATACTAATGCAACATCCAGCACTGAGCAATCATCCATCACACTAACCTTTCTGAAAAGAAAAAGTTGTTTGTTTTGGCAAACAAAATTAAGTAGAAGTTGTTTGTTGAGAGCTGAAACTTGTAGATTTTTGTGGTTCCAACTCCATAATAATTGCAGTTAAAAGCTCCAGCTTCCCAGTCTTGAATATGGTAGATATGGCTTAAATTAAATGAGAACGACGGCAATAAATAAACTTTCAGTACCCATACTGAAAAAGCTATGTGAATAAACTGTAATTAATAAGAACAGTAACAGAGTCTTTTGTTTATATGAGCTAGATGTTTTTCGTAATTGGCTCGTGATAGTGAGCTTGCCAGCTTTACTTTACAACAGTTAGCTTTATGTGTAGATGAATGGATCGATGGACCTACAATGAAAATTAAAAAAAATTTCAATGATCTTTCTGAAATATGTCCAACAGTTGCCAAAGGACATTTGTTTAAAGTTTTCAAACATATAAAATCTAATTTCTCCAAATCACCAGAATTGTCAGAAAGTAGCTCTTCTGTAGGCACTGGTACCATTGATGAGAATTCAGGAGATGATATTGATCTAGCAGATGATGAGCAAACAGCTTACTCATCAATGGGTTCCAGCTCCAGTACATCTACAGATGATGTTCCAAATCTTATTTCCGAAAGACCAATTCCTAAAATCTTTCCCATTGAAATATGCAACTTTGGATATCACGCAAAAGAGGTTATTTGAACTGGGATTTTATCTGAAGTGGGAAAGAGAGAAATTACTACGGAAATCATAACAACTATGAAAAAATTTGAGAGGTATGCTGAATTACTACCATCACCTTGTACATCTGTAGAATGCGATTTGTCACTTACAACAATTAGCAGATGTTTGCCTACATAGGCTTACTACTGTAAGGAATCAACTTTTTACCAGTATTGTTGCAATAGGAAACATGCAACAAAGAATTACCGGTAATGAGGCAGTTGTGGCCACATAAGTGTAGCATCAACTGCAATCCTTTTTCTTTTGCAACATCTCATGATCATTAATGTAAATTTGTTCATCTTTTTGAGTTTCTGAGTGTTTTTATAAATTGATTATGGTAGCTTTTGTTACTTTGTAATAGCCGAAATGTGAATGGTAGTTCTAAACAGTGCAGGTACCTCAAAGTACCTCGTGGTCCCTCAAGGTACCTCGTGGTATACCTCAAGGTGACCTTATTAGAGTAGGTATCTTGTGGTGCAGAGAGGTAACTTGTAAAAATTACTGATGTATAGTAGCAGTACTCTTGATGACAAGTGCATTGCCTTAGCGGTTAAAGCATCTATCAGCAGCATGGCAGAGCGGAACTGCATTCAAAAATATTTTTAAGCAATGCTGTGACCCTAGTATAATTACAGTGCAGGCCGCTTGCTTAATATATACTCTGGTGTAGGGTTAGTTCGGATATCAATATTTTTCACTATCCGGATAACGGATATATCCGTATATTTGGAAATTTGACTAACCGGTTAACTGGATAAAAATTCTTAACTTGTGCAATCGATTTTACGCGTTAATCCGACAAGATGGCCGAGTGAATAGAAGGTCTGACTTTCTTTCCCCGTGTCGGGTAAAACCAAAGACATTAAAATTGGTAATCACAGCTTCCTTGCATGGAGTTCAGCGTGAAAGGGACAGTGTGAAGAACTCCGCAATCAAGTGGTAGACGGTAGCAGGTGCCAGCTTGACTAGAAGACCGCAACGTCACTTCGCTGTCTCTTGGTCCTGGCCGAGGCGACTCGGCAAACAAACAAGTGCATGACACTGAATTACAAGAAAATTGTAGAAAGTAGTCCCACACTGGATTTTCACTTTTAATACGTTTAAATTCCATCTCTTAAATTCAATCAGTTCAAGTTTCAAACTATAAGTTATGTTCGAACCTTTTTAACTAAAATCTTTTTACTGCTGGCTCTGCACACTGCACAGGCTTTTCCTTGGAATGCGAAATTGCGTATGCAGTATTTATTGAAATAATCTTTCTCTTTGCTCTTTGTGACGTGATATTTAATTTTACCCTCTGGTAGATAATTGAAATTAGAAAACAATAGAAATAGGAATAACGTAAATTACGCTCAGAGAGAATAAGCCTCCACGCAACAAAGAATTTCAAACTCACTAAACAGCAAACACCGCGTAATATCAATATTTTTTTATCCGGTTAACCGACAGAATTATATCCGGATATCGGATAGCTGAAAAACTCGCGGTTAATCGGCTAACCGGTTAACCGTTATCCGGATAATCCAACCCTACTCTGGTGGTTGGAAACTCGAATAGCATGAGCTCATTTTCCAATCACCATCATCTCATCCACTGTTCTGATTATGTTTGTTGAATTGAAAATCCTCAGTTGATTTCGTTTTTGTATTCTGTATACCAGGATCAAGCATTGCACTTGTTTTGGTATGCTAATGGAGCTTAGTATAAAACTGTTATGTTCCGCTTTCATTACTGCTAATTTGTTTATGTAGTCATCCTAGTGGACAATTGAGAAGTGCTGCTGTAAGAGCTTTTGTGCAATTGGGAAAGGCTAACCTTGGCCTAAATGAAGATGAAGCAAAGGTAGGAACTGACTTCTTCAATTTTCTTATATTTTAAACTTCGCTGTTGTTTATCCAACTAAAAAATTAAATCAGTATTTCAAAAGTCTATATGGTTTAACAGATAAGAATAGATCTGTAGAAAGGGGAGCTATAAGTTTTTAAGAAATTGTTTGTTTTGGTGCTAAAAACAGCATCTAAACCTTATTAAATGCTTACTTAATTAAAACTGCAATAGAATTGAGAATGCACAGCACAGAAAATCAGATATACAGTAGAAACAAGTTTTTTAGTGGTATTACCACCTGTAGCACTTATTCTGCACTTTTTCAGCAATTTTGGCATCGCAAGATATCCCAAAAAATAAATACTCAAAGTAAACAGAAGAGAAAATTGTCTAACCAGACAACAGATTCCAAACGATCGGATAACAACAGAAGTGGATGTGCAAGCACAAGTGAACCAAAGCGTGAAAAAGCTAGCTCATGTGAAGCAGCGGTAATTTCATCTTCTGAAAATAGCAGTTTTAATGTCATAATAGAAAAGCAAAAGGTTAGCATGCTTCTGTAGCACTGCAGAAGAAAATCGTTGGTTGGTGATAATATGCTGCATATCTGTTGAGCTTTAATAAGTGCATTGTTTTGCTCACCCTTCTGCACTGTAACAAATTGCACTTGTTGCAAATGCTGTACATAATGATAAAAAGTATAAAAACTTTCAATAAAATCAGTCGGCTTCGAATGTTAAATAGTAAAATCGATTTCGCCTACCAAGGCATCATCAGTTACAAAATGACACTTTAACAGTAGGCCTATAACATATAAAATCTTATTCAAAATTGAATCAAACCAGACCCCAGTCTACAACTAAAAATCTGTTCAGACTACGAAATTGAATCGAACAAGACTACTTTAGCACCGAAAGTGAGATAAAATTGTTGAGGCCTTCACTATTCTCAGTAGGATTTTTGAAAACCTAAACAAGCTGTACATATTGATACTTTTTTTCATCTTCTGGGGTAGTGCTCTTCCATGTAGAATATAGCAGACACTTCCTTGAATTTACTCCATCCAACTTTTATTTTCTATGCTATAGAATTATGAACTCTTCCATTAGTGCTTAGAATATCTCCCAAATAGTGGAAACTTTGAACCATTTCCAAAGTATAGCATATCCAATTATCCATCCTAGATATATTGTGTTTTTATCATCTCTTTTCTTCATTTGTCTACCTTCATGGTAGAGTTTGCACTTGAAGTTTTGAAGCCTACTTGTTCCAAGCTTTCTAGGGTTTCTGCATCTTTTGTGCACCCATTTCTCACTTCATTACATCTAATAGAATTGTTCCTCACTTTTTTGCATACTGAGTAAGCATACTGGTCAAGTAAAAAAAAAGAGTTAAGAATTTTGCAAATACAAGAAATTAACAAGCAGTTTAAGAGGAGTTTAAGTTATGATGGTCTTTCTCAGCATTTTCAATATCTCAGCAGCATTGCTTTTGATATTAAGCAATGGCTTGGGGGTAGTCTTCCTGGGGAATGCATAGTTAAACAGCCAATTGTTTTCTTTGTCAATTTTAGTAGCATATTCCCCCCCAAAAAAAAAGAATCCAGAATTTTAAATGCATGCTGGTTTTGATGGGGGACTAAAGTGTTGGCAGTTATGTTTTTAGATGATAGTTGGTAAAAAAATAAAAAAGTTGGTCTACTGCACCTTCTAACTTGCTCCAGTTCTAAAGATATTCAAAAAACATCCCAAGCTAAGATCCCATAAACTTTTTGTTGGCAACCCTGAAAGTTTTTTGAATTTGAAATAAGACTAATTTGTGCTATCGGAAAGTATTGGCAAAATCTCTGGCTGTATTGCTGCCAAAAAATGATTATTTGCATCAGTTACCTAAAAAAATTTAGGTTTGCTGTTTAATTTTAATGTTTAATCTAATTTTTAGGGTTGCGAACTAAAATTTCATGGGACCTTAGCTTGGGACATCTTTTAGAATCGGAGCAAGTTAGAAGGTATGGTAAATACAAAAAACTTTAATTTTTATCAATTATCAAGTAAAAAAATAACTTCCAAAACTGTACTGTAGTCTCCCTTAATAATAATTCAGAGCTATGTACGGAATCAAATTATGACTTGCTCATGATATTAAACATAATCCAACAAATGTTGTCTCATATTAGAGTGACTGACTCAGGAAAAGCGTCTGTTTTTTAAGTAGCCTAAATGAATGTTATGAGTGGAAACTAACTACCTGTGCCATATATACTATTTGCAGCTCTTGCAAGAAGAGTTCACCAAACCAGCAACTTCATTGAGTAGACAGTATATAAGTGACTTAATGGAAGACACTTTTAAGTTTCGGCAAAATTATATTCAAACATGTAACCCAAATCCAACTAATCTCACCAAGGAGTGGCCTTCTCTCTTTATTTATGATGAGGTATGTTTAAACTTTGTAGCATATAAATGGAAGTTAGTAGCCTATATAATTTTTGTGCTGTAAATAATTACTGATTCGAACATGTTTATTCCTTTTTTGATGGCCCAGTGGAAAGAGCGTGTGCCTCTAGAGTTGGAGGCTGGTTCAATTCCAAGTTTGATGAAATCAGACAATCTAAAAAGTGTTATTCATAGCTTGCTTGCTTAGCCCTATTTTGGGTGGGGGGCAGATTTGCCCCCCTATCTAAATCCTTAGTGGAAAGTCGTAGAAAGCTGAAATTTTGCAAGCAGGTACTACTTCCTGTAAATTTTTCAAAAATAAAAATTTGACCACATGACGTCATCACAAGGCTATGACCATGGAAAAATTTTTCGGGAAAAAGCACATGCAAAAAGCTTGATAAGTTTTTAAGCAAGAGGAGGCTATGGTGAAAAATTGATGTGGGAAGCATGATTAGAATTTTTCGTGATGTTTGAGATTTTAGGTTAAATGGTCTGGGTATATGGGTCATATGCGATATGGAAGTGTATATGTGCATTTATTGTGATATTTCATGCAGTGGATAGTAGCCGTTTCTTGCTTTCTTCCTTCATCAGCAACACACTAAACATAGCTGTTCATAAACCATAAACTAACAAGTTCCGTATTTGCCTTTAAGTCAAATAACTAAGACTTATGGTTTGTAACAGAGTGCTAAACTGGTGCTGATGGGAGACTCACTGAAAGAACTATTATGTTCTTTTTTAATTCAACTAGATCTGCAAGTGATATGCAAGCTGAGAGTGACTATTTTATGTTGTTAGCTGATTAAAGAACTGCGGCGACTTCATCCAATAGCATCCGATAGGGAGATGACAACTTCTCAAGCATTATTTTCCACTATTATCAGTTATGCGCGACAAAAAGCATACTAATCACCGGCATTAATAAGAATTCTGCAGAAACTCCCTTGTGCAACAGATGAGGAATTGCTCCACAGCAGTTAGTAACATGATTTTTATTTTTCTTGTATGTGTTCAAAGGTATATTGTCATTTAGTTTAATGCCAAAAAATGATTACTTGCAATATGGAACTAAGAAATCAACTATAAAATAAACTAAATCACATGTTTCACATGTTTAAACAGCTTATTTAGGCTCTCCAAGATTCATGCTAAAAAGTTGCTTGTTAATGAGTGTTATCTCCTTCCTCTCTGTAATTGTCCCTAGTGACGTCACGAATGCTGCAGTATATAAGCAGTACCGCATTCAGCGGCCATGTTTAGTTACCTTAATTGTGTGCATATGCTACTGTGCTTCGTAAGAATACAGCTATAGATCTAAACACTACAGTTAATACCATAAAAAGTGGATTGATTTCACTGTACCACATTGTTTGTAAAAATTAGCAGTCAACTTCCGTCTGTACCTCGTTTAAAATTAATGATGTACTGATACCAAACTTTCGCTTCATTCTGATATTGATACTGTCAAGCTTAACTAACCTACCAGTTTCCGATTGAAATTTGATTCTTAATCATTTTTGGTAAACCAAATGACTAACAGAATTAGTAGGCCTAGCTTGCTTGAGTTAAACATATTTCGTTTAGTTCTAACCTTAAGTGTTTCAGCCCTATTAAAGTGGCTAATTTTGTCGGTTTTTGGTATGCAAGGGTACCAGTACCTCTTTGCTTAAGCTTTAGTTGGTTGAATCGAAGGCATAATGGCATTTTTATATTGCTTAGTAGTAATGTTGAAAGATTACTGAACAACATAATATTGTTGTTCCCATTAACATTGTTCTTGAATTCAATGTTTCTTAATGCTCACAACTTGGCAGTATCGTTTTAGCAACTAGGCATGTACCGTTTTTCTGATCGTATCTAAACGATATTTATGTCACTTCTTTCCCTTCAAAGAAGGTTAATCAGGTCTGGCTATGAGCAAAAGTTGCTCTTACTACTCTAGTGCATGAGTTTGCTTTTTTTGTCATCGACGATGATGGTGATGTCATCATTTTTTCATGTTTTTTCCTTTCGCTGGTGCTCTTTAACTGCTCATTGTCTAATGTCTATTAGGACCAAAATTTGTTCTGCAATTCAAAAATTCTCTCTTCCCAATTGGTGCAAATGGTATGAACTAATTGCTTGTATACTACACAATACTTTGTCGATAAGCGTGAAAAGTTACGTGAACTCGATGAAACAAGCTTCATTTTTATAGATGCAGTTGTCATTGTCAGTGTGTGGTGTCTGCACCACCTTTTAAAGACAAACACAAAGAAGGATTTTTCGGTGGATAATTACCTCATTGTTGTTTTTCCTGTAAGTTAAATTATTACAATTTTCACGTAGTTTTTCCTATAAACTGATAATAATGTTAAAGGAGCAAAGCAGTGAACTTACTGGAATTTCAAAATTAGTGAATTTTATTTGTGTTGACTCCATCCTCCTCGACCGAAGTGCTTCAAAGAGAAAATTGTTATATCCCAGGCAATTTTTAGTTAGCCTCATGTAGGGTTTGCACTTTTCGAGGTTTGGTATGTATTAAAAACTTTCAAAGTATGCACTCCGGCCTATGAACATGATGCTGTGTTTTGAATGTAATGACAATCTCACTTGATATAGGAATAACTGCTCAGGGTTGCCAGCTAAAAATTCCTGGGATATAACTTGACACTTTTGAACTAGAATATCTTCTAACAAGTGGGTCAAAAAAGATCGAATCAACAGGAATACAATTTTTTTTTTCTAAAAAAAATCAAGTCTTCATTATACTCGCTTAGTACCGCACCCTTTCGGGTGTCACGAATTGACTGGTTTCATTTCTGCGACTTACGCCAATGCACACAGTGCAAAGTCGCAGCTGTGGCAAGTCACTGGCAACTTGTGTCAGATTTGAGCGGCCAGGGAATCGAACTCTCGACTTCCTGCCCAGAAGCGATGTCGTTAACTGCTAGACTTCCCGGCTGGTTGTTTTTTCCAAGTTTGGAAATCCAGTTCACCTTTACTGACAACCTCTTTCAACTAGCAGTCACCACTGATTAATTTTTTCAAAGCTTTGATAAACTATTAATAAATTAAGCATTGTAGCAATAATATTTGCATGAAGATTGTTGCTGATGATGAAATTAGTCTGGTTTGAAATGTTTACTTTCTAAGATGTTGATGTCACTGTTCTGACGAAATTTCTACAAATTTACTGGCATTTATTATGGCTCTATTCATATTTAGTTATACAATGGCGTTCAAATAGAGATCAGCTAATATTTACGCGCTTTTTACTTCTTCCCGTAAGTTTGATATTTTGGTGAAGTGTTGTTCTATACCATAATAGTTCTTTCACCAGCAGCACACATTTTCTGAAACTGGTACCTGTTATGCTACTGATACATTTTATCACTTTCTAAAAAAAAATAGACAATGTTATTTCAAGGTTTGTTTCCTCATCAACTGGCGGTTAAACACTTCAGCGCTGTTTTGCTCTGTAAGTGCGAATTTCATTTAAAATTTGAAAAACACTGGTGATTCAAAAGAACGCCCCAGTGTATCTTACTGTATTGCGTAACCAGCAAATTGCCTGCAAATGAAACATAGATCAAATGAAACGGGATGAAATAGTAATTTCCTAAATCGATATTATTGTGACGTCTTACTGGTCTGGAAATAAAACTGTAAACCTCCCACAGCTGAGACGATTTAGTGATCACTTTGCCATCGGGAGTGGTAGAAGTTCCTTCCATTTCACCTAAAATGCCTCAATAAGTTTTTTTAGGAAAATGCTACTGAAGATTTCGAAAATCGAGCAACCTAAGAAGATACAAATTGTTTGCGAGAAACAAGTTGTAATGGAAGTTGATTCAGTGCTAAAAGGGTTGCTTGCAGTAATTGCTTTATATTACACCTGCCATTACTGCTACTGCCCATATGTTTCCAAGATCTTGCAATTTCTGCAACGTTATTGGGCGAAAATAATGGTACCAAAGGTGCCAGATTCTGTAAAAGAACTAACATTGTATATGGGGCTTAAGTCCCTTTGAACTAATTTTGTTTGCGTGCTTACGGCTTAGGCCTGATGTGTTAAAATAATGTTGTTTCCGTGCATACGGCTTGGGCCTGATGTGTTAAAATAATGGTGCCAAAGAAGCCAGATTCTGTGAAAGAACTTTCATTGTATATGTGGCTTAAGTCCCTTTGAACTAATTTTGTTTCCGTGCATACGGCTTGGGCCTGATGTGTTAAAATAATGGTGCCAAAGAAGCCAGATTCTGTGAAAGAACTTTCATTGTATATGTGGTTTAAGTCCCTTTGAACTAATTTTGTTTCCGTGCATACGGCTTGGGCCTGATGTGTTTGTTTTTGTTCTTGTAAATACCTTGGGTGTTAAAGGGGGTGTGAACTGAAATAAGAGTGAAGTTTAAAAATTAGTAAAAAATGGAAGAAAGCACTACCTTTTGGTTCCAACTTCAATAATCTTTTGGTTCGAAAAATATTGAATCACCAACCTCCCTTTGATATTTCTTTTATTTTGATAGCAACCCTGAACCTTTGCGTTTTGCACCAATTTATTGGTTTGTGATAGTGCAAATCACTTCAAAATTTTGTGGCTTGTTGCAAAACTGTAAATCAATCGGCAAAACCTCAAACCAATAAGTTTGGAGCAGAAACAAATTTTCAGTGTTGCCATTCAAAATGACAAGGATTGTAACAAAAAAGCTTTGCAGTTTAATATCTTTCGAACTGAAAGGCAATTAATGCTAGAATCGAAACGTAATGTCTTTTTGTATTTTTTACTAATTTCTAAACTTCACTCTTATTTCAATTCAAACCCCCTTTAAGTAGAACCTGGTCCCTCTGACCTATCTTTGTGTTATTACTATAAATGGCTTGGCTTGTGGCTGAGGTAAACCACAGACCCTTTGAACTAGTTTTGTTTTGATTTCGGCTTGGGGCTTAAGTAAACCACTGCTCCATCGAACTAATCTTTAAGTCATCCCATCTGAGAACATTCAGAGCTGTTAAATCGACCATCACTGATTTGCATGAACTTTATAAGTTGCTTAGGTGAGGAAAACTGTATAGTTTAACTTTTATGGGAATCCGATCAGTGATGTTTAAGATATAGACCTCCAAAATTATGATATATTTAGGAGAGGGTTCATGCCAAAATTCAAACCCTAATAACTTCACCAACTGATCTTGCTTTATTTAATGTTTGTGAATAGCATTAGGCTTAAGCAGACCACTTGTACTTTCTAATTTTTGTATTATTGCTTGTAAATGGCTTGTAACTTTAGTATACGGTAGCCCCTTTAAACTGATCTTTGTGTTATTGCTTGTGTTAAATGGCTTGCGGCCAAAGTAAATCATTGGTCCCTTGAAGTAATCTTTTTGTTTGAAAATGGCCTGAAGCTAGAGTACCAGTAAACCTCTAGCCTTTTGAAATGATTTTCTGTTATTGCTGGTGAATGATTTGCGGTTCACGTAAATCACTAACCTCTTTGAACTATTTTTTTGTTTGTAAATCACTTATGGCTTTAGTCAAGTATTAGCTGATCCTATAAGCCTTGCAATAGCGACTGTGGAATTCTGCTAATACTGTTTTTTCGTTTGGCGAAAGTGATGCCGTAAAGAAACCTTTCAAAGATTAAAACTGTTTTGTTCTAGAAGTAACTGCATGTGCATTGCGCACAGTACATGATAGCCAACTGAGTGCTTTTTCTGCTTTTTTTGTTGAATGTTTTAGGCGTTAAACCAGAATTTTAAAATTCCGACTTGAATTAGTAAACAAAATGGTGAATTGTAGTAATTCGCAAGTCTGAATTTACTGGTAGGCGTTTTTCAAAATGCACTAGCTGCTTTGGGTAGTGAAAGCCCAACATTATATTGTTTGGGTGGTGAATGCCCAACATTAATTTGCCCAACGCACAATGATGGGTAAATTTTTTTGGGTAGTGATTGCCCAACGTGCCATTTGGGGTAAAACATTTGGGTAATGAATGCGCAACATTAACTCACCCAACTAACAGTGATGGGTAAAATCTTTGGGTAGTCATTGCCCAACGTACCATATTGGGTAAAAGATTTGGGTAGTGAATGCCCAACATTAACTACCCAAGGTATAATGTTGCGTAAAGTAGTTGGGTAGTGAATGCCCAATTGTAATATACCCAATGTACAATGTTGGGAAACGTGGTTGGGTAAACATTACCCAATTAAATTATTGGGTAGTCTGCACCCAAAAATAAATTTTGGGGTTCTCAACGTCGATGCCCAATTTGACTGCCCAATTTTTTTCTTTTTTTTTGGGTAGTCTTTACCCAATTTTTTTTACAGTGATAGTCTTAAAACATTGTAGCTGAATGATTTATTAGAATTGACGATGTGCTTTTGTTCGATTGGAATGAACGCTGTGGATTGACGACCGGTATATCCATAGCTACCGACTGCCGTAGGCTATGGATATTCCTCAAAGCTTATCGGTATTCTTCGAAGCAGTTATTGTATTAGGCTGCTTTTTGTGGTGGGCTATCATCATAACAAACACGTAGTGTAATTCATAAAGTAGTTCGTTTATTTTTCGACGTTTTGCAAGAAACAATTTATTAATGGTTACCGGTACTTCATCTTGAAAAATTGTTTTGAAGTTTTGCATTCATATCGATCAGCTGCCAAGTGACGACGGTCACGTGACTTCGAAGCAAGTTTCCATGTTTTATAATTCACAAAAAAAACTCAAGCTAAAACTTTAATTATGCAAACTTTTTAGCAAAAAACTTACCCATGATTAATTATTTAGTTTAAATATATCATATTTTGAATTTTTACATTCAGAGAAAGATAAAAAATATCTTTGTTGAAATTTGTGAATTATTTTACGGCAACACTAATAGTAAAAAAAATTATTCAAGCGTATGATTTCAAAATATTCATCCGCGTTCGATTAAAAGCGATATATCTTAAAAACGGCACCTGGTTGCAACCGAAGACATTTCAATCATTAATCAGGCATTAAAACTCTACTAGTAAAAAATTTTTCAAGAGGTACCTCGATGGGTATCACGAGACAACACAATTTTGGACACCGTAACAAGGCCTAATTATTCATTTTGTGAAACAATGTCCCAAGTGCTCTTGTCCTGAACCCCCTTGACTGAATTTGATTTACGCTCACCGTGTTGGTGGTTTGAGCACTCTCGGTTTAGGAATCTCTTGACTATGACCCTTGTCGTAGCCTTTCTCAAAATGTGAATTCGCTCACTGTTTTAGTTTGAGCACTCTATGAGATAGTGCTATGTGGATAGAAAATTTTAATTAGAATAACGTTGGGGTCTCTTATTAAAATTTTCCATTGCGTAATGCTCCATACGTAATGTTTTGCGATATTTTGTATTTTTTGACAACATTGGGGTATTATTCGGTACTAATTTCTATGATTGGTTTCAAATTTAACCATGAAGGACGTCAAGATATTGCAGTTTTGATTTCCGTGGTCACGCAGAGGGGAGTCCTTGTAGTAGGGATAGCCTATGGCTGTCCTTAACTACAAGGATCCAGCGATTTTTCACTTGTTTCTAAAGTACCACAAGTGAAAAATCGTTTATTCCCTACTAACCATCTGCCTCTGTGCAAGCCCGTAAGGTTTGCCAGTTAGGCCAAGATGTTTGTTCAGCTGGGAATACTTTTGAAAAAGATAGCTGAGGGCTGCCGATGAGAGCTAAAAGCTGGAAATAGCGCTGTCCAGCTCTGCTCAAATTTAACGTTGTGCAGACCAAACTTGCAATGTTAGCAGTAAGTAGGCTTAGCTTGTAAGATTTCGGTAAGAGGTAGAAGAATTGATTAGTGGTAGATTTTGAAGGTTTCAAGTAGCGAATTAGTAGCCTACTGGGTAATGGTGGTCGGTAAGTTGTCGGCGAAAAGTTTTGGAGTAGCCATATTGCACTGGAAGACATATAGCCTAGAAACGGTAAGGGGGGCCGATTCCAATTAATTAATTTTAAAAATATTTTTTGTTTTGACTAATGAAAACAAAATTGACCTTTGTCGCCTGAAGAGTCCCTTGAGCAAGGACGAAACGCGTCGAGACGGCTCAATTCCATTTATTGTCATTAAATCATTATTCATTTTGTGAAAAAATGTCCCAAGTGCTCTTGTCCTGAACCCCCTTAACTGAATTTGATTTACGCTGACCAAGTTAGTGGTTTGAGCACTCTCGGTTTAGGAATCTCTTGACTATGACCCTTGTCTTAGCCTTTCTCAAAATTTATATATATATATATACGTCTCTGTCTTTCAGCCAACCAGTATACTCTCTGTTTGCTGTTGATGAAGGGACAAACCTCAAAACGGCAGGCTGTACAGGGATTGAGAATATATGTATATCTATATATATATAAATCGCCAAGTGGCTGGGTGCTACGGCGCAGGTCCCCATCTAAGATACGACTAAGTTACACCGGTTTGCTCAGCACGTCACCTAACTGAGACCTTTTCGAACAACAATATTTTAACTTTTGGTCCAGATGGATTTTTCAAGCGAAAATGGGGCGCAAACGAATTAGAGCTAAGAAACACTGCCGGCTTAATGGGTCTTCTTTTAGGACATGAATACAGAATTTTTGAAATTGCTCATAATTTGTAACCGTACCAGATGAGTTTTGATGTGCAAAACTTCAGTCTGTTTTAGTGCTCTCTCACTTTCAGCTAATGCCCCCTCACTACATTTTCTCTGGCAAAGGCACTGAATCACCCCGAAGGCAAATTAAAATTTCATAAATAGACTTTCCAAGAAGCATAAAGTATCTTTTATAGGCCGTAGAAATTTCATATTTCTGTGCTTTGGTTGAAAAATGGCATCATTTTAAAAATTGCATCAAATTACTGCGTGGCCATTTTTGTCAAAATTTACAGTTTTTTTCAACCGCTGTGAATTCGTTACAACCATAATGAAAATATTCTTTCACTTTCTGCGCATCCATAGGCGCATTCCGGGGGGGCAGGGGCCCGGCCCACCCCCAATTGAATTTCTGCCAATGATAAAAATGTCACAAAAAATAATATTGTTTCTTCAGTTTCAGTTTCTTTTAAAATCTTCACTTACAACAGTACACGCGTACAGCTGTAATTAACAATAATGTTGATCCAGGGGGCCCGGGCTCCCTCAATGTAATTTTTACCAACCAATTTAAATGGGTCCCCTGCAATAATATTCAAATGGGCCCCCAACAGCAATATTGATCCAGGAGGCCCGGGCCCCCTCATTGTAATTTTTACCGATCAATTTAAATGGGCCCCATACAATACTTATTTAAATGGGCCCCGAACAATAATATTGATTTAGGGGGCCCGGGCCCCCTCAATGTAATTTTTACCAACCAATTCAAATGGGTCCCATACAATATTTATTTAACTGGGACCCCAACAATAATATTGAACCAGGGGGCCCGGGCCCCCTCAATATAATTTTTGCCAACCGATTTAAATGGCCCCAACAATATAATATTGATCTAGGGGACCCGGGCTCCTTTAATTTAATGTTTGCCCACTAATTTAAACGTATAACCCGAGCAAAATTAAGGGTTTGTATCCTAAAACTTGCTAACTGAGGCCTCATCTAACATTTTTATGAACGTAATGCAATAACCAGGGACGGATTTAACGTATGGTTCAGTGCCGTGGGCCTCGCACTCAGATAAGACTTTTTTTGGTCTTCACCTGTATTTGGTAGGAAAATATTGCAACAATCCCAAAGTGCCTGGCGCCCAACTCAATGTAAATCCGACCCGGGCAATAACATGGTTTGTAGACGTAACTATCTATTGTACATTTTTCAATAACAATTCACCTACATCTCGCCAATTTTTATGCAACAAAATACTTTTGAAAAAAATTAGCTACAGTAAGGGGAAAGCTCATTGAACAAATTTTTGAATTGAGAGAGCCTGAGTCCCCTGGCCGTATATGTACTCCTGTAACTGGTTGGTTTCATGACAAAACAATAATCTATAAGGAAAATATTCGACTGGATTGTTATTTACTGCTAAAATATTGCAGGAGGCAATGTACTTTACTTCCCCCTACCTTGGCCAAATCACTCACAAAATTTAACCCCGAAATGCAAGATTTTAAACGTGTTTTTGACTTAAATTGCAAGTAAAAGGAGTACTGAACAGCTTAATTTTTTTCAATTGGCTTTCAAATGTTAAAAATCTAGTACTGTTTTTAAATGGCTCTGAATACGTCCGAAACGTGATCCAATGATATTAAAATAGTTTTTTCCAAAAAATTACGAAAAATTGCCCAGCGGCTGGGGGCTTCGCTCCAGACCCCCATAGCCTCTGGCGGCTGGAGGCTCCGCCCCCAGACCCTGTCTGTGATATATTTGAATTACAGTACACTTCTTTACTCAAACACGTCTCTCAATTTAGACATTTTTGCATTTTAACTATTGGTTTAAGCCCTTTCCTTGAACGAATTCCTAGTTACGTGCCGACACCAAACCACGGCATCTGATCTTCCATTCTACGATATCTTTGCCCCCACAAAAAATTCCTATTTCGAAGTTTCTGACGACGTAATTGCATGTGATTTGTGGTTTGCCCCCCCTTCCCAATCAAACATCCTGGCTACGCCCATGTGCGCATGTTTTGCACTGTTTCACATTGTTGCATTACTGCTTGCAGGCCGCCTAAACCAAGACGAACTACAAAACCACAACTTCCACTTCCAACCCTCATTGCGACAACTCGTTCATCCGTTAAAAAGAAACGAAAAACTACAAAAGCCAACACTAATAAAAAAAACGTAAAAGGTAAGAACACATGGTGCGTCTAGTTTGAAATAGCCGTGACAGTTTGATTTTTTCTTGATGTACATTACTGTATTTGCAAAACTTTGTGACTTTCAGATGACAAGCAGCGAGTAGAAGTTATCAGTGGTCAGAATGGGAAGACTAATGATGGTTTGAACTCTTACAGCATTATTGGAATTGTGGTGGCCGTAGTTATGGTTCTCATTATCGCCATTCTTATATTCGTATATTTTCGTCGCAGACGAAAAAGGTAAGATTTTAAGAAAATAGTTTATAAATTATATCGCGAGATTAGATGTTTCCAAAACAATACCAATGTCAAAAAAGGACCAATGCAACCAAAAAATTGGGATTTGGTGGTTTCCTTCCAACTGGCAATGGCTTGAGATTTTTTTTTCCTTCGCACTTGATAAAACAAAAATTAAGTTTGTTTTTAAATACAGCAAAGCAACTAGCATCAAATCGCGCTACTAACATGGCAGAGTATCGCACTTCAGAGCTGTAAATGGGCCGACAGGTACAGATCCGAACCCGAAAAATGATTTAAAGTCAAAATTAGACCCAAAATTAAGTTAGGTCTAAAAAATTATGCGGTATTGGTCGTATACGGTTAAAATAAAACTGCTCATTGTTGATCAATTATGCCGAAAAAAAAAGAGATTGTGTAATAATAATCGCATTGATGCTTAAACGAAGTCGTTAGCGTACTAAAGTTATTTTGATTATCGGGCGCTTTTGCAGTATCTAAGAAGACGAAAACACACGGCAAGTACATATGTCGATCTCGCGTAAACGTAATGCCGGAAAACGTTACAAACTCCCAGGCCTTTCCCAACTTTTGCAAAACTTAAAATTTTTTCGAGGCTTCAACCAATACTTAAAATTGTTTCATTCCAAAACTGTAATCTATCCGGTGTACTGAACAAATCGATGCAACTCAACTCTCACACGTATCACAATCAAGGGTCGCCTCCAGGCGATTTTTGGAAAAAAAATAGCCTTTTTAACGCCATATGGATCACATTTTGGAGCCATTTGAAAAAACTAAACAGATAAAACGGAAGTCAATCGAAAGAGTTAAATTTCCCAGCCTCCTATCCCTTACCTACATATATACAGCCTAAGTTCAAAACAGGTTTAAACAATTGTATTTTGAATTATATTTTTTAATTAATTTGGCTAAAAGGGGTTGGATCCCTCTTAGCCCCCCTGGTTGCGCTACTGCTTATATGTGCCTAAACTGCATGGGAGCATAATGCATAACCCAGAGCCAAACCCTTAAAAATTAAAAACCTTTGGATTACAGTGAGAAGCCATCAAATAGCAAACCACAATCCGTATTTCCACTTGCAAAATTTTTAAAAAAAAGTTTTTTTGAGGTCATGTTTTTTTTGAAAAAAAAACGAAGACAATAAAAACATTCACATCACTAACAATGACAGACTTCATAGAGGTGTAGACTATTTGCTTGCCAAAATCACATGTCCTATGTAATCAAGGCAGCCGCATTTTTGGTCATATCGGCCTTTTAAGTCTATTTTTAAACTTTGTGTCCGTTCGTCTGTTATGATATTGTAGGGTCTTAGCTCAAGAACAAATCTCTACAAGATATCTGTTATGTTAGTAGTAAACTCACAAATGTCCGAAATTTTGAGCAAGAATAATGGACAATTTGTACAGTAGACCTAAACCGTTTTTATACACTACGGAGCGCGATGTCCAAAATGAAATAATAAATGCTGTAAATTATTATCTTTCAGAAAACATAATCGCGAAAAGAGAGTGAAACAAAACAGAAAGATTGACAAAGAAAGAATTTCATTTACCAAACATCAAAGCTACTCGCTTCGTAATGAAACTAGACGCACATCTTCCAAGTACAGTCAAAACCAACGTCATCAAAGAACAAACAAAAAAAGTTGTTTACCAGGGATGAGTCCACGCACGAGCAATGCTCAGTACAACACAAGAAAACACAAGTCCCATGAAAGGATTAAATCACGAAATGGAGAGAGACGCAGTCGCCATCATTGAGTACAACGATAAATTTGAACCAAGGGTATTTGGGATTATATTTGCTAGGCAAAACTGATCATAAAATTACTGAATGATCTTTGAGTAGGGGCATATTTCTTTGCTTCCCAATAATCAGTGCAGACCACAGTTGGCTGAAAAGTAAGTAGTAAGAAATTTATTTGGCCTTAATCACAAACAACGTTGTTCAAACAAACATTCATGTAACATAACATTGGATAAGGCCAGGGAGCACCGAGGAACGTTCTGCCGTGATTTGAAAATATCGAACTTCGTGATTTTTGGTCAAAAAAATTTTTTTTCATCATTTTTTTTCTTATGATTTTCTCTATCTTTTGATGAAAGAACGAAGTTTCTAAGTGCTGTAGTTTTGTAGATAGAAAAAATCTGAAAATGTCGAACTTGAAAGTAATCTGAAAATATCGAACTTCAATGTTTATTTCGTCACAGAAAAATTTTATTACAATTGAAAAATCAATTTTTTCAATGTTCAAGCGACAAGATGGCAAATTATAACTGAAACTTCAAGTCATATCGTTGCGACATATTGGCAGATTAAGTGACAGAGCAAAAAACGTAGACTTGAGTTTTCCGAAAAATTTAGCGAATTTTTTTTGAAAAATAGTTGCAAAATTTTTGCCTTAAATGATTTAGTGTTCAGCCGTGGAGAACTGAGCTGGTTAAATTAACTAACCTAGAAGCTTACCCATGAAATAACTAGGCTTGAAATAAAACAGTATGGCAGGGTCAATACCTAGGCGGACATTAGATCGTGTGGTCGGCAACTTAAGGCCTACGGGCCTAATCTGGCCCGTCAAAAAAATTATCCGGCTGGCGATTTCTGCGATTGCGGCAATTTGTAGCAATATGGAGCTGTATTTCGAATGGAGCACGAGATAAAAGCGAAATATTAGTTCTTGATATAGCATATAAAAATATTTTGAATGAAAATAAGCATGCCACGGTGTCAATGTTTGGCAGTAATTATTTAGCGTGCAAAATTTTAATTACTGAAAGTCACCAATCTACAGCATTTTGCAAGATTTCTAATCGTTTACGCGCAATCCGGCCTAAAGGATTCCGGGGTGGTAGCTTGCAGGCCAGATAGTACGTAAACGAACAAACATTGAAACTCTGGCTCCGCAAACGTCAAAACATCAAATCAAATTATAGGTATTTTGCAAGATGTTATGCTTTTACTGCTTCTAAATTACCACAGGAATTACCGTACGTAAACTTTTCAGCCCAAAATAACATCAAATATTTAAAGCTCTGGCCAGCAAACGTCAAAACATCACAACTAAATTATCAAATATTTAATTGTATGTTGTGGCATTAATGAGGGCATGACAACATCAAGTTTCTCATAATAAAAGGCTTTGGAACTCGCAAAAGAGCTACCACCAATGGGATCTTAATCACGAAAAATAAATGATTATTAACGCTATAGTTTGCACAGGCAATTAAACCAACTCATTCTACGTGGTGATGAGGGGGGCAAAAATGTCTCTCTACCTAATTTCTAAACTGGAAAGTGCGTAAACACCAAATTCGGCATGTGGGTTGTTGTTCACCAATTTTTTAGAAAAATCCAATTTTGAGTTGATGACGTCACCGTAATGACATCATGGCCATTTTTTGGAAAAATGACGTAATAGGAGTGTAAACAATAGGGTCAAAAATTATTCAGTGTTCTAAAAAATTCTAAAATTGTTTAGGGAAACTTTGCCCCAGCTTTCATGTGGTGTAGGAAAAGAGATTTGGTAGCCGAATGATATGCTTCGAGAGACCAGAATTACAGCTAATGCTGATGCTTTATTGATTTTCAAACAACTTCAAATACTTTAAAACGAAAATAGACCAACTACTAGTGGCGCAACCAGGCGGGAGGGGAAGAGTTATGGAGCTTCAATCCCTAAACTAAGATATTTTAAAAATTTAACCCAAAAACTCAAACGTTCAAAATGTGTTTTGAACCTGACCTGTAAGTAAACGGGTGGTTGAAGGGGCTGAGTAGTTTAATTCTGCAACTGGCTTAAAAAGCCATGCAATGAATAGTTCTTTTAAATGGCTCTAAAAATGAGCAAAATTTGATCTGAATGACGTTAAATTGGCAATTTGTTGAAAAATTTCAAAAATCGCCCAGCGGTTGGAGGTTTGACTCCCGAGACCCCAACGGTTTCCTGTGACTGGGAGCTCTGTCCCCAAACTTTCTTCTGTGATGCATTTACGTTACACAAGTTTGCTCCGCACCCTGCTCAAAAATGACATTTTTTTGACAAAAAAATTTAATTTTTGTTCAAGCCCCTTCCCCTTCAGCTAAGTCCTTGTTGCTCTTGAAACAAACATTTTTTCATCATTTTGTGCAAACGAGTTGTTTATCAAAAGCAACAGAGTTTCTGTTAAATCTGCACTGAGTTAAAATACGTCAAATTGTCTTAGTATTATCTACAGTAAAATCACACATTTGAAGGATCCAATTGTTAGTAAAAATATGTTACGGCTCATCGAGACCTTACTGATTTGGTTTTTGGATCACTATTACGCAAAGCTGCCGATACCTGGTATAGACAGAGAACGCTGTTCTACGCTTGATAGCCAAGTTTGATGTTTACAAAATTTTTGTAAAATATATGTGCGTTACTTTTTTAAAATTTAAGTTACGCTTAACTAGCTACCTACGGCGATACTTCAGCAACTTTGGCCGAACTTCTTTTTCTGGGTCTCATGACCAATCCCTGTGCTCCAAGTTCTACCCAAGACATAAAGCCTTGCAGTCCATTGCTATCGCTTTTCGGGGTCCATTCAAAGAATCCTTTACCTCCTCTACAAGCTTTTGTAATATCTGCGCTTTAAACAGAATGTTTCTCCCGGATGCTAGATCCCCTTCCTATGCAAAACGCTATTAAACAACTAGAAATTCTCCTCTGAGTTGCACAGAGGCATAGCTGAATATCTTCCTTTTGAAAATAACCAAGCACTAGCATGCTTTAAACGTGTTCTGCGTCTTCTTCCCAAATCATCATTTTATGCTCAAAGCGTTTGTCTCAGAATTGGTGATCAGCCGGTTAATAAGTAACCATCCCAAAAACATTCCATCCTGAACGCCAATCAAGTTCATAATATCATCCTCCATACCTTACTGCAATGGCCCCAGAGAATTCCGCCTTGCATCTCCCAGTAGGCGTTTATTCTTTCTTCCTCCAGAGATTCATGTATAAGACTGACGAATTTGTCTCTTCCACTTTTAGACCGGATGGTACTGGAGCGTACGCCGCAATTATACTCAATATGCAATACATATGACTCCCTTACCTTGTCTTCTGGACCATAGGACCAATCGCTTCCAGTTTCACAGCAGAAATCCACCTCTTATAGACTAGACTGGAACGCGTCTGGTGTAACAACCAAATGATATTCTGTCCCTACAAGTCATTTCTCTTTCTCACGGTCTCCCACTCGTTTTTTTCTCTACTTTTATCGGCCCCTCATAATCTCCTGACAAAGTCCCCTTGAAGGGTTTGATGGTTATGGTAGGGTGCAGATGATTAGAATCTCAAAGCGCAAATTCCGTGATTGCAGAAGTTCACTTAAATTTTTTATTTTGAAACATTGTGGAAGTTACGTGGCGGACTAAAGTCTTTAAAATTTGTTGCGCTTTAATTGCGCTGCGCTTTCAATTTTTTTTTTCCGTTTTAAGCGCAATTCTATATATTGAAATTAAATTAGTTCCATTTCGACAGTCTAATATCGGCCTTTTTTTACAAATTACGTACTCTTTTTCTGACTAAAATTGCAAAAAATGCGGTGTTTGAATTGTGTTGTGAAATTTCAGTTGCGGAAGTTAGGTTTAATTTTAACTTAGCAAGAAATTTGAACTTAATTTAGTTCCATTTCGATAGTCTAATATTGATAAATTTTGGCCTTCTTTTGCAAATTACTTATTCTTTTTCTGACTAAAATGGCTAAAAATGCGGTGTTTGAATTGTACAGTGAAATTTCAATTGCGGAAGTTAGGTTTCATTTTAACGTAGTACGAAATTGCCGTTCAGCAATTGCGGAATTCTGTTGCGCTTCAACTGAATCAAAAAATTGCTTCAGAAATTAAAAAAATTAAATTGCGCATTTTACGCTTCGCTTTTACTGGTTGAAAAGATCGTTGTGCTTTGTTGCGATGCGCTTTTGATCTATTGTTATTTGTGCACACCTCCGGTAGGCTGACCATATTTTTATCTCTAAAGACACAATTTTCCAAGTATTATTATCAACGTACCGATCTAGCTTAAGCTAGCTTAGTCTTTAAATTTAAGTGTTAAACAAAAAGAGGTTTTTACTAAGATTTCTTTGCTTTTTTTTGTTAAATTTGATGCAGACCAAAAATTGGAAGAATAATCACTTTTTGATAAAAAGGAGGACATCTCCTCCAAAAAGAGGACGAATGGTGACCTGAGTGCCTAGTGCCACGCCTCATCTTCACTCTCCAGCAACGTCATTTTAAACTTTTAAAGGGTCTCTCCCTAGTCACGCTAGTATCCTGAAAATGCGCATGCTAATTTCCTGGCCAAAGCTGTTGTCCAACGCGTTGGTTTCTGGCTGTTTATCCCCTGCCATTTCCAAAATCCAATACACCAAGTATCTCCAACGGAGACGTCACATCTTGTCTATCAATTTCCTTCAGTTTCTTCAGAAGAATTGGACCTATCAAATCCCATACTCTGTTAGCTCTCCCGCCTTTGCTGTTACGGCACAGTTTATAAATTATTAGACTATCATCGTATCTCGTAATTATTACTATTACAAATTACAATATCTACACAGAATTAGTCATAAAGAGAACTCTTCCTGAGCGCCTGTGTACAGCCTCTATGGGATGTCATTCAACTCTTTCTTACCGTTCTGTCTCTGAGCCTGCGCGCAAATTCATTATTGGGTCTACTGTATCTTCAACTTTTGGTCCAGACATTGGTTGGGGGTGCGGCCCGACTGTTGGGTTTCCGCTGAGTTTCTCTGCGCTTCCATTAATCGGGAAGCGGTCAAATAGCACGGCCACCATCCCAATCCAATTCATTAAAATTTATTATGATTAAACTGACTAAAAATTAGTGGTTAATAGGGATTAAAATTATGCTGTGAGACTATCGCTCTATGGCTACCACTGTTCTACACAAGCAACAAAAATCTTTTTTAGGATAATTTGTACAGTGAGGCTGCAAGGCAGATATAATATTTGGTCCCATGGAAAATAAGCTTTATGAGTTTTTCCGTGAATAAAACGACAAATCACCAGTTCAATAATCAAACGTGGAGCCAGCAACCTTTTGATTACCGGTACCAGTGCCGTCGCCAGAGCAAACGAAGTGAGGGAGCATTGGCCGAAAGGGGGGGGGCACTTTAATAAACTGACCTTTTGCGTATAAAAACTGATAATCAGATCTTGTACGGCCGCAAATATGTGTAAGTTTAAAAACACGACCGGCAGCGTTTTGTAGCTCGTTTCGTCTGCGGCCCATAATTGAATTGAAAAATTTATTTGCAGCAGTGACTACTTCCAGACATGCAACAAGCATTTTGCTAAAAGGGGTAAACCAAAAGTAAATTCTTTTTGCTCCAAAATTGCCTGATTTAGCCCCCGTGCTGAACAAACTGATGCAACTAAAGGGTGTTGCAGGCGGGGCATAGTCACTAAATATTTGGAGACGGTGGACGGGAATCTGGGGGTAGAGCCCCTGCCGCTGGGCGAGTTTTGTGATTTTGCAGGAAAAAAATAGCAATTTTGAAGCCATTTTCAACACATTTCACCATTTTTGAAGCCATATGAATAACTAACTTGATAAAATTCGGAAGTCATTTCAAAAAATTAAATTGCTTAGCCCGTTCAGCCCCCCTCCCCCCTTTTACTTCGGGTCAAGTATAACGTACGGTTAAACGCTCGTATTTTGAAGTTAAATTTTCTAAGTGTCTTGGCTAAGGGGGCTTAAGCTTCTTCACCCTGGTTGCGCCACTGACTGCACCCTCGAAATCTTTAGTGTACTCTAAAAATCAAAACAACTGATCTTTGAAAAAAGTGTTTTCACGTATTGATTCATGTCATAATTACTAACGAAGTACCGGTAACGATTTTGCAGGCTTACATCTCGTTTTCCCGACACATCCGTAAAGGCGTGTTAATAAAACGGGTTTTTGCGTCAGATTTATGTATAACAATTGGTTGCCAGCAATTTCGCAAAGAACAAACGTCAAAGAAGAACTATGTTTGACGTAATTAATCCTTTTTAATCATTGTCTGTTGTCTTGTCGTTACGTGATGTTCCAAAAACAGTATTTGAGTAAACCAAAATGGGGAGGCACAAGCAGCCGTTAAGAAGGGCACGGCTCTCCCTGGCCCCCCGTAGCGACGGTACTGACCGGTACTCTGTCTCGACGTTTTACCTACTAAGCTAAAATACCAGCACACCTTAAAAAAATTTTTGTTTATAGGTATTCAATTTAAAAAAATATTGATCAAATATAATAATTAAGAAAAAAAATGTGGGTAATGGGGGTGTTTCATGATTTTAGGGTATCTAAAACATCCACAGCGTCGTTTCATAACCTTTTACTACATATCTATTCTTATAGCATTACCTCATAATTTATCTGCAGTGTTTGATGATGCTATAACTAATTATGAGTGAAACATTATGATACAAACTAGTGCTATTAAATTTAATCATAGAACCATTATTGCGTTGGGTTCGCAAAGTAGGCTATTCATTGAAATCAAATGTGGAGTCGAGGACACAGGCTCAAGACCAAGGACAGAAATGCTCAAGGTCAAGGCCAAGTACTAAGAACACAAGCGCAAGTGTTCTGAAAAAAAAAAAAAGGTCTTCAAAGAAAATTTTCAGGCGATCTCCAGAAAAAAAACGTCTACCAAAAATTTTTTCAGGTTATCTAAAAAATTTAAACAATTCAAAAAATAGTGCTGTTCTCGAGCCAAGGACAGGGCAATTTTCGAAGACTTGAGGTTTCGAGGCCAAGGCCAAGGACTTCAAAATGTGTCCTCAAGGATGTCCTCGAGGCCAAGGACCGCCTAGAGGACTCGACCTCTGAATAAAATGGCACAAAATATTTTTTAAAACAGCAAAAATTTGCGGAACACCTCCAGCACAGACAAACTAAACAATATTTAAAAGATTCGAAACGTAAAAGCCACTATATGCTGGTGTGCTATCCTATTTTTGATTTTAAGTACTTGTAGTTCTTTGAAACTACAGCTTTTTTTCTCAAAATGCTTTGGTGGCGGTTGGTAGCGCTATAATTTCTAACATTTTTAAATAATTTTTAAACAAAAATGGACCAAAATCTTGTTTATTTTGAGCAGATGCGTTGCATTGAAAACTGACATTAATTGGTAAGAAAATACTAAAAATCTCAGTAAACCTACCCAATGGCTTGCATTACAGCAGTGTTGTTGGTTGCATTACAGCAGTAAACCTACCCAATTCTTAAGCAAATAAGTTGTTGGTGTAGGTCTAACCAAGAGTAACGACGAAAATTGGTTTTGAAAGGTCCAAAGTGAAACGGTCTCTTCCTAAATTTTTGTTGCATTTTTCTGTCGAATTTAGGTGAAAAACAACAAAATAAAAGACAAAAACTGCTTTGCGTTTTTCTGTTAATTTTTCACCACCTTTCTGCGTCGTCGCTAAAGTTGCATTGCATTTTTCCGTCAATTGTAGGAGTAGACCCCAAAAAAATTTTCGCTAAAATTTCGTTACATTTTCTGATTTCTATGACGGAAACCAACCAAAATTAACATTGAAAATAATAGCAAGGCTAAACTGTTGTTAGCCTACCGAGCTTGCCCTTCCAAAGAAGCTGGTACCGGCCGAGTCTACCCTCGACGGCAGAAGTAGATTATAGACCCCACGCTCCTTGGAATTCAAGGTTAATGCACGGGCTCGTTGAGTTATTATAGACTTTTTAGTCAAAGAAGGGTTTTGCTCTTAGCTGCGCAAAAAAAAAACAACTTTTCTTCAAACAAAAAATTTGCATGAAAAGCAATGAATTTATGAGACAAAATAACGTTTCATACGATTACGCTACGTTATTAAGGAAGTTTTTAGTTTTGAAACTCTAGACTTTTACGCAGTCGACTTTTAGGCAGACTTTTCCAACAAAATTTTGATGGAAAAATAACGTACTATCTTTTTATCTCACGATTTTTTCCACTGCACTATTAGGTTTAATATAAGGTGTTGCTCGGGAGCAAAGACGCGGAGATGAGTTCCACAAACTCGTTACACGCGTTGGCGAAATACTCCGTGTACAATGAAAGATTTGATTAACTTAATTAATCAATTAATTATACTTCCAACTTTTCTTCATTAAATTTACGTTATAAGATATATTTTGCAAATAACCCTAGTAATAGTCTATTGTGATTTATGTGTCAATTACGTACTTAATTGCAGAATAAACTTAGTGTACGATTTTACAAAATTAATTCACGTTGATTTCAATCAAAAATGATCGGAAAAAAACGAACTTTTAGGTATTTTTTATGATGCAATAAATGCTAAAAATTTGCCCAGGATGAACAACGGGATTTATTACGTAATAGTACCAATACAAAGGAAGTTTAAAACTTGATTTTCTCGGAAATTAAAAAAAGGCAAAAGTGCCTGAAGTTCGATATTTACAAATCACGGCAGCGTTACCGTTTTCGAGTCGAGATGCTCCCCGGCTCAAATCATGAATTGCGAGTTGTGGTACAAGCAGCAGATACGGGCGTACAATTAAGCAAACGTTGGAATATACGGCAGAAAAAAGCAAAGCGATAAAATTGCATCATTTAATCTAATTCGTACTGTATGAGATTGTTACAGCACCGATCTGTTTTATTTGCCCCACTAAATTTTCGAACTCGGCTCTTTTATTTGGTTCTTATTTTGCTGTGTTAGTCTGCGCGTCATTGTGTTTTTTAATTTCTGCACGTTTCGTTTCAACGCCTAATTTCCGGCACAACGCGCAGCTCCTTTGCTTTTTGCCGAGTTCTAGCGTTTAGTCATTCATTTCATTTTGGGATTGGAAGCAAGCGGACGTTTTATTTTTGTAAGTTTAGTCACTCGGCATCGTTACTTTTATTTTGTTCCCTGGGTTAATTTTCAAATATTTTATTGCCGTGCCGTGCCGTGTAGATCTTTAATTTATTACAATTTTTTTCAATAAACCTCTATCTACTGGACTTCAACTGCTATTTGTGGAAACAGCACGGACGGTGACGGCCCCAGTCTCGAATCGCTGGGGCAACCTAGGAAAGACCTATCTCACGCTATAGTTACAGAGGGCGTCTGTAACATAGAAAGATAAAATATTTGTCTCAACCCAGAAGAATTTTGGAAAAGTTGGATATCGTTACGATCTGTTGGAAATTCATCTACTGCTCTCCTTGGTTTTGCTTCGCCGGGTTCGATCGCTCTTGACTTCTATCGAGCGACTTTCATTTCTTGAAGAATCCATTCTCAGCGGTGGAACTTCTCCCTTTGGCATCGGTGGAAGCTTCAACTCTTTGGTTTGGTGCCAGTGCACCTTTATTTCTCGAAGCCACATCGTTGCTGCTGCGGAAGACGCTATTCAAGCTCTCCGCCACGTCGAAAGATCGTCTCTACTGCTGTCAATTCGAGCGTCGTTCTCAAAGCTGTGGTGAAACAATTTGTTTCATTCAATTTTGGACTGCCTTGTCTATCGAGAAGGTATTTGTGTATTTTTTATTTTTTTTGCGGTGTGATTGTGAGTACTGTAGAATGTAGATAATGTCTGATTTACGTAAATTTTCGGGCCGATCATGCTCGAATTCTAGTCAACCTCGACCTGATGAGTGTGAACTTAGTGTCGATCAAATCGATGACCCATCTGTTAGTAATACTCAGTGTCTGACTACTGCTGCTGAACCCAAAAGTTGGAATGATATTTTTTCTAATTTATCCAAGGATAATGATAATGGTTCTAGCGCCTCTGGGAGGGAATCAAACCCCACGGGCCCCGTTCCTTCGGTTAATATCCGAAGAAAAATTTTGACTATGCGCCGAAAGCTGCTATTAGATTTAAAACGTTTGCATAGTGCACTCACTAACTGCACATCCCCTGATCATTTTTTTGAGCACGAATTACCGTATTTCGGTTTCGTGGAAGAATCCTATGAAAATCTTTTGCGCACGTTAGACAGCTTAAATGACGTTGAATTTAAAAAGGAAATGTTTGAAGGTATCGTTGACTCCTTTGAACAATGTTCAAAATTATTCGAAAACTGTCAAACACGTTTTTTACAACCCATTAATAAACGTGCAGAAACTAATTCTGATAACGAAGAGGAAGATGAAATTAAAGCTTCTGACAGTGTTTCTCAAATTGGTGTGAGCACATCAATTGTTTCTAAAAAATCTGATCTTGCGCAGAAAATAGAATTTGAACGTAAACGTACTGAAATTGATAGTACGGAGGAAATCGCCAAAGCTCGTAAGGCTCGCAGGCTTGCTGAGGCTGAAGCTCGTGAGGCTCGTCTCCTAGCTGAAGCCGAAGAAGCAGAATCGTTAGCTAAATTACGTCTTGAAAAAGCTAATCTTGAGGCGGAAGAAAAACTTGCTGCCTTTGAGGGGAGCTCAATACTTTCCACTTCGACGAAAATCAAATCTTTTTCAAGTTCACGTTCTCGTGCGAGACGTAATATTTCTAATCCTCGCGTAAAGAGTGAAAATGCTGTTAAATCGGAACATTACACTGAACAAAGAATTGAACCAGGACCTTTGCCTGTAAAACCTAAAGTTCCTATTGTTCGTGAAAGGCTGGTTAAAACCACCGAGTTAAAACCCCACGAGGTAATGAATCGTTTGAATGATCTTTGCTTAAATGATATGGTACCTGAAAATGTACAAATGTTGGGATCTCGCGATTGGCAGACGACTGCCTCTCGACAAGTTTCTGATGTTAATGTTAACCCTTTTAATCAGTTAAATGAAAACTGTGAAAACGTAAATGAGAAAACCTCGAACCCTGTAAAAAATTACATGGCAAGTCGCATAAAAGTTAAAAGCGAATCTGGGTCGCACGAATTGCCCCAACGACCGCAAGTAAACGAAGTTGCTAATAACAATGACTTGATTCTACGCACCTACCTCGACAGGCAAGGACGTAATGAATATATTACTTTGGCTTCGCAAATCGGCTATGACGGAAATAATATCGCCTTCGTCTTTTATGAAAATCAGATCCGGCGATTAATGAGCGAGAGCCCCTTCGAGGAGCGGAGACTCGAGGTATTGAGAGCTTCATGTGTGGGCCAGCCACGTGAGATGGTTAATCTGTTCTGCGTCCCCATGAAAAATATGAGCACGTCTCGACGCATTGAAAAAGCGCTGGATCGCTTGCGTCAGAGATATGGCGTTTCAGGGGGACTCACATCAGAACCTAAAGTTATGGCGGTGCGTAATGGTCCCAAGGTCTCATTTACCTCGACCTCTTTAAAACTATTTAATGAGGATCTAAATACCCTGGAAGTTTTTGCGTACGCTCACGATGAAGTTGAAAAGCTCTCTGGGCAACTTCTGATTGACACTGCTAATCGTTTGCCAAGTTTGCTGAAAAGAAGATACTTAGACTATCTAAATAAACGGAATTTAAACTTGAACTCTCCCGGTTTCGACTCGCTGCGTGATTTTGTCGTTCACGAGCTTAATACTATGACATCGGACTACGCTCAAGCGTTTTTTAAATCGGACGAAAAAGATGGGCCCCGCGAGTCCACGGGTGGGACTAAGAACGTGAGGGTTCGACAGGTTGCTTATGGGAGACAAAATGATTTCCCGGCTGTGACCGGGCCCCGCTCTAGGTTTTTTGACATGGATAAACGCGAGTCAAGTTCTTCCAGTGTACCACGTGGTGAACATGGTCGTTTGAACAAGCCTCCCCCGATTTGTTTCTTTTGTAGTAATGTTGATCAAAGACATTTCTTAGCTGAATGTGAAAAGTTCAAGGCACTTAATCCCAAAGCTAAAAGACAAACAGTTACGGATGCTAAAAGGTGCTTAAATTGTTTGTCACTTGACCATTTTGTGCGTAATTGTGCGTTTCCTTCTAAATGTCGGATCTGTGGGCCGCAATGTCGCAACAAACACGCTGGCGCCCTTCATGAATGTTATGGTGGGGTTAATCTCGGGGCCGCTGACAGGGTAGACCAAGTTTCCCGTCCTATTCCCGCCCCTAGAACTAATTACCGGGTAAGCCAGGACTATACTTGCCGTAAACTTAATTCTGTTGATAATGGGGTGGTCCTGCTTCGCACGAGTGCAGTCAGAGTCATTAACCCTAACACGGGCAAATCGACTTTGGCTTACGCTCAACACGATACAGCTTCACAGGTGACGCTTATATCTGATGCCTTAAAAACTGAACTGGAGCTGGAGACTAACTCCGACCCGAATGTAAAAATTCGCACTTTATCGGATGAAACTGTGGACTGTAAAGGTCGCACCGCCTTTAAGCTCGAATCGCTTCATACCGGTGAAAAATTCGTAATCGAAAATGCGTTGGTTGTGCCACAGTTTTCAGATGACGATAGCACTTTGCCACACTCCGTGGATGTTACTGAATTAAAACACTTTCAAGGTACGCATGTCCCGGTTGCTCCGGAACGTAACCGCATTGACGTTCTGATTGGACAGTCTGATACGCTGCTTCTGACTGTCCTTGAGGAACGTGAAGGCGCGAGTCCGGAGGAACCAAACTACGTACTCACTCGTCTTGGGCCCATTGCTAGTGGTGGTCGAGTTTCTGCCTCCTCGGGTTCCCTGTCTGTCTTGAGAGTTCAGGTTGAGTCTTATGAATATGCTGCTTGTGAATGTGTTAAATTGAGACATGAGGTTTCTTCTCTCAGGGAGACTGTGAGGGAATACGAGAGGCAGGACGAGGCTCTGCAGCCATCGCTTAATGACGAACGTGCTAGAAATCTTGTTGAAAAACGTATTAAAGTCGCAAATGGGCGTTATGAAATGCCAGTACCCTTTAAGTCGGAAGTTCTTGAAGCGCTTCCAAATAATTACGAGAGCGCTCTAAAACGCACCTTGTCTTTGCGCCGTAACGTCGCTAAAAACCCTAAACTTAAACAAATTTTACTGGACGCTTTTGCGGAGTTGCTGCGTGAGGAGTGGTTGGTTGCTGTTGAAAGTAATTCGCTTGATGTTCAAGCGTGGTACTTGCCGTTTTTTGTTACTAAATCTGCTAAACCAAGAGTGGTCTACGACGGTGCCGCAGTTGCGGAGGGTATGTGTGTTAATCAGGCCGTATTGGCAGGTGAAAATTTGCTAAATGGTTTGGTAGAGGTTTTAATTCGTTTTCGCTTGGGTAGATATGCTTGTGTCGCTGACATCAGCAAGTGTTTTTTCCAGGTAGGGATTCCTTGTGACCAGCAGGATTGGTTTAGAATTGTTTGGTATGAGAATAATGATTTGGATCACGGGAAGCCACAGGTGTTTCGTTTTACCAGGCATGTCTGGGGGATCAATTCAAGCCCCTATGTGGCGTTGCTTGCTCTTAATCGTTTAGTTGAGGAGAACCCGACTAATGCTTCCAAGTTAACATTAAATGCAATTGAAAATAATCGCTACATGGATGATATTTTGCTTGCTAGTGACTCTTTATCTGATCTTGAAATTGTTGCTAAAGAAAGCATTGACCTTATGGAAAGCCGTGGATTTAAATTGCGTAAGTGGGTTTCCAACTGTCATGCTAAATCGATTTTGTTGAAAGTCCCGCGTTGTGATCTTGCGTCTTCAGTGAGTGAAATTGATCTGGGATCGCAACCTCTTCCTAATTCTACGGCGTTGGGATTAGTTTGGAATACTGAGAAGGACATACTTTTGATAAACTTGCGTGAGTTTTGTGAGGCGTCTACTCGTCGGGAGATGGCGAGCCAGCTTGCGAGTCAGTTTGATCCCTTGGGAATGGCGTCGCCGTTCATCCTTGGGGCTAGACTGATTTTGCAAAAGGTCTCGATCTCCGGTGCTGATTGGGACGACGTTTTACCGTTGGATGTTAAGGATAAGTGGAAAAAGTGGCTTTTGTCGTTGAATAAGTTAAATGACTTTTCCATTTCACGTAATTGTTTTGATGATTCTGGTAAGACGGTAAATACTGCTGTTTACCAGTTACATGGCTTTTGCGACGCATCCAATTTGGCCTATAGTTGTGTTGTTTATTTGCGAAGAGTGGTGAATGGTGAAGCACAAGTCGCCTTTGTTTTGGGTAAATCTAGATTGGTTTTGACACATCAGGCTAATTGGGTTATCGCGCGCAAGGAGTTAGAAGCGGCGAAGATTTGCTGTGAACTTACTTCGAAAGCTGCGGCGGCGTTGAGTCATTTGAATTGCAGCGTCCATTTGTGGACTGATTTGCAGGTGATTTTGAAATGGATAACTAACCCTGATTTGCACCTTGTTCTTTTTGTTAAGCGCAGAGTTGATAAGATCTTGGCCTTTTTTGCGCCGGACGCGTGGAGGTATGTGAATACGTCCGCAAATCCTGCTGATGTTGGAACCCGCGAGAATGCTTGCAAAAATTCTGAGTCAATTAAATTGTGGATTGAGGGACCTGCCTTCCTCGTGGAGGGACAGGAGGACGTAAAATCGCTTAGTCCTGCTCCAGTTGTTCGTTTGGCTTTGTGTAAGAAGAATACGATCTTTGAGACTGACGACAAAATTCTAAAACTGATGCAAACTTCAAGTGACCTTTATGCGCTAAAAAAGCGGTTTGCCTACTTGCTCGCCTTTGTGGAGTTAGTAAAAGCTAAATTTAGACGTAAACCATTTCGAAAGCCAGAGTTCGATGCTGCTTCTCTGGACCGAGCCTTTGTTGAGGCTATTGGGTACGTTCAGAGACAGTGCTTTGGACCTGCACTTGAGGTGTTAGACAATGGTTCCGCGGATGACTTTGAAATATTTATTAAACGCTTGCGCAACCTTGCTGTCAATTCTGAACAAATCCGGCAGGTTAATGAGTTAAAAACGCTGCGTAACTTGCGATCTTGTTTGGGACCAGATTTGATTTTGCGTGTGGAGGGTCGTCTTGAAAACGCCGACCTCCCCACGGATACTAAACACCCTATAATTTTGCCCAGCAGACATGCTTTGACACGCCTAGTTGTACTTTATGAACACTCGGACGCGGGACACGCTGGTCCTTCGTATACTCTTATGAAGACTCGGCATCGGTTTTGGATAATCCATGGAATTTCTACTGTTAAGCGCTATCTAGCGGACTGTGCTAAATGCTCCCTTAAAAAGGCAAAGCCGATTCGACAGCTGATGGCAGATTTGCCATCTTTTCGCGTTACTGCTGTGAATAAACCGTTTAAGTTTTGCGGAACTGATTATTTTGGCCCTATCTTATTTAAACAAAACAGAAGCCGTTGTAAAGCTTGGGGCCTTTTATTTATTTGTCTGTGCACTCCTTGTATGCACGTGGAGGCTGTCACGGGATTGGTCCTTGTAGGCGATGCAGAGGATTTGTCCAAACGGGGGGCCTACCGGTTGGGTCGGATTCACCGTCTTCATCCACAGTTGCGTGCTGGTAAGGAAATAGTTCGCAGGGCAACTGTCGCTGTTCCAAAGAAAAATGCAGCAGTTGGCGAAATCGAGTATATCCTTAGGGATATTTCCAAGATAGCTCCTGTATAGAGTGTTTTCTTTTGTTTACCTTTGTTGTTGCGTTTAAGTGTAGGCCTAAATATTGTTGTTGATTTTAAACTGTGCTAGACTGTGCTCTTTTTCTTGTGTTGTCCGTATCGCTCGAAATATATCCCGAATTATAAAGTTTTTTGCCGTATTGCTTCCCCTCCGTCACTCGAATCATTATTTGTTTTATTTATGTCACTGCATATTTTAAAAGTAAATGTTTCGTTACTGCTCACGTTCATCATAATTTTTTAAAAACCCCTTTTTACTTATTGTTTGCACGTATCGGTGCTTTCATTTGTGTTTTGTGTTGAAACTTCATTGTTGATTCATTTTCAAGGGGCCGCTATGTTACAGCACCGATCTGTTTTATTTGCCCCACTAAATTTTCGAACTCGGCTCTTTTTGTTTGGTTCTTATTTTGCTGTGTTAGTATGCGCGTCATTGTGTTTTTTAATTTCTGCACGTTTCGTTTCAACGCCTAATTTCCGGCACAACGCGCAGCTCCTTTGCTTTTTGCCGAGTTCCAGCGTTTAGTCATTCATTTCATTTTGGGATTGGAAACAAGCGGACGTTTTATTTTTGTAAGTTTAGTCACACGGCATCGTTACTTTTATTTTGTTCCCTGGGTTAATTTTCAAATATTTTATTGCCGTGCCGTGCCGTGTAGATCTTTAATTTATTACAATTTTTTTCAATAAACCTCTATCTACTGGACTTCAACTGCTATTTGTGGAAACAGCACGGACGGTGACGGCCCCAGTCTCGAATCGCTGGGGCAACCTAGGAAAGACCTATCTCACGCTATAGTTACAGAGGGCGTCTGTAACAGAGATCAATAGCAATTGACAAGGTATTATCTCGTATTCCAGGAGATATTTTTTGTGTAAGATGGTATTAGTGACCAATGTTGTTGCCCTCTATACGATAATTTAGTTTTCGCCATTTGTTTAGATACTCTTGGTAAGAATATTTTGTTTGTTTTTGCTTTCTCGAATTATATTTGTGCAAATCTTCAAATTTAGTAAAGAGCAATTGAATAATAATTGGCAACTTATTCCAATTTAGTTAGTACATAAACTTTCCTAATTCCAGTTGATAGATATCATGTAATTTAAGAAGTTTCAGTTGTTTTAAAAGCGGTGTAACATGGTCAAATTTCCGACTACCTGTAATAGTTCGAACAATATTGTTTAGTCTCACTTCCAATTCTCTCAGTACTGATTTAAACGTAGACCCCCACAGAATTATTCCATATTGAATTCGACTATAAACAAGACTGTAGTATAACATAAGCAAAATATCGTTAGGTACAAGGTTGCGAATACGATAAAACAATCCCGAATATCGTGCAAGTTGCAATGAAAGATGTTTTATGTGAGGAGTCCAGTTAAGCTTATCATCGAGATATACACCAAGATATTTCACACTGTCCGTTCTGCTTAATACTGCATCATTTATGGACAAGTTGAAGTCATGTTCAACAGTTTTTCTGAGGGTGCTTATTGATTAGCATAAAATTTGTTTTATTGTAATTCAATGATAGTTTATTTTTCCTAAGCCAAAAGTTTATATTTTGAAGTTCTGCATTAACACGAATTTGTAAATTGTTTATGTTTGTGTCCGAAAGACAAAGATACGTATCATCCACAAACAAAGTAGTTTGAAATTTGGATGCTTGGGGGAGATCATTTATATACATTAGAAACAAGAGTGGGCCTAAGCATGATCCTTGGGGGATACCACAACTAATACTTTCATAACTAGACATAGTTTTCAATATCTTGGTGTACTGGTAACGGTTCGTTAAGTAGCTTCGCATTAAGCTTAATGCAGTTCCTCTCATTCTAAACAATCGTTCAAGCTTATGCAATAAGATTGCGTGATCTACTGTGTCAAAAGTTTTTGACAGGTCTAAAAACAAGCAACAAGAATAGCGATCATGATCAACGTTTTCAAGTAAATTTTCATAAATATGACTAACAGCATGAATTGTTGAGAAGTTTTTCCTGAAGCCAAACCGGGTTTCACTTAGCAAGTTATATTTTTCTAGAAATGCGCTAATTCTAAAATAGATCATTTTTTCAAAAAGTTTATCGAGCTGTGACAGTAATGAAATGGGACGATAATTGGTGGTTTTATTTTTGTCGCCTTTTTTGAATATAGGAATTACTTCAGCAATTATGAGGTATTGTGGAAAAACACCTTCTGATACACATAAATTAAACAAATCGCTCAGTGGAGTAGATATTATAGTTTTACTATACTTGATAAATTTTGTCTCAGTATCATTTTGGCGGTTTGATTTTTTATTGCTGAGTTCGTTAATTATTGCTTCTACTTCAGCTGAGGTTGAGGGTTCTAAAAAGAAAGAGTTTTTACACCATTTTGTTTTAACAATCTCGCTTCTAACTGGCGCAATCGATGAACCCGTTGTTTTTCCAATATTTGCAAAATAGCTGTTGAATGTTTCTGCAATAGTTTGAGAGTCATTAATTTCATTTCCATCAAGAATAAGTTTGCTAGGAAGCACACGTTCCGATTTATTTAAGCCAACTAATTCATTTATGACCTTCCACAATCTATCAGGTGAATTTTGGTTAGATGACAGTAATGTTTGATAATAATTTTGCTTAGCCGATTGTAAAGCCCTATTCAGTGCGTTATGATAGGCCTTGTAAGCTTTAAAGTTGTCTTCAGTATATTTACGCTGCAAATTAGCATACATTTTGTTTTTTCGTTTAGCAGATTTCAGCAGAAGGGTAGACAACCACGGCTTTTGTTGTAATCGTTTTTCTTTTCTTGAAGCTCGCTTTAAAGGCACATGCTTGTCTACCACTGCAGAAAAAACAGAAATAAATTTCTTGAATAGAGAATCAACTTAATCGCTATTTTCTACTGAAAAATTTCTGAAATTTTGACTTAGATCGTCGGTAAACCTCTCGAGTTGGAAATTTTTCTTGTCACAAATAAATGAAAAACTTGATGCCTTCTTTTTATGAGCAGACTTCAGAGATACATTTACGAATGTGCCGTGATGATCTGAAATATCTGATATTGCCACACCACTATGTGTTGCCACTGTAATTTTAGGAAACATGCTTACATTTGTATAAATGTGGTCAATTAAAGTTTTTGAAGTTTGGATTATGTAGTATCGCAAATGATAATGTGTGAGATATAGGCGTAGCCAGGGGGGCCCGGGCTCCCCCCAAATAAAATGCTACCAATGATAAAAATGTCACAAAAAAGACTCTTGTTTCTTCCGTTTCAGTTTCTTTTATCATCTTCGCGTACAACAGTAACCAACAATAATATTGATCCAGAGGGCCCGGTCCCTTCAATTTAATTTTTATCAACCAATTCAAATAGGTCCCTTACAATAATGTTTAAACGGTCCCAATTTAAATGGACCCCCAACTATAAAATTGATCCTGGGGGGCCCGGGCCCCTTCAATATAATTTTTGCCAACCAATTTAAATGGGCCCCCTAAAATAATATTTAAATGGTCCTCAAATTAAATGGGCCCCCAACAATAATATTGATCCAGGGGGCCCGGGCCCCTTCAATATAATGTTTGCCAAACAATTTAAACGTATAACCAGAGTGAAATTAAGGGTTTGTATCCTAAAACTTGCTAACTGAGGTCTCATCTAACTTTTTTATGAACGTAATGCAATAACCAGGGACGGATTTGACATATAGCACAGTGCCATGGGCCCCGCACTCAGATAAGACTTTTTTTTAGTCTTCACCTGTATTTGGTAGGAAAATATTGCAACAATCCCAAAGTGCCTGGCGCCCAACTCAATGTAAATCCAGTCCGGGCAATAACATGATTTGTAGGCGTAACTGTCTATGGAATATTTTTTAATAACAATTTACCTCTACCTCGCCAGTTTTTATGCAACAAAATATTTTTGAAAAAAACTAGCTACAGTAAGGGGAAAGCTCATTGAACAAATTTTCGAATTGAGAGGGCTTGAGTCCCCTGGCCGTATATTCATTCCTATAACTGGTTGGTTTCATGACAAAACAATAATCTATAAGGAAAATATTCGACTGGATTGTTATTTACTACTAAAATATTGCAGGAGGCAATGTACTTTACTTCCCCTACCTTGACCAAATCACGCTCAAAATTTAACACCAAAGTGCAAGATTTTAAGCATGTTTTTGACTTAAATTGTAAGCAAAAAGAGCACTGAACAACTTAATTTTTTCAATTGGTTTTCAAATGTCGAAAATCTAGTACTGTTTTCAAATGGCTCTGAATACGTCCGAAATGTAATCCAATTGTATTAAAATAGTTTTTTCCAAAAAATTACGAAAAGTCGCCCAGCGGCTGGGGGCTTTGCCCCCAGACCCCCGTCTATGATACGTTTAAATTACAGTCCACTTCTTTACTCAACACACGTCTCCCAATTTAAACATTTTTGCATTTTAACTATTGGTTTAAGCCATCTCCATGAACGAATTCCTAGTTACGTGCCAACACCGGGCTACGGCTTCTGATCTTCCATTCTACGACATCTTTGCACCCACAAAAAATTCGTCTTTCAAAGTTTTTGGTGACATCATTGCATGTGATTAGTGGTTTGGGCCCCCCCCCCCAATCAAAAATCCTGGCTACGCCTATGGTGTGAGATCGAAAAACATTGGTAAAGAATGACAAGCCATGTTATTTCCATTTTAATTCGCCATTTACGAATTTAATCAGAATGCAAATTTAGTTTTATTTAATATTTTAGCATAGTCCAGTAGCATTTGATCATTTCTGAAGACTTAGTTGACTTAGCTTTTGCCAATTTTTTTTAAACTTGCTTTTCAGCTACAGTGTTTTTTTTAGTTTTCAACAAGTTTACTGCTTTACCTAGTAGTGCTCGGATATTTGCTTTTTATTGCATTGTAGAAACCTTCGTTTTTAGGGTAACTGCTCGACTTGAAGACCGTAAACCGGTCACTTCGCATCATCCTTGTTGTCTTTTTGAATATTTTACTTGGTGTGTTTTATTGATTATTGATGTGAGCAACAAAAACGAAATAAATCGTTCGTTCGTTCAGTGTATATATACCACTTTAAATTTTAAAATCTATCTAAAACCCGACAAACTGTTTCACCTATGAAAGGATCATCAGGGGTCTAAAACAAAAACATACGCTGAAATAAAACTGACACTGCTAAAAGTCATAAATTTAATGCTGTACTGTTTAACTCTGGTAAAACACTGTGATGCTAAGTCAAGTGAGCAATCGCAAAAAAAGACGCGAGCAAGGTCACGGTGAAAAAACAATCAAGACTACAAGATGTTAAATACAAACAAATGCTGAAGTGTAAGGTATGGGTTCAGTAAACGTAGTAGAAGAACCGCAAATTTAAAACATGGTTACAAACATAGGCGTAGTCAGGATTTTTGATTGGGAAGGGGGGGCCCAAACCACAAATCACATTCAATGACTTCGTCAGAAACTTCGAAAGAGGAAGTTTTTGTGAGAGCAAAGGTATCGTAGAATGGAAGATCAGAAGCCGTGGCCAGGTGTTGGCACGTAACTAGGAATTCGTTCAAGGAAAGGGTTTATACCAATAGTTAAAATGCGAAAATATCCAAATTGAGAGACGTGTTTGAGTGAAGAATTGTACTATAATTCAAATGTATCACAGACGGGGTCTGCGGGCGGACGATTTTTCGCAATTTTTTGGAAAAAAATTATTTTAATACCATTGGATCACGTTTCAGACGTATTCAGAGCCATTTGAAAGTACTGCATTTTTAACACTTGAAAGCCAATTGAAAAAAATTAAGTTGTTCAGTACTCCTTTTACTTGCAATTTAAGTCCAAAACACAATTAAAATCTTGCATTTTGGAGTTAAATTTTGTGAGTGATTTGGTCAAGGTAAGGGGGAAGTAAAGTACATTGCCTCCTGCAATATTTTAGCAGTAAATAACAATCCAGTCGAATATTTTCCTTATAGATTATTGTTTTGTCATGAAACCAACCAGTTATAGGAGTACATATACGGCCAGGGGACCCAGGCCCTCTTAATTCAAAAATTTGTTCAATGAGCTTTCCCCTTACCGTAGCTAGTTTTTTTCAAAAGTATTTTGTTGCATAAAAACTGGCGAGGTAGAGGTAAATTGTTATTGAAAAATGTACAATAGATAGTTACGCCTACAAATCATGTTATTGCACGGGCCGGATTTACATTGAGTTGGGCGCCAGGCACTTTGGGATTGTTGCAATATTTTCCTACCAAATACAGGTGAAGACCAAAAATAGTCTTATCTGAGCGCGGGGCCCATGGCACTGTGCTATATGTCAAATCCGTCCCTGGTTATTGCATTACGTTCATAAAAAAGTTAGATGAGACCTCAGTTAGCAAGTTTTAGGATACAAACCCTTAATTTCACTCTGGTTACACGTTTAAATTAGTTGGCAAACATTAAATCAAAGGGGTTCGAGTCCCCTAGAACAATATTATTGTTGGGGCCCAGTTAAATTGGTTGGCAAAAATTATATTGAGGGGACCCGGGCCCACTGGGTCAACGTTATTGTTGGGGCCCATTTAAGTTGAGGGCCACATAAATATTATTGTTGGGGGCCCATTTAAATTGGTTGGGAAAAGTTATATTGAGGGGGACCGGGCCCCCTGGATCAATATTATTGTTGGGGTCCGGCCCATTTAAATAAGTATTGTATGGGACCCATTTAAGTTGGTTGGTAAAAATTACAATGAGGAGGCCCGAGTTCCCTAGATCAATATTGCTTTTGGGGGCCCATTTGAATATTATTGTAGGGGCCCATTAAAATTGGTTGGTAAAAATTAATTCGAGGAACCCCGGCCTCCTGGATCAATATTATTGTTAATTACTGCTGTACGCGAGTACTTTTGTAAGCAAAGATGCTAAAAGAAACTGAAACTGAAGAAACAATAGTATTTTTTGGGACATTTTTATCATTGTCAGCAATTCAATTGGGGAGGGGCCGGGCCCTTTGGCCCCCCTCTGGCTACGCCTATGGTTAGGAAATAGGTTTAAAATGTTTCAGTTTATATTTGTTTTTGTGATGGCACTTGTTAACCAATTTAGTTCGTTTATTAAGGGTAGTACTTGAGTTTGCGGTCAAGATAAAAAAATTTTCTGCGAGACACAGATTGCATTATTTAATCGTTTGCTAGGTATCTGGCCAAAAGGCTACCAGCGCGGAAGCCTATGGAAGAGCCACCAGAACGGCGACTACTCAAAAACAAGCAATGCGAAAAAGTTGTCTTCTTGCAGGAATCAAACCTGTATCGAACCTGCTTTTCCAAGGCTTCCACGCTGGTAACCTTTAGGCCAGATAGCACGCAAACGATTAAGTATTAAAAGCTGCGGGCAGCAAACGTAAAACATCACAACTAAATTATTATTACAGATAATTGTATTGTCGACATCCATGCTGGTATGGTTTGACCTTACGGATGATTTTCCATGAAATGGTAGGATTCGAACCTGAGTCTTGCATGCCTAGATGTATTTCGAAAGTTCAGTCTCCTTGCTCTTCTCCCGGTTTCTGAACGACTGCACGTGATTGTGGCTGCGTGGTTTGAATTCGGTTTTGCACAGACCAAAGTAATCCATGGTTTTGCCGCTATTGTCCCCTCTGGCTTTGTACACAATGCATTTCTCACGGTATCTGCCGGACATCGGGCACTGGGTCGTATTTCAGCAGTTACAAGGCAAAGTTATAATGCTTCTGGCTTGTCATCAGGTTCGTGTAGTAGTTTCTTATTATGACTGAGATAGTCCTGGCCATGTTTGGGGCACATCTATAACTCAGCTTGATGACATTTTTGTTGCAAATTTTGTAAAGCCTATGTTCAGGGGTAAAGTAGAGCTTTGCCTTGTAGCTGTGCCTTGTAATTGCCGAAATAGGACACAGTGTCTGATGTCCGGTAGATACCGCGAGAGATGCATTGTGTACAAAGCCAGAGTGGACAGTAGCGGCAAAACCATAGATTACTTTGGTCTGTGCGAGACCGAATTCAAAGCACGCTACCACAATCACGTGCAGTCGTTCAGAAACCGGGAGAAGAGCAACGAGACTGAACTTTCGAAATACATCTAGGCATGCAAGGACTCTGGTTCGAATCCTACCATCTCATAGAAAATCATCTGTGTGACCAAACCATAGCAGCATGGAAGTCGACAATGCAAACTGTGTCTCGCAGAAAAATATTTCATCTTGACCGCAAACGTAACATCTTGACCGCAACCGCAAAGTACTACCCTTAATTGGAACGACCGACGCTCGCGTTGCGTGTTCCTTTGTTTTTACTCGGCCATTTTCCAACTAACGAGTGCGAAATTTCAGACGTTTACTTATAACTCGAGAACGGTTTAGTCTAGCTGCATGAAATTTTAACGCAGCTTGAGATTAATGAGTTGTATGTTTTTATCAAATTTCGAGGCAATAGATTACGTGACTTTGGTTTTAGGATCCCAACACCGCGCCAAAAGTTTGGCGTAAAAAGCGGTCTCAGTCAAAAACGGCTGAAGTACGGCAAAAAATATTGTAATTGTAATTACATTTTATTCACTGGCCAGGAGACAGCGAAGGGACCTTTCGGTCTTCGAGTCAAGCTGCCACCTGTCTACCACACACGGCGGAGGCTTCACACTGTCCCTTTAATTGCTGAACGTCAAGCAGGGAAGCTGTGAATACCAATTTTTATAGTCTTTGGTTTGACCCGACCGGGAATCGAACCCGAGTCTACCGCTTCAGTAGCAGACGCTCTATCCACTCGACCACTGATCGGTTGTATGTCTTAAGATACTTAAGACACCTTAACTTATTTCATACGGTTATATGTCTTAAGATACCCTTTCATCCCAACCAACCCACTTTTGGCCGCGATGAGGTTTTTTCCTTTTTTTTTCCCTTGTTTTTCTTTCTAAACTTTGTACGCTCATCTTGTCCTAAACCACAAAACAACGAAATTTACTTTTTGTGTAAAGTTGTTGAGCTGCAAAGGCAATTTTTTCTCCCGAAATTTTTTTGGGCAACTCCCCCGGGGACCCCCCACAATGGGGCACCAAAAATCAATTTTTTGAATGGCTCAAGCTAGGGTGCTACTTTTTTTGATATCAGCAGATATTTAACAGATAAATACTTTGACATAATTTGGGGGTGCCACTCCCCCGGGGACCCCCCAAATGGACTCTCCAAAAATCAATTTTTTAAACATTTAACTTAGTTTGTTTTGATTTCTGCAGATATTTAACAGACAAATACTTTGACATAATTTGGGGGTGCCATCTTCCCCGGGAACCTCCCCAAATAGACCTCCCAAAAATTAATGTTTTGAACAACTCAAGCTAGGGTGCCAGTGTTTTATGATATCAGCAGATATTTAACAGACAAATATTTTGACATAGTTTGGGGGTGCCACCCCCAGGGACCCCCAAATAGACCCCCCCAAAATGAATTTTTTGATCGGCTTAACTTATGGTGCCAGTTTGTTTTGATATCAGCAGATATTTAAGAGACAAATATTTTGGCATAGTTTGGGGGGTACCACATCCCCCTGGGGATCCCCCAAATAGACCCCCAAAAATCAATTTTTTGAATGGCTTAAGCTAGGGTTCCAGTTTGTATTGATATCAGGAGATATCTAACAGACAAATATTTTCGCGTAGTTTGGGGGTGCCACCCCCGCTGGGGATCTCCCCAAATGCACCCCCAAAAATCAATTTTTTGAACGGCTTGACTTAGGGTGCCAGTGTTTTATGATATCAGCAGATATTTAACAAGCAAATATTTTGGCATAGTTTGGGGGTACCTCTCCTACAAATCCCCTCCCCCAAACACCCCCTAAAATTAAATTTTTCAAATGGCTAAAGCTGGCAAGCTAATTGTTCAATATTATTAAATATTAAACAAATATTTGACATAGTTTAAGGGTGCCACTCCCTTGAGAAACGAAAATTGGACCACTCTTAAATTAATTTTTTTAAATCACTTGTTACAGAGCTAATTGCTTTAAATACTAACTCTGTAAAAAAAAAATATTTTGGCATGGTTAAGAGGTGACACCCGTCCCTGGGAACCCCCAAGTACTTAGATTCCCCAAATCTTTACTTTTCATTTAAGCTAAAACAGTTTTTAGTAGATATTTGGAAGACAAAGAGTTAAAAATACAAATAGTCGTCTGTTGAAGATAGAAGTTTAGAATCCTTGTTATTAAGGCAAAAACATAGATCTGGGACCAATACAATGCAGAGTGTCCTACGAAAATAAATAATATGTACTAGACATTACACAATAGCTTTGTACGCATTTTGAATTTACGCTTGAGCTATGATACGTGTATTTATAGTACTGTTGGTGGAAGCTTTAACAGACAAATTGTTGTTAATCACTTAAGATGTTGGTTTAGCACGTAATTTGATTCGATAGGATTTTCACTACCCTATTAGGATTTTTCTATTTGTTCAACCTACATTTGGGTCGCGTTCCATGCTTTGAGAAACGCTGGCTCAACATGACCGGTTATTTTTTTTAGAATCAGAAACAATGACGTTGATATTTTTTGACATTGTTTGGGATTTCTACTTTTCTGGAGGTTCCATAATCAGATATTTTTGAATAATTGCTGATTTTACGGTAGACGAAAAGCTGTGGCGGCTCGAGCGTATTTGAAACGGGAGGGCTGCAAATATTTTTTTCGTGATATTGTACAAAGCTTGTTTGCGTCTTTTGTAGTAATCTACAAAATGAAGCTATTTTTAGTAGGCCAAGGCCAATCAATAAACTTTTCGCTTCATATCAACTTATTTTTGCGTTTGCTACGGTGCTTTGTTACGGTAACATGATTGTAGCGCTCCTTTAGGAATAAGTCTGAAATTGTTGATGGGGAGATCCAAAGAATCCAACCCAGACCACAGAACTACAAAATGACGATTTAGTGGGGACAGTTCATTGAATAATGATGAAACATGGAGTGCATTCCCAGAATCAGTCAATGTTGCTTAAAAAGTACCAAAAGTTATTCAAAATTCCACAAAATGATAAAACCGATCCCTGACAATGGCCCATTGAGGCCGGGCTTACGCCCGAACCCGAAAGCGTAAGCTCGAACCCGATAAGCGGTTTTAAGCCAAAAACAGGCCCGAAACAGCCAGAAAGTTAGTTAAGTTTCGTCTAAAACACAACTGCCCCAACCCCGGAGCCGTAGGTTTCGATATGAACTAGCAGAGAAATTTTGCGAGAAAACAAATCAAACCTTTCGTTTCGATTGGCCACCATCTAAAATCCCGACAAAAATTGCATTAAAATGCGATAAAAACCTTTTTTGTTTTGATTTTCATCTAAATTTCCGCAGTTTTTACATTCACTGATTGTGCGGTCAGCTCAAAGTCACTGCAACCCGTTCCTCAAAAAGTTTGGGCGTCCCTGGTCTGAAAATTTGAATACGTGATTGCCCCAATGCGGATAAAATAAAGTTACTTATTGCTGATCAATTATGACCCTTTAACAAATGTGTCGTAATAATCGTATCGATGCTTAAACGAAGTCGTCATTCTATGTTATAAATGTTATTTCATTTTCGTTTCATAGCACCTAAAAGTCTAAAACACAAGGCAAGTACGAATATCAAGCCCGATGACAATTTTAGCCCGAATCCGACTCAAAAATCCCGGCCTGACTTACAATTATGTTGTAGTAACGTAGTGTAGTTACAGTTATTTTTTTTAAGAACAGTTCTATACGAACCCGAGGTTCATTTTTGCTAAAATTTAGATATAAATTAGGATCAATGCCATCCTTAGCAATAAAAATTGAAAACAAACTAAAAAGAAGAAATTTCAAATCTGAAAAAAACTAAAAATTTTGTGCCGATTCAAAACGATGAAATCTTAGTGATTTCCCAGTTTGCAAGCAAAATTGCGACGATTCCGAAATTGTAGAGTGTTAATTGGAACGACCGACGCTCGCGTCGCGTGTTCCTCTGTTTTTACTCGGCCATTTTCCAACTAACGAGTGCGAAATTTCAGACTTTTGCTTATAACTCGAGAACGGTTTAGTCTAGCAACATGAAATTTTGGCAGCAGCTTGAGATTAATGAGTTGTATTTTTGTACATAATTTCGAGGCAATAGGTCACGTGACTTAGTTTTAGAACCCGAAAACCGCCCCGCAAGCTCGGCGTAAAAAGCCGTCTCAGTCAAAAACGGCTTAACTACGGCAAAAAATATTTCATATGGTGGTATGTCTCAAGATACCCTTTCATCCCAACCAACCCACTTTTGGCCGCGATGAGGTTTTTTCCTTTTTTTTTCCTTTTTTTTCCTAAATTTTGTACGCTCATCTTGTCCTAAACCACAAAACATCGAAATCTAATTTTTGTGTAAAGTTGTTGAGCTGCAAAGGCAATTTTTTCTCCCGAAATTTTTTGGGGCAACTCCACCGGAAACCCCCCCAAAATGTGGCCCCAAAAATCAATTTTTTGAACGGCTCAAGCTAGAGTGCTAATTTTATTTGATATCAGCAGATATTTAACAGACAAATATTTTGACATAATTTGGGAGTGCCACTCCCCCGGGGACCCCCCCAAATGGGCCCCCCCAAAAATAAATTTTTGAACGGCTTAACTTAGAGTTTCAGTGTTTTACGATATCAGCAGAGATTTAACAGACAAATATTTTGACATAGTTTGGGGGTGCCACTCCCCGGGGACCCCCCCAAATGGACCACCCCAAAAATCAATTTTTAGAATGGCTCAAGCTAGGGTACTAGTTTGTTTTGATATCAGTCGCTATTTAACGGACAAATATTTTGGCGTAGTTTGGGGGAGCCACCACCTCCCCCCCGGGATCCCCCAATGCCCCCCCAAAAAATAAATTTTTTGTACGACTTGACCTAGGGTGCCAGTGTTTTATGAGATCAGCAGAAATTTAATTGACAAATACTTTGACATAGTTTGGGGATACCTCTCCAAGAACTTCCCTACCCCAAATAAACCTCTCGAAATTCAATTTTTCGAATGGCTAAAGCTGGGGAGCTAACTGTTTTTAATAATATTAAACAAATTATTTGACATAGTTTAAGGGTACTACTCCCTCGGGAAACCCAAAATTGGACCACTCCTAAATCAATTTCTTTAAATCACTTTAGAGTAATTGTTTTAATATTAAGTCTCTAAAAAATAAATATTTTGGCATGGTCAAGAGGTGACACTGCCCGGGAGCCCCCCAAATACATAGATTCCCCAAATCTTTACTTTTCATTTAAGCTAAAACAGTTTTTTAGTAGATATTTGTAAGACAAAGAATCAAAAATACAAATCGTCGTCTGTTCGAGACAGAAGTTTAGAATTGTTGTTATGAAGGCAAAAACATACATCTGGAACCAATACAATGCAAGTGTCGTCTCATGGAAATAAATAATAGTACTAGACATTACATGATAGCTTTGTACGCATTTTGAATTTACGCTTGAGCTACCATATATGTTTTTATAATACTGATGGTAGAAACATTGACAGACAAATTGCTGTTAATCACTTAAGATGTTGGTTTAGCACGTAATTTGATATCATAGGATTTTCACTGCGCTATTAAGATTTTTCTATTTGTTCAACCTACAGTATTGCTGACAGAAACGTGTTTATGTGCAGCATGTATCCGTTGATATTGAGTAATGGATAAGCTTATATCATATCCGATCGTAAACTTCTGAGCAAAACAGAGCTTGACACTAAAAAGAGACAGACCGCCATTTAGTGAAAAAAGTTCCCCTTGTGTAAACAAAAATTACTACGCTGCATGGATTCTCGCTTAGTGCCTGAACTGATACCCATCGGTCGTGACGTTCTGCGTTCGTCTAAACGTGATTGGTTAGTGCGTGAGCGGAGCGCTATATGTTTTCTTATTTCGCAAAGCTACAGCGTTTCACTTGATGTCTGAGAATACTTTACAGCTTACACGCTAATTTCAGAGCAAACAATTTACAAGCGAACTTTCTAGCGCCGAAATGCCGGAAACTCCAATATTTCACTGCCGTTAGCATGCTCCATATGACAAAATACGCATGTAAAGCGTTTCCCCTGCAGCAACAAAGTATGAATTTAATCAAAATATGAATAATTTGGAAAAAGGCATGTTGCCTTAAATTAAGGTACATCAGACGATTTTGTCGGGTGTTCAAAGAATAACCCGATGACCCTCACCGATCGTCACTAATACTTGATAAAGACCGGGTGTTGAACAGAATAGTGCAGAGTTAACTTAAAAGTTGGAAGCTTTTGTAGTACGTTAAAACCAGGCGCGTCGATTTGTCAAAATCTTTGGGGGTCCAACTTAATAACCAGAACTTTTTTGACGAAATCTCGCGAATTTTGTTTGCATTGTTTGTACATCTAGACTTTGTTTGCAATGTTCGTACTTCGCAATAGCACATTTGATGCAGTTTTATTTTTTTTGGTGTTGAGCCGTTTAGGAAATAAGCGTACGGTATTTTGGAAGAAAAAGAAAAAAAAAACTCATCGCGGCCAAAAGTGGGTTGGTAGAGATGAAAGGGTATCTTGAGATATATAACCATGTGAAATATATTTTTGCGGTATTTTTTTAATGCGACCTCTTTCACGTAAAACTTTTGGGGCGTTTTTTGGGCGTTAATTCCAATGTTACGACTTTGAAAACTTTGAAAATCGTTCCGCCAAGCCTGTCTATACTACTTTAAGGGATGACACGGATAGGCGTGGCCAAGGGGGCAACAGCCCCCTCTTCAAATTAAAATTCCCTCAATGATAAAAACATTAAAACAGAGTCTACAGTTTTTTCAGTTTCTTTTAGCATTTCTCCGTACAAAGTGCTCGCGTTCAACTGTAATTAGCAATGATATTAATACGGATCACCAAGGAACCCGAGCCCCCAACTCAAAATTTTGCCAACCAATCTAAGCGTGTAGCCCGGGAGAATTGAAGAGTTTTGTCTTAAAAACTGCAACCTCAGGCACTTATCTAACCTTTTTATGAACGTAATACAATAAACACCAGCGGATTTACCAAATGGTGCAGTGCCAGGGGGTCCCGCGTTTAAATGGTGAGCCTAAGAGTTTTTTTGTCTCACCTATATTGACTGGAAATTGCAGCGAAAATCCCCAAAATGCAAGTGGCCCCGCGCAATGTAAATCCAGCCTGGGCAAAAACATGATTAGTTATAGGCCTTACCAATAACCATCTTTTGTACCAATTAACTTTCTATAACAATTCACCTCCAACTCGCCAGTTTTTACGCGACAAAATGCTTTTAAAAAAAAAGAATTAGCAAGCAAAAATGCGCATTGAACAAATTATTGAATTTAAATTAAGGGGATCTGGGCCCCTAAGTCATTACATGTACTCCTACAATTGGTTATTTTCATGATCTACTGCTCATTATTTTAAAAGGCAATGCAACTTACTTCCGCCTACCTGGGCCAAATCACATACAAAATATAACCCCAAACTGCAAGATTTTAAACGTGTTTTGTACTTAAATTGTAGGTAAAAGAGAATTGAACAATCTAATTTTTCAATTGGCTTTCTAAGCAGGGTTGTAAACGGGCCGACTAGTTCAAGCCCGAACGCGAAAATATAAGCCCGCATCCGAAAACTAATTTGAAGCACAAATCGTGTCCGCAAAAAAACGAAAGTGTAGTTAGGTCTGAAAAATTTAGCAATCTTGTTATTTTGATTTTATTTTGGTACATCTAAAACAAAAATCCCGTCTCAAGCCCGAATTAAGCCCGAAATTTTTGTCAACTTTAGGCCCGACCCGTAAAGCCCGGTCCGACTTACAACTATGGTCAGATATTTTTGAATAATTGCTGATTTTACGGTAGACGAAAAGTACTTTTGAGCGTCACAGCATTAGTTACGCGTCGGTCGTTCACTGGGTTTGGTGGCAAACTCCCATCTAGCTGTGCATTGTGAAGGCATTTGAGAAAACTTTTGATTGTTGTTCAAATCGCGCTTTTGCAATTTTACGATAAAATTTACTGGTTCTTGAAAAAAAAAAGTGTACTTGAAAATAAAGTTCTATAGACACTATCCAGAGTCTTAGAAGCACAATCAAACCTATGATTAATAGCCTAAGACATACTGTTTCGGAATCGACATTCGTCTTTTGTTCCTCGTCAGTATAGCTAGGACTGCAGGTATCAACATTAGCGTAGAAACGCAAACTATCGCAAATTAATCAGATTGTTACAGAATACAAGAAGTTTACAATATTTTATTAACCAAAGGTTTGATTGTGCGTTTAAGACTCTGGATACTGTTTATAGCGTATCCTTAATTTCAAATACATTGTTCTTAAAACAAAACTTTCATTTGACACTTTTTTATTGTGAATAATGGTCGATGACCCTTTTGTTGAAGCCATCAATGCTTTTTGATCATTTCTTTTGTAACAGAAAGCCTTGACGACTTATAAAGAAGAGCTACCATTTGAACTGTAGCTACAACCCTTGCCGCAAACAATGCTCTATTCGATTTCGTTTGTTGAAGAAAAAAGGTTTTTTGGGACTGCAGGGACTGCAGTCCAGTCGGCTGAATAGCTCGCGATAGAAAAAGAAAAAATGTCTCGATTGAGTTGACGTCACGGAGATTGGTGAATTAAGCTGGCGAGCTGGACTGCAACTTTTGCAGTCCCGAGTCGGCACAAAGGTGTATTTAACGCGTGATACAAAAATTGTTTCCTTGGCATTACGAAAGCAAAGCATTCAATTGGCTCATCAAATGAGGCAATCGCATAAACTTTTCAATAAAAATTGAATATAAAAGTAAAAATATTTTCAATTTTTTGTTGCAATGCCAATGACAGAAAACACAAAATTATTTGGGGGGGGCTGCAGTCCCGCAGTCACCATAGACGAGCCGCCCCTGACGAAAAGTACTTTTGAGCGTCACAGCATTAGCTACGCGTCCGTCGTTCACTGGGTTTGCTGGCAAACTCGCTACTAGTAAAAGAACTAAATTGGTTAACAAGTGCTGTCACAAAAACAAATATAAACTGAAACATTTTAAACCTTTTTCGTAACTATGTTTTAAATTTACAGTTCTTCTACTACGGGTACTGAACGCATACCTTACACTTCAGCATTTGTTTGTATTTAACATCTCGTAGTCTTGATTGTTTTTTCACCGTGGCCTTGCTCGCGTCTTTTTTTGCGATTGCTCACTTGACTTAGCATCACAGTGTTTTACCAGAGTTAAACAGCACAGCATTAAATTTATGACTTTTAGCAGTGTCAGTTTTATTTCAGCGTATGTTTTTGTTTTAGACCCCTGATGATCCTTTCATAGGTGAAACAGTTTGTCGGGATTTAGATAGATTTTAAAATTTAAAGTGATATGTGTACACTGGGGTGTTGCAGCTGCCCCAATTTGCTTGAAAAACGCTGTTCAAGATTTTAGTATTGTGTCTAACTCGAGGCCGAAAGAATCCAAATACAAAATTTCAGCAGAGTAGGTACAGATTTAAATGAGCAACAACAGATTTAATTTTTCAAGATTAACACTGCGCGAGTCACAGTAGAAGAGCAAAAAAGAAAATAGATGGACGAATTATTGCCAGCATTATTGCTTTATACGTTTTTTTTACAATTGTAGCAGCCAGTTAATGAAAGCTGGATAAGATAGTAGCAGATGTTTTATAGCATATTTTTGGTAGTAAGGATTGCATGTATAGCATTATTTTTGTGGCAGCTCTTTTTTGTAGGTTGCACTAGTTGGCCTATTTAAACATGGATACTAGATATAGTGAAAAGTATGTTAAATTGTTGCTGGGAACCACACCAGGACAAAAGCATTTGGAAATAAAGGGTATATGCCTAAGAACGTGCACAGATAAAAGCCTACATACCAGAGGTGGAGTCGAGGACACAAGGCTCGAGGCCAAGGACAGACCCTTTCGAGGCCAAGGACCAAGGACACAGATGCAAGTGTTCTCCGAAAAAAAAGTCTTCAAAATTTTTTTCAGGCGATCTCAAAAAAAAAGTCTTCAAAAAATTTTTTTAGGCGAAAAAGGTCTTTAAAAATTTTTTTTCAGGTAATCTCTACTTGAGGAAACCAAAAACAAGGTCTTTGCAGATTTTCTGCAAGGTTTTTGGCGTTTTCCAACGAAATTTCAACGGTTCAAAAATAGTGCTGTCCTCGAGCCGAGGACAGGCCAATTTTCGAGGACTTGAGGCTTCGAGGCCTAGGACTTCAAAATGTGTCCTCGAGGCCAAGAACGTCCTCGAGGACTCCACCTCTGCTAGATACAACATAAAAATCAACCATTGAGAATATTATACCATTACTTTGTTTCTATTTTAATGTTTTAAGATATTGCTTGAAAAAACAAACAGCATCAACTCTTTGCAGTGTACCTAATGTTCAAAGTCAGTTAATACCATAGATCAAAAAATACAAATTGAAGCAAGCAAATTACATAAGGCAGAAATTTTAGCAAGCAAATAACACATGACAAAAAGAAAAAAAAACACAAGCCAGAAGCGTAGCATTGCTAGCATGTGGTACCCACACAAATAAGGTTTAACCAACCCGCCCACAAACCAACTTAACTCAACCAAAGTAATAAGAGTACCCTCCCCCCCAAAATGTATAGTAACAAACAACCACAGACAATATAAAAGATCAAACCAAAAGCAGCATTCTACGATAAAAGACACAGCAGAGTAAGGGTTGGTTAACAACCGAAGATAATAAGCAGGATACACTATTATCACAAACGGTGAATGAAGACAAAAAAAAATTACAACAGCAGCAGGACATTAAACAGTGTCGACAAGTTACAGCTAATGTAGTACTAATCTAGTCAAAAAACGCGTTAACGGGCCCCGGAAAGTTATATTTTTTTAACTTATATAGCGATGCTCAGTATAGTCTGAAGTTTCCGGCTAGGGCTATCTCCACCCCACTTTTCCTGCCCATTTGCGTCATAATGACGTCATTTCCGCAAAAGTTGGCAAATTTTTTTAGCTTTGTTGGCTTTTACTTTATTCATTCTCACTTCTCTTATGGTTGGACCTGAACTTTCAAACTTGGGTCACTCAACAGGTGGGACATGGGCAACCTTCAGATGCATTTATGACGTCATAAGATTATGAAGTCACAATGCAAGAACAAAAATGTTACCAAAATTGTAAAAAAATACCATTTTGAGTGGTTGTTAACTCCTATAACTTTTGTAATGTTTGATGTAGAGCCTTGATATTACTATTGAAAAAAATACTGGCATATTACAAGATACTGTATGAATTTGGTTTACTTTGATCAACATTTTTGTATAAAAAATTACACTGAAAATATGACACCATTTTGCAACATTCATCGAATTTCAGCGTTTTGCTTGTCATCCAAGACTGAATTGATTTCAAAAATAATATTTGCTTCCATAATTCACTTTTTTTTCAAAATTAGAAAATTTTAAAAGGATTATGAAGGTGAAAAAGTTATGACGTCATATGTTAGTAAATATTCACAAAAACGGCCCTAAGTTGTGCTGGTTTTATCGATAAGATGATATCAAGTTTTTCACGGACAGCGCATATGAGAGCAAAAAAGTGATGGCGTCATCGTTCATGACGTCATATTTTCGAAAAACATTTCTGTTTGCAATTATTGCTGTAATTGATAAAGGAAAATTTTTTACACAAATTTAAGCAATGTACAATACAATTTATTTAATTTATAGAATATTGATCTTGCAAGTGATGATGTCGCATTTCAATAAAGCATTTTATAGGTTTTGTACCGTAAGTTATAAATAGTTTAACCTCAATAATTTAATCATTTCATCACAAAGACAAGTAGCTTGACCATCAATCAGTTCAGTAATCAGCATCATCCTTCTCAATGCAATCATCGATATCATTTAATTCAATTAACACTACCTACTCGCTTCTTGTTTTACGCTATCTACCAAAAATGGAGACCTCCAGGACGTCCTTGGCCTCGAAGACATTCCTCTTTGGCCTTTGCCTCGAAGCCTACAAGTTCTCGAAAATCTTCTTTCCTCGGCTCGAGGACAACACTGTTTTTTGATGGGTTAAAAAGGAAAATATCCAAACAAAAGAGAACATAAACTTATGGTATATCATTAAAATTTCATTCAATGATTGTCAACCTAAAACTATAGGTTTTCGTGTTTCGACCAGTAACTTCGGCCATCTTCACGGCTAGCATTTAGAAGCATAAGTTATTCATCTATACAATTTATTACTGTAACATACAGTGCGATTGAGCTATCGCGACGCGCTTCGACCTTGCTCAAGGGTCTCATCAGGCGAAAAAAAAATTAACACATATTTAAACATGCAATGATATAAAACTGCAATTAAAATTTGGAAGCAAAAATTAGCAGCAATTTTTAAATCATTGAAATTCTAAACATGCACTCATATAAATCTGCAATTACCAAATTTGGAAATAAAAATTGCATCAATAAACACATCTGCTTTGTCTATGCAAATTTTATAATGACGTCAAACAACTTATGACACGTTCATATACAAATCACAGGGAGAGCACGAGCTAAATGCATGTGCGACACATTGCTTAGTGAATGAACACTTAACTAAAAATTAGCAGCAAATTAGAATCATTAAAATTGTATAGATGAATAACTTATGCTTCTAAATGCTGGCCGTGAAGATGGCCTAAGTTACTGGTCGAAACACGAAAACCTATAGTTTTAGGTTGACAATCATTGAATGAAATTTTAATGATTCTAATTTGCTGCTAATTTTTAGTTATGGTATATCAATTCGTTTTCTTTCTTTATTTGAAAAATAATACAAGTAATAGTCAACTATGCCAAGTCATATTGAAACTTTTTTTAATGGCATAGTGTGAAAACTCTAATCGGAAAATGAGGGGGCAAAAAGTCTTGCCGAAACATGTTTTTATTTCTGCTAATACTTTCGGTGCAGGCGGTACAAACTACAACGTACTAAATCCATGCAGAGCTACAACAAGAATCCGGGGGTAGGTTTGAGGTGCTCATGCTAAAACATGACCGAGTCTTTTCTTTGTGTGAATTTAGCAAAAAGTAAGTGAATGATAATGAAATGTACGATAATACGGTATTACCAGGGATGGCATATCGATATCACACTACAATAAAAATGTTAGTATAATCTTGAGAACGACAACTTCTTTTGTTGATAAACGAGCGCATAGAATTTGTTTTGACATTAAAACAAGTCTAGTCACTGACAAGCGGTCGGGGCAAAACCATATCCAATCAACAATTTGCATGTTGGAAATCGCCGCTAGGAATCCCAAATAACAAACTAGTGGATCACAAAAATGTTGCATGAAGGATTAGTGAGAAATTAAAAGTGAAGTTAAATATAACTGCAGTATAATAATTGTTCGAATGCCTTGAGAGATGCACGCTGCACTTAATAAATTTTTTTACACCATGTCATTATAACAAGAAGAGGCGAAGCTCCCGCGAAAATTTTGGGCAGATTTAGAAAAAATAATGGTTTATTATTTTGAACGTTCGCGATCATTTACTGATAGACATTAGATAAGAGAAAGACATCACATACAATGAAATGTAAAGAAAAGGTTGGCTTAAAATTAGGAGTTGGTAAATCGTACAAAAACTAAAGTTTTTCTGGCTCAGCATTTACGGTATTTTTTCCAAAAGCTTTAAAAATCTAAATGTGTAATCTTCTTTAACGTCACAAAAACTGCTATTTTCTCCGAAGCAAAAAAAAATCACTAATGTCATTCAACATGGGGCACAGGGACTTTTATCTCGCCCCAGAGCCCCTTTTTGTAATGCCAAAACCTTGAGCTTACAAAAATATACCCGATACGGTACCTCAATTAATGTTCAAGCATAAATTTACTGCATTTGCAATACTACTTTTTATATAAAAATGTATAAAAAATTTCGTGAAAAGAAATGGTTTAACCAAGCAATATGGTTTGCGTTTAGGAAGCTACTAAAAAAGTGGGAATCCATAAACAGTAGACGTTTGCACCGGGGCCCTAACTAATGAAATTAAGGCATTAATATTGACTATTTTTACGCTTATATTAGCTATATTCAATTCGCGAGTTAATGGTCTTGTTTCATTGCCACGATACCCCACGGTACGTAATCAACACCAGCTGCTAACATGCAAAACTTCAAAATGGCATTCATTATTTTAACTCAGAATGAAAGAGCCAAAGCTGTCGTAAACATTTTAAAATAAAATGTTTACGACACCTTGGGGTCTTTTATTCTTTCTTAGTGAAACTGTTTTTTAAGACCAATCTTTATGCGTTCATTATTATTTTCACTCTTTTCGAATTATCATCTAAAACTTAACGAAATGCAATATCTTAAACACTCTTGCGTTTAAAAATATAGAAAATTTGCGGACCATAATTTAGAAAAATTTTGTTTTTGGTCCTTGGCCTTGGCCTAGAAAGCGTCTGTCCTTGAAAAGCTGGTCCTTGGCCTCAGATTTTTTAAGTCGTTGGCCTTGGCCTCAAACGTTGTGTCCTCGAATCCACTTCTACTATCTACGATGTCTACCAAAACGGTTGGAAGAATGGGTCGTACTTGCCAAATCGGTTCCAAAAGGTTATTTTGTTTTTTGAGCCAACCTTGCTTGCCGTCATAAAGATTTGGTGCTTCTATGAATGGTTCATTAGTTCGTTTATCAAAGGCAAGGCGATGATTAACTCCGTACTTGTGTGAAGAAGCAAATTCTAAGGTACGGTGGAAGTCTAGCCAAATCAATTTTAAAATTTGTTGTAAGAGTTAGATCGCCTCCAATCATTTGTTTATCATTTGGCTTCGCAAAAAATTTAGTGATTGGGTATTATTGTTTCCATACATTAAGCAAGTAAATGATTCCAGGTCTTTGCATAATTGGCCCGAAACTTCCCACTCATCGTCAAGTTCTCTGCAAAGCAATATTTGTATGATAAGGAATTTGTCTACTTATTTTAACCCTTATTCTACTAATGGCAACATAAGGTTTAGAAAACTTAAAAAACGATTTTTTGACCATATTTCTTGGGTTTCAAAAACTTTTAAGTAATCTACATTTAATTGTAGTTGAATATCTATTTACAGCATAACATAATTGTTCCTATCAGTTCAAGTTTTGTCTCCAGCACAAAAAAAAATAGAAGAAATTTTCAAAAAATGGCTTGATCATTTAAATTATTTTTTAAATATCAAGTATTTTTTCGAAAATCATTTTTTGTTGTTTGTTTTAATGTAAGAGCATTACGCGCTATTATGACATATGGTCCGAAACACAAGTCATGGGATAAAATGGAATGGGAGGATGCGGCAACAAATCAGAGCGTGTCCATATCCCAACACTAGTAAGATATGGTACTTTAATTGTTATTTTTGTTAGTTATGGATTGTTGTCAGAGAAAGTTATTTTTTACTAAATATTAAGCGATTTAATTTGTGTTATGGCATGCTCAATGAAGAATCAGCGAGGTTTACATTATCTAGAAATTACTACAATTTTTTCTTTGAGCTGGAGTTCCGAGGTTTGAATTCCGGGCCGGCTAAATCTAGCCTAAAGTTACATACAGGCCAGCTTTCCCTCAAATTTGCAAAAGTAGCTACTGGTTTGCTTTGGCGCAGTAGGTCTCTTAAACTTGGTCTGCGGTTCGGTGCAATAAGTTGAGTACCTGCCTTTAATTGAGTACCAATAATCATGGTAGGATTCAAACCCAAAATTATGTACGCTTAAATTGCATACTGAAAGTATAGTGAAAGCTGGAAAACGTACAATAATGGGTTTGAATAACCTGGAGTAAAAGTTTTAAATCCTTTTGTATAAATACGTCATTACTCCAAGTGATTCAAAAAATCGTCATCCGGAAGTGGCGTCTCTTTACTTGTGGATGAAAGGGGTGTGTTCATATGGCAACACTAGTAGAAACAGCTAGGGTACATCAGGTGTAAAATTGTTCGATTTTGTTTTTTGCATTTAACTTACTTTTACTCCGGTTATTCCAAAATCTTGTAGGTTATGTTTTGTATGTTTTCCAGCTTTCAATTTACTTTCAATATGCAATTTAAACGTACATAATTTTGGGTTCGAATCCTACCATGATTTATTGGTACTCAATTAAAGGCAGATACTCAACTTATTGCACCGAACCGCAGACCAAGTTTAAGAGACCTACTGCGCCAAAGCAAACCAGTAGCTACTTTTGCAAATTTGAGGGAAAGCTGGCCTGTATGTAACTTTAGGCTAGATTTAGCCGGCCCGGAATTCAAACCTCGGACCTCCAGCTCAAAGAAAAAATTGTAGTGATCCCTAGATAATGTAAACCTCGCTGATTCTTCGTTGAGCATGCCATAACACAAATTAAATCGCTTAATATTTAGTAAAAAATAACTTTCTCTGACAACAATCCATAACTAACAAAAATAACAAAGTACTCATAGCTTACTAGTGTTGGGATATGAGCACGCTTTAATTTATTGCCCCCTAATTCCATTTTATCCTCTAGACCGAGTAAGTGGCGCGTCACAATGCCCATTGTTTAGTTCGTGCAGCAGATCGTAGTAAAATTCGCCCATTCAAATCAACAGTAAAATTCTTACATACACGCAACTTCAAACAAACACTGTAGGTTAGTGGCGGCGTTTTTTGTTTGATTTTACTTTTATTTGAAGAGCCAAAGCTTCGTGGTTCCATTTCAGGTTATTTCAGTGGTTTATAAATGCGCATTAAACTCATTTTAAAAAGGGTACTTTTGCAACGAAAAATAGCGTTTTAACGCTTATTTAAAGACATTTGATATTTCTGAGCAGAATTGCGATAGGCATGTAGGATAAAAGAGTAAAGTGGTACGGTAATGGGTTTCGCACCAGGATGCGATCATACAGGGTGTCCAAAAAGTTTTGCCTGATTTCATATTGTTATTAACATAAAATCGGGCGAAAGTTTCTGGACACTCTGTAGAAGTGAAAAGAGCAGTTGGAAATTCTACCGATTTCCTAAGAATAGCAATTTGGCTTCAAAATGGAAATCACGCTGCAGGTAAGCTTGTTTTATAATCAAAACTAATCACAATATGAAGTCAAGTTTTTCGATAGAAGATTATGAGAAGATTCGAACACAAAACAGCCAGGTTCTTTGATGGAGAAGAAGTCGGAAAGTTGACCCTAACCCTGACGAAAAGGAAAACTGTTAAGTTTTCTAATTTTATTTCTTGGGCACATTTTTTGCAGGTTTTTCGACTAGTCTCAATTTCTGTCAAAAGCCCTGCACAAAGGACGGGCATGGAGCGCCAGGAGTCCAGGTCCGAAGCTGGAGCGCCTCGCTATTCTAGTTATGATCTTTTTTGTTTAAGTTTTAGTCCCTTTTTTGGTGAAGACACTTTTGGTTTAACAAGCAGTTTTTAAAAAACTTTAAATACTTCCTCAGTGATGACTTGTAACCATGATATCTGAAGTACGACCTAGGTGTTCTACAGTGCACGGTAGATCCCTGCCGGTAATATTTTAAATTTTGAGAATAGGGCAACTAGGTTGGGTTGTTCTCGAAGTGCCTGCTAAGACATCAATCCAACCAGAATTTTCAAAGAGGGGAGGAGAAAATTTTTCAAAAAAGGATTACTTTCGCCGCCGAAATTTTGGCCTTTACGCTATTTTCAGACAAAAATTACCAAACTTCGTTCTCGTTTTCTAATATATTGTCAAATAAATCAATCTAATGGAAAATTTTGGACACGTTTGTTTAAAAATGGTGACTTTAATTGACATCTTGGTCCAAAATTTCACAATATTTTTATTTTTGGTTTTACTTAGGCATCTTTTTTTCAGACTTGAAGCCAAAGGGGTGGTGGGCAGGGGGCATGGCACCGTGCCCCCTGCGTGCGCCACTGATCCGGTAATAAAGATGTGTGAAAGGCTGTAGTCTTCTACAAATAAAATTTTGATTTAACTGCTTTAATTGTTTAGCTCTCGTTCAAGTTGCATTCCTGAATTCTTGGATAAGATGCTTTGCAAATTTTATCTTCACACTTTAGAATCGAACAAGCAATACATCAAAGTTGAAAAGCAAAAATGGAAAATTCAACCGAAAACACTTATTCCTTACTTTCAGCGTTTTGTGTTGTCTCGTGGCGGAGTGTAGTTTAAGAAAGAAATAATTATTATAATAGCAATTTTTTGTCTAAAAAGCCCTTTTTTTCTGCTAAATATCGTAAGTGACATTGCTATGGGACTGGATGTAGGAGGATAGCTCTCCTAGACCTTACCCCTGCAGCATACCTGTCAACATTTGAAAATGCCAAATCGGGAGATTTCTTGCCAGCAAATTCAATAGCTGGGAAGTTTTGCCCTCCAGACCTCACTCCTGTTTCTACTGCTTGAATATTTATTGTAATCTTCTAATGTTGGTACACATTACCAAAGTTTTGACATTATCATTTCATGTTGTTCTAGCTGTTCTAGCTACTATAAGACAGACTAATTAAATCAAGCAGTCTTTTTATTTTGGATGCGGTTAGTACCAAGTAACCGACAACATCAGTACTGTTTCATAAATTTCACTGACACACAGCATAAAAAGTCATGCTATATTCAGCGCAGCAGACGCTTTCAAAAAAAACACTGAACGATAAAAGTGAAAGATTATTCAACCACGTCAACTTAACTAGACCCACAGCCCCTAGAAAAATTTTTCGCCCTCCGGCCTAGACAAAGTCAGTTGTACGTGAATAGTGGTATATTAATTAGCGCCCCCTCTTAACTAGCTTTCGCCCCCCCACCCTTACCTTAAGCATTTGCTTCTACTTGCGGGCCTGACTTTAACTCCTGTGGACTTGATTATATTTGTATGTGCCTTTTTGGCAGCATTCAAACTTACTTTGGAAGGTTTAAAGCCAGCTGCACTGCCACCACAATTTAATAGGCAACTGAAAAGCGTGCACACAGTGTCATTGTGCAAACTGGTTCTGCTTTCGGTTACAATCTTCCGCACCATGAAAAAGGTTATTTCGCGTGATGCGTTTGAGTGGGGTATGCACAGGAGCGATTTTATTAATGCAGCAACATTGCTGAAAATTCGTTCACCGGCTATTTTCTTCCACCCCATAAAGCCTCAAAACTTGTCCACTTGCAGATCTTCGGGCATTTTAGCGTCATCCTGCAATTGATACTATAAAAACTCATCACAAAAGGTATCTTCATCCAAGGCAAGTTGAGAGAATGATTGAGACAACCTCACAACTGCCACGTATAGAATTTACGTCATAAGTAAGAAATAAACTGAAGACATAATTTTTCTGTTCATGTAAAGTTTTGGGTAGACTACTCCGATTTTTAAAAAACTTAAATTTACAGCAATCCCAATTTTTGTAGACCATAATAATATTAGTTCGACAAATTTTGTCTCGCCCTTTTTTCTGCTGGTAGGCCTACAATTTAGATTTTTTAACTTGCCTCTCCTCTTACCTTTTATGATTTATTTGTGAAGTTTTTGTCTTTCCAGCTAAATATTTTTTTTGTCAGCTCGCTGTTTCGAAACATGTCGCTGACGATTTTCGAAAATTCATCACAACTGCTAAACTGCAAGTTGCTCTTCATTACGAACATTGCAAATTTTTATCCGCATAAATAAGTTGATCCTCTCTTTTGGTCCCTTTACCATAAAGATGGTTATCCTTTGATTTTTTTTTTCTTATGTAATGTTCTTTTTTATGATTTTCGGAGGTGACGCGTTTCGTTACGTCATTTTTCCCTCCTCGCGCTACGCTAATGTCTATTCTGCAACAATTACATTTCGCACATTCATCCCCTCTATGGCTTCTACATATAAAAGGATAATCTTTCTCACAAGTTTGCTAATACTTGCAGCTATACTTCCTTTTTTTTACTTTTACCCGCCTCTCCTTGCAACTCTCGCTGACCATCTCCCTTGCACTTATTAATACTAACACTTTCTCCGACAGACGCCATTAAAAGAGCTCAGCTCTTCACAGTTGCAATGACCTATAATGACCGGTACCAAAGACTGCAATTTGTGCATGCCATTGTAACTTGTTACGTCATCAATTCTTAACAATTCGAATTGACGTTACTCGTTATGTGAAAGCAAGATCACACATTAATTTTCAAATCAAAACTCTTGAAAAATATAAAATAAGTCGAAGCAGGGGTCGAAGTGTATTCTTTCCCTTTCAGAAAAAAAAAAATATTCGCGAACAAAATTGATTAGTTTTTTCAAAAAACTGATTAAAGGGAGGGTGCAGCCTACCCAAGTATGACATCAAAAAATAGCATTTAATTTTCTGATCACAAAGCAAAAAGAATTTTTTTCGAAGATTGTCTAGTTTCTGAAAAAATCAAAAAAATCCGTTTCAACTCCGCACATTTGGAATGGATTGGCTAACAATTTGATGACGTACTAATTGGTCAGCAAAAAAACCGCGAAAGCTGCTTGTTCAGAATGGTAAACAATAAGGATAAGCGAGGTAGGAGTAAGAAATCACGCAAAATTACCAAAGAGAAATAGCTTTAAAAGCGGCCATTGTTTTAAAACGATTGCTTAATACATTTTTTAGGTTGTAGGTGTGTCCACTGTTTCTTCTATACGGTACTTAGACCACGGTTATACATTGGTATACCGACACCTGGTATACCGGACGCATATAAGCTAAAGAATGTACTAAGCAATCGTTTTAAAACAATGGCTGGCCGCTTTTAAAGCTATCTCTTAAAGCTATTCGCTTTTAAAGCTATCTTTAGCTTATATGCGTCCGGTATACCAGGTTTCGGTATACCAATGTATAACCGCGGTCTAAGTACCGTATAGAAGAAACAGTGGACACACCTATAAGCTAAAAAATGTATTAAGCAATCGTTTTAAAACAATGGCCGCTTTTAAAGCTATCTCTCTTTGGTAATTTTGCGTGATTTCTTACTCCTACCTCCCTTATCCTTATTGTTTACCATTCTGAACAAGCAGCTTTCGCGTTTTTTTCGCTGACCAATTAGTACGTCATCAAATTGTTAGCCAATCCATTCCAAATGTGCGGAGTTGAAACGGATTTTTTTGATTTTTTCAGAAACTAGAAAATCTTCAAAAAAAAAAGTTTTACTTTGCGATCAGAAAGTTAAATGCTATTTTTTGATGTCATACTTGGGTAGGCTGCACCCTCCCTTTAATTTTTAAATTCAAAAATTCTTGAGCGTGATATCGGGAGATTTTTCGTTGAGATCGGGTGATCGGGAGAAATCCTCGAAATCGGGAGTCTCCCGACGAAATCGGGAGAGTTGACAAGTATGCCTGCAGGCCCCACCTCGCATACCGTATACTCCTGTATATGCGACTTTAATTTTGCATTCACAAAATAATACAAAATCATTTACTGTGCGTTGATATTTCTACACTATGAGTAGTTAATTTAGAGCTGTAGCCTTCATTCATTTCTAAAATTTTCGTTGACCTTTTTTTGGTCTTAGATTGTCCTTGACTTCATACTTCGTTATGTTTATGATTGTTTAGCAATTGATTTTCTCCACAGTATATCCTGTCAAGTTGTCTAAAAACGCTATTCTGTGTCATAATAGTACCCTTTTTAAAATGAGTTCAATACCCATTTATAAACACTCTTGATCACTGAAATAACCTGAAATGGAATCACGAAGCTTTGGCCCTTCAAATAAAAGTAAAATCAAACAATAAACGCCTACTAATCTACAGTATTTGTTTGAAGGTGCGTGTATGTAAGAATTTTACCATTGATTTGAATGGGCGAATTTTACTACGATTTGCAGTACAAACCAGACAATGGGCATTGTGATTTCATCACTTACTCGGTTTATGACATTTGTTTCGGACCAAATGTCATAATACCACGTTATGCTCTTATAATGAAACAAACAACAAAGAATGATTTTCGAAAAAAAAAACTAGATGCATAAAAAATAATTTAAATGATAAAGCCATTTTTGAAAATTTCTGCAATTTTTTTTGTACCGGCGACAAAACTTGAAATAATACGAACAACTTTTTTATACTGTAAATTATCCAAGATTTTATGCTGTAAAATCCAAGAAAGATGGTCAAAAAATTATTTTTAAATTTTCTAAACCCAGCGTAGACAAATTCCTTAACATACAAAATATTATTTTGCAGAGAACTTTGTGATGAGTGGGAAGTTTCGGACCAAATTTGTAAAGACCTGGAATCATTTACTTGCTTAATGTTTGCATACAATAATACCCAATCACTAAATTTTTTGCGAAGCAAACTGATAAACAAATGCGTGAAGACGATCTAACTCTTGCATCAAATTCTAAAATTGATTTGGCTAGACTTCCACCGTAACGTAGGCGTAGCCAGGATTTTTGATTGGGGGGGGGCCCAAACCACAAATCACATGCAATGACTTCGTCAGAAACTTCGAAATAGGAATTTTTTGCGGGGGCAAAGGTATCGTAGAATGGAAGATCAGAAGCCGTGGCCAGGTGTTGGCACGTAACTAGAAACTCGTTCAAGGAGATGGCTTAAACCAATAGCTAAAATGCGAAAATATCCAAATTGAGAGACGTGTTTGAGTAAAGAATTGTACTATAATTCCAACGCATCACAGACAGGGTCTGGGGGCGAAGCCCCCAGCCGCTGGGCGATTTTTCGTAATTTTTTGGAAAAAGATTATTTTAATATCATTGGATCACATTTCGCTCGTATTCAGAGCCATTTGAAAGTACTGCATTTTTAACCTTTGAAAGCCAATTGAAAAAATTAAGCTGTTCAGTACTCCTTTTACTTACAATTTAAGTCCAAAACACGTTTAAAATCTTGCATTTTGGAGTTAAATTTTGTGAGTGATTTGGCCAAGGTAGGGGGAAATAAAGCACATTGCCTCCTGCAATATTTTAGCAGTAAATAACAATCCTGTCAAATACTTTCCTTATAGATTATTATTTTGTCATGAAACCAACCAGTTATAGGAGTACATATACGGCCAGGGGACCCAGGCCCTCTCAATTCAAAAATTTGTTCAATGAGCTTTTCCCTTACCGTAGCTAGTTTTTTTCAAAAGTATTTTGTTGCATAAAAACTGGCGAGGTGGAGGTGAATTGTTATTGAAAAATGTACAATAGATAGTTACGCCCACAAACCATGTTATCGCACGGGCCGGATTTACATTGAGTTGGGCGCCAGGCACTTTGGGATTGTTGCAATATTTTCCTACCAAATACAGGTGAAGACCAAAAATAGTCTTATCTGAGCGCGAGGCCCATGGCACTGTGCTATACGTGAAATCTGTCCCTGGTTATTGCATTACGTTCATAAAAAGGTTAGATGAGACCTCAGTTAGCAAGTTTTAGGATGCAAACCCTTAATTTCACTCGGGTTATACGTTTAAATTAGTTGGCAAACATTGAATTAAAGGGGTTCGAGCCCCCAAGAACAATATTATTGTTGGGGGCCCAGTTAAATTGGTTGGCAAAAATTATATTGAGGGGGCCCGGGCCTACTTGGTCAATATTATTGTTGGGGGCCATTTAAGTTGAGGGCCATATAAATATTATTGTTGGGGGCCCTTTTTAATGTTATTGGTTATTGTAGGAGGCCTATTTAAATTGGTTGGTAAAAATTACATTGAGGGGGCCCGAGTTCCCTAAATCAATATTGCTCTTGGGGACCCATTTGAATATTATTGTAGGGGGCCCATTAAAATTGGTTGGTAAAAATTACAGTGAGGGGTCCCGGGCCCCCTGGATCAATATTATTGTAGGGGGCCCAATTAAATATTATTGTAGGTGGCCCAATTAAATATTATTGTAGGGGGCCCATTTAAATTGGTTGGTAAAAATTAAATCGAGGGATCCCGGCCTCCTGGATCAATATTATTGGAACGACCGACGCTCGCGTCGCGTGTTCCTCTGTTTTTACTCGGCCATTTTCCAACTAACAAGTGCGAATTTTCAGACTTTTGCTTATAACTCGAGAACGGTTTAGCCTAGCTACATGAAATTTAGACAGCAGTTTAAAATTAATGATTTGTATGTTTGTACATAATTTCGAGGCAATAGGTCACGTGACTTCGGTTTTAGAACCCGAAAACCGCTCGGCAAGTTTGGCGTAAAAAGCCGTCTCAGTCAAAAACGGCTTAAGTTCTGCAAAAAATATTTCATAGAATTATATGTCTCAAGATACCCTTTTATCCCAACCAACCCACTTTTGGCCGCGATGAGGTTTATTTCTTTTTTTTTCTTTTTTTCCTTTTTTTTCCTTTTTTTTTCCTTTTTTTTCCTTTTTTTTCCTTTTTTTTCCTTTTTTTTCTTCCTAATTTTCGTACGCTCTTCTTCTCCTAAATCACAAAACATGGAAATCTAATTTTTGTGTAAAGTTGTTGAGCTGCAAATGCAATTTTTTCTCCCGAAATTTTTTGGGTCAACTCCACCAGGAACCCCCCAAAATGGGGCCCCCAAAAATCAATTTTCTGAACGGCTCAAGCTAGGGTGCTAGTTTTTTTTGATATCAGTAGATATTTAACAGACAAATAAATATTTTGACATAGTTTGGGGTGCCACCCCCCGGGGACCCCCCAAAATGGACTTCCCAAAAATCAATTTTTTGAATAGCTCAACTTGGGTGCCAGTCTGTTTTGATATCAGCAGATATTTAACAAACAAATATTTTGGCATAGTTTGGGGGGGGGCCACCCCCCCAGGGACCCCTCAAAAATCAAATTTTGAACGGCTCAAGCTAGGGTGCCAGTGTTTTATGATATCAGGAGATATTTAACTGACAAATATTTTGACTCCACTTTTCTGCATGTTCCATAATCAGACATTTTGGAATAATTACTGATTTTACGGTAGACATAAAGTACTTTTGAGCGTCACAGCATTAGCTATGCGTCGGTCGTTCGCTAGGTTTTTGGCAAACTCCCACCTAGTTGTTAATTACTGCTGTACGTGTGTACTATTGTAAGCAGAGATGCTAAAAGAACTGAAACTGAAGAAACAATAGTATTTTTTGGAACATTTTAATCATTGGCAGCAATTCAATTGGGGGAGGGCCCGGGCCCCTTGCCTCCCCCCTGGTTACGCCTATGCACCGTACCTTAGAATTTGCATCTTCACACATGTGCGGAGTTAATCATCGCCTTGCCTTTGATAAACGAAGTAATGAACCCTTCATACAAGCACCAAATTTGTATGACGACAAGCAAGGTTGGCTCAAAAAGCAAAATAACGTTTTGGAACCGATTTAGCATGTAGGATCCATTCTTCCAACCGTTTCGGTATACATCGTACATAGCGTAGAACAAGAATCCGAGCAGAAAGTCTTAATTGGAACGACCGACGCTCGCGTCGCGTGTTCCTTTGTTTTTACTCGGCCATTTTCCAACTAACGAGTGCGAAATTTCAGACTTTTGCTTATAACTCGAGAACGGTTTAGCCTAGCTACATGAAATTTTGGCAGCAGCTTGAGATTAATGAGTTGTATTTTTGTACATAATTTCGAGGCAATAGGTCACGTGACTTAGTTTTAGAACCCGAAAACCGCTCGGCAAGTTTGGCGTAAAAAGCGGTCTCAGTCAAAAACGGCTTAACTACGGCAAAAAATATTTCATATGGTGGTATGTCTCAAAATACCCTTTCATCCCAACCAACCCACTTTTGGCCGCGATGAGGTTTATTTCTTCTTTTTCCTTTTTTTTTCTTCCTAATTTTTGTACGCTCTTCTTCTCCTAAACCACAAAACATCGAAATCTAATTTTTGAGTAAAGTTGTTGAGATGCAAACGCAATTTTTTCTCCCGCATTTTTTTGGGGCAACTCCACCGGGAACCTCCCCAAAATGTGGCCCCAAAAATCAATTTTTTAACGGCTCAAGTTAGAGTGCTAATTTTATTTGATATCAGTAGACATTTAACAGACAAATATTTTGACAAAGTTTGGGGGTGGCACCCCCGGGACCCCCCCAAACGGATCCCCCCAAAATCAATTTTTTGAACTGCTTATCTTAGGGTACCAGTTTGTTTTGATATCAGTAGATATTTAACAGACAAATATTTTGACATAGTTTGGGGGTGCCACCCCCCCAGGGATCCCCCCAATGGACCCCCAAAAATCAATTTTTTGAACAGCTCAACTTAGGGTGGCAGTTTGCTTTGATATCAGCAGATATTTAACAGACAAATATTTTGAGATAGTTTGGGGGTGCCACCCTCTCGGGGATCCCCCAAATGGACCCCTAAAAATCAATTTTTTCTGCAGCCTAACTTAGGGTGCCAGTGTTATACGATATCAGCAGATATTTAAGAGACAAATATTTTGGCGTAGTTTGGGGGGCCACCTTTTCGGCACTCCCCAAATGTACCCCCAAAATTCAGTTTTTTGAATCGCCCAAGCTAGGGAGCCCGTGTTTTATGTTATCAGGAGATATTTAACTGACAAATATTTTGACTCTACTTTTCTGCATGTTCCATAATCAGATATTTTTGAATAATTACTGATTTTACGGTAGACGAAAAGTACTTTTGAGCGTCACAGCATTAGCTACACGTCGGTCGTTCACTGGGTTTGCTGGCAAACTCCCATCTAGTTGAATTAGATGATTTTGGCGATTGTATTGAGAAGGATGATGCTGATTACTGAACTGATTGATGGTCAAGCTACTTGTCTTTGTGATGAAATGATTAAATTATTGAGGTTAAACTATTTATAACTTACGGTACAAAATCTATAAAATGCTTTATTGAAATGCGACATCATCACTTGCAAGATCAATATTCTATAAATTAAATAAATTGTATTGTACATTGCTTAAATTTGTGTAAAAAATTTTCCTTTATCAATTACAGCAATAATTGCAAACAGAAATGTTTTTCGAAAATATGACGTCATGAACGATGACGCCATCACTTTTTTGCTCTCATATGCGCTGTCCGTGAAAAACTTGATATCATCTTATCGATAAAACCAGCACAACTTAGGGCCGTTTTTGTGAATATTTACTAACATATGACGTCATAACTTTTTCACCTTCATAATCCTTTTAAAATTTTCTAATTTTGAAAAAAAAGTGAATTATGGAAGCAAATATTATTTTTGAAATCAATTCAGTCTTGGATGACAAGCAAAACGCTGAAATTCGATGAATGTTGCAAAATGGTGTCATATTTTCAGTGTAATTTTTTATACAAAAATGTTGATCAAAGTAAACCAAATTCATACAGTATCTTGTAATATGCCAGTATTTTTTTCAATAGTAATATCAAGGCTCTACATCAAACATTACAAAAGTTATAGGAGTTAACAACCACTCAAAATGGTATTTTTTTACAATTTTGGTAACATTTTTGTTCTTGCATTGTGACTTCATAATCTTATGACGTCATAAATGCATCTGAAGGTTGCCCATGTCCCACCTGTTGAGTGACCCAAGTTTGAAAGTTCAGGTCCAACCATAAGAGAAGTGAGAATGAATAAAGTAAAAGCCAACAAAGCTAAAAAAATTTGCCAACTTTTGCGGAAATGACGTCATTATGACGCAAATGGGCAGGAAAAGTGGGGTGGAGATAGCCCTAGCCGGAAACTTCAGACTATACTGAGCATCGCTATATAGGTAGAAAAATATAACTTTTCGGGGCCCGTAAACGGGTTTTTTGACTAGAGTATAAGTTACTATTGCAATAATGTAATCCTCAAGTCGAGTCAGAAATTCACCTGCACCCAATTACCATGACTTTTAAATCCATTACTGCCGATACAGTTGTTTGAAGACTTGTATTATATGAAGTAATTAAAAATGAGGTACCAAAAAGCAATATGATTTGGTGCATGCAGGTGAGCACTATACAATACATTATTAATGGACTAAATCCTAGAACACTCACTATACACAGGACAACAACGAATGTGAATCAATGAACAGCCTAATTATTTACAGTTTGCTTCAAATACTCTAGACAGACATTAACGACTTCCTAGTAACAACTCCCTAGTAACAAACAAGAGCTGTTATGTTTACTTACCAATTTAAAAGATCTCCACTGGAAATAAGCATTAATTATCTAATGTGATTGATAATATGTTATCACTTATCACATTACCGCAAGGCAAATATTCCAGCGTTTACTGATCAACACAACGTTGGACGAGTTATCCGAACTTACTATGACGAGTATATTAAACCCAATAAAATTAACAAAGAAAACAATAATGCTCAAAATGCAGTAATAATCAGCTTTCAATCAGACTTGGAAAAAATGATGAGGCTGTATCCGAACAGTTTGCTGAAAGATATGGTGGCATCTAAAAAAGTAAAAACATGCCGCGAAATTGATGCAATTGACAATGACACTGAATTTATGAAAAGTATGATGTCAGATAGAAAAGCTTCCTACTCAAGAAGCGACAAAGTAGTTACAAAATATATCGAACAACGAGAAGAGAGAGATAAGAAAAAAAGTAGTACTTTGATGCAACAATATGCCATTGAAGAACACTGCATGGATTTTACTTCCTCATCATCAGAAAGTAAAGACATTGAAGTACAAGAAGAGGAAATGGATTTTTAGAAAAGAGTTTACAAAAGAATGGTTAAAGTGGGGTCACTATCTTGATTCCACATGATATTTTTTGAAGTCTAAAGAAGTAGTTTCATGCAGCATAAGAAGCAACATTTCATCAACAAAGCTTAGTACTGTTATTCATTCAGTGTCAATGACATTGCTGAAAGAGAAGTAAAGCTATGCCACGATTTCATAGCAGCATCTAAAGATGAAGCAATATTTAAGAACATATAACAAGTGGTATAAAATCACTGAAATGCCCAACCAAATCAACGCAAAAGACTGAAAACACAAAAAATTGGTTTTTAGCTATTTAATTAATGTGGATTTTTTCTATCTTGATATTAGCGTAATAGCTAGCTTTGGATATTTCATACCTTACAGTGAAGGTAGGCTAGCTATTTCTTAATGCTTGAAGAGTGTTGAATTTTAAATAAAAATGCTTAAATTGCAATCAGTTTATGTTTTTTTTACGATAAACACAAAAGTACATCCAAAAAAACAGCAAATATCGTATCAAACCAGCACAAAAAATCAAAAAGTTTCAAACTGACCTTGCTGGCTCAAAGTTAAGTCAAACTGGTTAAAACTTTACAGGAGAAGTATTTAGTTCACAACACCAAACTTTTGAACAGATGCATGGTAGCTAAAAAAAATTTTGGCGGGGCAACTGCAACACCCTAATGTACACTGTTATCTAGCTGTAACTCTGAACCAGTTATTGAGCAGTTTCTGGAACAGGCTTGATACCTACTACCACTTTGACTAGGCAGGCTGTGTATTTTTGTGTGATTTTTCGACTATCTCTTTTCGTAACAGAAAGTACTGAAGTTTAAAGCAACTAGCCTAGATTTATTGAGTCTTAATGCATAACTGCTGCTATTATTCTGCAACTTTATTATTTACTTTTTGAAGCGTCCACCGTTTGTGGTAAACAGGTGAAGAGCTTCACTCAAGACGAAAAGGGCCCTTCGATGTCTCTTGGCCAAGGCAACTATAGGTGAATAAAGAAAAATCTGATTGGAGTTATAGACATCACTGCATTATATTTTGCAATTATACAAAGCGTTCAATGCATACGGCTATTTAAGGTCTTATAGAGCTTGTTTTTAAAATGCGTAAGATTTGCAAGTAAGTAAATATTTATTATCAGCACCGAATACGCCCAAACAGTATGAAAAAACAACTCTAAATAAGAATTTCTAAATATATTCTGAAAGATTTACAAAACTACGGTTTCACAGTGAATACCCCTCAGAAAATTTGACACAAAAAGTGCTAAACTACATACACGAGATACCACTGCACATTGAAGGCTTTAGACCAGAGGTGGAGTCACGAGCACAAGGCCCGAAGCCAAGGCCAAGGACACTAAAAAAATCCGAGGCCAAGGACGGCCCTTCCGAGGACAGACCTTTTCGAGGCCAAGGACAGGAATGCTCGAGGCCAAGAACCAAGGACACAGAAGCAAGTGTTCTCTAAAAAAAAGGTTTTCAAACAAATTTTTCAGGCGATCTCCTAAAAAAAAGGTCTTTAAAATTTTTTTTCAGGCAATCTCCAATTGAGAAACACAAAAAAGGTCTTCGCAAATTTTCCGCGAGGTTTCTGGCGTTTTCCAACAAACTTTCAACGGTTCAAAAAATAGTGCTGTCCTCGAGCCGAGGACAGGGCAATTTTCGAGAATTTGAGGCTTCGAGGCCAAGGACTTGACCTTCAAGGCTAAGGCCAAGGACTTCAAAATGCGTCCTCGAGGACTCCACCTCTACTTTTGACAGCATCGATCACAGCATATTGTTATTTAAACTTGAACATGCGGAATCAGAGGCATAACTCTTGACTGGCTTAAAAGCTATCTAATCAAAAGAACGCTACAAGTGGAGTGTTCTGAGATCCTATCAAACATTGTCAATCCCGCGAAACGAGGCGTACCACAAGGGTCAAATTTAGGCCCACTTCTCTTTCTTCTTTATGTTACTGACTTTCAAAATTGTTTAAAATATGGTGAATCGATCATGTTTGCTGACGACACAAGTGTATTTTTTCAAAATAAAAACTATCACTCACTTTATGCCAATGCACAGAAAGATCTCCATAACATTGACCAGTGAATGATTGCTAATTGTTATAGATTGAAGGCTGTGTCCTAGGCGGAATTCCTAGGTCTTCACTGTCTGGTCCTTGCGTTCAAGAGGCTAACAAAGGAAATTCCAAAAAACAAACTTGTAATAATAAAAAGGCAAATAAAAAAGACCAGTCCAGCAAAAATTTATCGAAGATTACCCGGCTGGGCGGAAAACACTTTAAACTGAAAGAGCGAATTTAACAACATAAAATAAAAAACCTCTTGACGCTACTGTCCAAAATTAAAACTGATTTAACTACCGTGCTAGAATTAAAACGTTGCTACAAAAAGATGATCAGCAAACGGCAAAACGGCGCGTCTTTCAGACAACTTTGCAGAGTTTCCACCGAGCGAATAATGAAAGACGCGCAACACAAAAGTAATATGCAAATATGGCAAATGAATGTGTCAACGACAGAACACAAAAACGTAGGTTCGAATCCAACTATAAACGATCGTGCTGTAACATAAGCGGCCCCTTTGAAATCTTATCCATGGGTAAGTTTCAAACAAAAAACACATAGTGAAAGCACAGATCGCGCTTCGACTTAAATCTTACTAAATGAGAAAATGAAGTCAACAAATTATGAAGGGGACTTATTAGAAACGTGGAGTAGCATCACAAAATTATGACATCAGAAGAACCGAAACAAACAGTGCAACAGTAGGGCAAAGGGCAAACTTTTAAACAATAAAACGTTTATGATTAGAGTTAGGGGTTCAGAGTATAAATTTCACGCCTTTCACAAAATCACGATCACGAATGAATTGCACAAAAGTTTCACAAAAAAACGACGTTAAATTCAAAATCACAATTCGGCTATCACGAGATCACGATAAAATCACAAATAAAGTTCACAAATGAAATGGTTAATCAAACAGGAGCTATTTTGGCCAGATCACGAAGAACATATTCGATCTCACAGTTGCCTGCTGTAGAGCTGTTTTTCAAAACGGCCCCAGTTGCCCTACGGACTATTTCTTTTCCTTTACGCAACTGTGGATGCAGGCTATGAATGCGTCCCAATCTATACGCTCCTTTTGAGACCAGGTCTTCGGCATCCCCTACAAGGACTAACTGTCCAGGCTCAAGGTTTGTTTGAAGTGTACGCCATTTGCTACGGCCCTGGAGACTGGGTAAATATGATTTCATCCTGTGGCTATCCTGTGCTTCATTTTCGTTTTGTTTACAATTCTTGTGTTGAGTTTCGAACTCATGGTCTCTGCAAGCGCTCGGGTTGGTGAGATGTGATGCGCGCGGCACGTCTTGCTTGCCGCGGGACTTGCGGTGATTACGAGCTCAATCTCCGTTTCCTTTATTTTTGAACGTTTAGTGCAAAGTTTAATTTACATTTGATCTGCAACTAAAATACTTGGTTTTTCAGTTAATAGATCTCAGTTGGTTTTTTTTTTCCTTAGTTGTGGTCATAGGTGATCGATAAGAAGCACAGTTTTCAGTTCTAGTTCTAAGTTCTTTAAAGTAAACTAAGTCAAATAGCGATAATCCAGAGAAGCCAAAAACGGTGGGCTAGCGTGGAGTTATATAAGTAATCGTTCCGAAGGTCCCCCTGATCATGCAGCCCACAAAGAGGAGTGTTAGGGGCCAAATGCTGTCCCAAAAAGGACGAAGGTGTAATGAGGCACAAATCGTTGGGCTGATCGCTAAGTGTTGTTAGAGGGCGGTCATTCACAATTCTTACGGCATCGGTGAAAAAAGTCTGTAACTCAATAAGAGAAGGTTTACGGCGAGTCGGTTCCATAACCCGACCCAACGCAGTTTTAAACAGTTTCACCATGCTTTCCCAACTACCACCCTGGCTAGGAGCATACGGAGGAATGTTTACCCAATTTATATTTAACTTACGAAACGAGTTAACAAATTCAGTAGACCCCAACAACTTTGGCAACTTATCGGATGCGGCACGTAACGTCGACGCGTTGTCCGAATAAAAAGTGTCCACTGCCCCACGCAAATTAACAAAGCGAGTGAAAGCAAGGAGAAAGCTGTTTAGGTCCAGGCTTGTTACCAGTTCTACGTGCAAGCAACGTGTACAAAGACACGTAAACAGCAAGCCCCACGCCTTACAATCGCTGCGATTCTGTCGAAAAATATAAGGGCCTAAGTAGTCAAGTCCGGTAAATTTAAAAGGTTTGTTGCAAACAGTAACTCGGCACAATGGCAAATCTGCCATTAATTGACGAACCGGTTTAGCTTTTAACAAAGCACATTTTCCGCAGTTTGCGATGTAAAATTTTACACTGGAAATGCCATGAATAATCCAAAAACGTTCGCGGGTTTTCATTAACGTATATGCCGGACCACTATGTCCAGCCTGCTCATGCTGATATTGCACAATAAGTCCAGTCAAAGGATGCCTTCCAGGTAAAATTAAAGGGTGTTTAAAATCAAGTGGCAAGTCTGCATTTTCGAGCCTGCCCTCAATATTCAAGCAATTATCCAAATCCACGCAAGGGCGCAAATTACGCAAAGTTTTTAATTCATTTAAGCGGCGATTAGATTCAGGATCATTAGTTTTGCTGCCTAAACGTTTAAGAATAGATTCAAATTCATCAGGCAATTCTTTACTTAAAAGTTTAATAGCGGCCCCAAACCGCTGAAATTGAACATACTTAACAATATTAACAAAGGCCTTATCCAAGTAATAAGCATTCAGAACAGGTTTTTGAAAAGCAACTCCTTTCGCCTTCGCAACGACAAACTCCGAAAATGCAGCCAGATATGCACAGCGCTTCTTTAGCGTATACAGACTTGGAGAAGCTTCAATGAGCCTATCCAAAGCTGCGTCGCCAGCAGACAAATCTACGCTGCTTGCCAGAGTTCTGCGCACGACCACCGAATGCTCAGGAGGCCTGGCATCCACCTGCTCCTGCCAAAGAAAGAAGGGTCCTTTTAACCACAAATCAAGTGAACTAGGCTGTTTACAACTCAGCGCGCGAGTGCCCACCTCTGCAGGGTTTAAAACCCTATTAACGTAGCGCCAACAGCTGGATGACACCACAAGAAGAATCCTGTCGACACGCCGTTTAACAAAGCGGCAAGTGACAGGTTTGGGTTCACAATCCATTTAAGAACTACCTGCGAATCGGTCCAACAAAAGATTTTACAGTTAAGATCGTGTAAAGCTTTAGAAGTTTGAAGCATCAATTCACTTAACATCTTAGCTGCTTCTAACTCTTTGCGAGATATAACCCAGCCTTTTTGATGAGTGAGAACTAATTTAGATTTTCCAATCACAAAACTGACTTGTGCTTTACCAGCGTTAACGCCACGCAAATAGATAGCGCAAGAAAACGCAGAGTCCGAAGCATCACAGAACCCATGCAGTTGATATTCTGCGTCATTTCTGAGCTCGGTGTGTTCCAAAAGGAAGTTGCGAGGAGTGCAAAATTCATTTAGTATATTCGAAGTTTCAAGCCACTTTTTCCAATCTTTTTTAACTTCATCCGATACAACGTCGTCCCAGTCCACTCCAGACGCAGCGACTTTATGCAAAATCAACTTTTCCCCCAGAAGCAGCGGCACCACTATACCCAAAGGGTCAAATTGACTCGCAAGCTGACTCGCCATCTCGCGTCTCGTGGCTGCCTCGACAAACGTGCGGCCACTTATCTTCAATGTGTCACTTTCTGGGTCCCAGGAAAGGCCCAGCGCTGTAGAGTCCTGCAAAGGCTGCGACCCAATGTCAATCTTGCCAACTGAAGGGGCATGATCGCATTTGGGAACCTGAAGCAAGACAGACGTAGCGTGGCCATTGGTCACCCATTTTCGTAACTTGAATCCCCTGCTTTCAAAGAGCTCAATCCCTTCTCTAGCAAAGGTCTCTACGTCTGATAAAGTGTCGCCAGCAAACAGCAAGTCATCCATATATCTGTTTTGAGTGATTGCATTTAAGGTCACCATACTTGCATGCGTGAGGTTGTCAGCCACTAGCCGATTGAGCGCCATGAGTGCTACATAAGGGCTCGAGTTTATTCCCCACACGTGCCGAGTAAAGCGAAAGATTTGAATTTCACCACTAACTACGTTATTATCCTTGAACCAAATAATATGGAACCAATCTTGCTGATCCCGAGGAAGCTTAATTTGAAAGAAGCACTTACTCACATCAGCTACGCAAGCGTATTTTCCCATACGAAAGCGCATCAACACATCGACCAAGCCATTTAAAAGGTTTTCACCGGCTAAAACTGCCCGATTTAATGACTCGCCACCAACCGTAGCAGCGCCATCATAGACAACTCTAGGCTTAGCCGTCTTAGTAACAAAAAATGGTAAGTACCATTTTTTATAAGAATCGTTTTCATTTTTATCCGCAGGCAATCCGATTATGCTTCAGTAACTCAGCAAACGTATCTGTCAAAGTCTCTTTCAACTGCGAGTTTTTTGCAGCAGTACGACGCATCGACAATGTTCGCTTTAACGCAAATCAGGTTTAAACGGAACCGGCATTTCATACCGACCGTCTACAACGCGAATAAATGGTTCAACCAAGCTACAGGTAAGCTCATCGTTTTTTGATGGCAATACCTCTTCATCAAGCAGCTTGTATTCGCGTAAAGCAGTATTAACCGTGAGAAGTTCTTGTTGCAACTTATCACAAAGTCCTCAGTCTGGGTCAGTAGAAATCGTCTCGACTCGCAACGCTCTCACAGATTTAGAGCTTCCTTGAACTCTACCTCCGCTAGCGATCGGTCCAAGTCGTGTGATCACCAGGTTGGGTTCATTCGAGTTCGAACCCTCAAGCTCTTTCAAAACAGTAATTAGTGCTTTATCAGACTGCCCGATCAAAATGTCCACGCACTTACGTTCGGGTATGACGGGAATTTCCACTCCATGGAAATGTTTCAACTTACTGGTATCCACTGCATGTAAAAGAGTAATTTTATCGTCAGAAAAGGCTGGCACCACAAGGGCACCAGTAATTTCATAGCTGTCAATCGTGACTAGAGATTCTACACTGAAGTCAGTTTTACCCATGCAGCTTGCGGTTCGGTCTGCAAGTGTACGAATAGTTATAGAAGGATCTGTCGTTACTTCCAGCCCAAGCTCTTCTCTTAACGAGTCCGAAATGAGAGTCGCCTGTGAGGCAGTGTCGTGCTGAGCATACGCCAGTGTCGAGCGACCAGTTGCCGGATTGATCACTCTAACTGCGCTAGTTCGAAGCAAGACTGTACCTTCCTCAGCAACTCTCACTTTAGGGACATTTTTCACGATATTAGTGGGTGTGTTAGCGACAGATGATGCAACAGGACTGCCAGGAGCGGCTTTGGTCTCGCCAGCGGCCCCAACGGTCTGAGATTCATAGCAGTCATGAATAGCACTAGAGTGCTTAGCTCGGCAATTAGGACCACACTTTCGGCACTTGCACCGAGAAGGGCAGTTACGAGCTAAATGTTCCGTCGATAAGCAATTAAGACATCTTCCTGCCGTAATGACAGTCTGACGTCGTTCCTTAGGAGGTAACTTCATAAACTTCTCGCACTCAACAACATAGTGTCTACTGTCAGCCCGCGCACAAACAAAACAAATAGGGGGCGCTAGCCTTCTTGGTCCCGCGATTGTGATCTGTAGGTGCCCCACGCCCACAGGCAGCCGCAGACCCACGAGACTCGGCACTACCATTATGAGCACCTACTCCCGAATCCAGGGCCACCTGGCGGACACAAAACTCACTACGACCACCTTGAGGCTCACGCGATTTTGCCTTGTCCTCCGACTTGAAGAATGCCTGCGCGTAGTCAGACGTAGTCACGTTAATTTCATGCACCACGAATTTACGTAATGATTCAAAGCTAGGTTGATTCAGACTTGTACCATTTTTGTCAAGAAAGTCGAGATACCGCCACTTCAAAGCGCTCGGTAAACGATTAGCAGTATCAAGCAATAATTGCCCTGAGAGTTTGTTGTACTCGTCATGGGCGTAAGCAAAGACTTTTAGGGTGTTTAAGTCTTCATTATACATTTTAAGTGAAGAAGCAGTAAAATTTACTTTGGCACCATGCCGTATATCAATGACTTTAGGCTCTGACGTTAAACCACTCTACACACCGTAACGCTGATGGAGTCGGTCAAGAGCCTTTTCAATACGTTGAGCAGTGGTCATACTTTTCATGGGGGCGCAAAACAGATTCACCATTTCGCGCGGTTGACCAACGCATGCTGCTCGAAGAACTTCTAATTTACGTTTGTCGTAAGGACTTTCGTTCATAAGACGACGCACTTGGTTCTCGAAGAACACAAAGGCAATATTAGCACCATCATACCCTACTTGGGTAGCAAGATTAATATACTCATTCCTACCTTGGCGCTCTAAATAAGCACTCAATGCAGCATTAGGGTTGCTTTCCGAAGCAACAGGGTTATCCACGTTCGGCCAAGTAGCCGCATTAACTCGAAATTGAGGGCAAGGATTGGGTCCGACATTTGAATTTCCCGAGTTCCCGTATTCAGCAATACGTAAAACAGTGTGTTGATTTTCTGCATCTAACACACGCCGAGACACACATCTCTGCACATTTCTAGAGTTCTCAGCATAATCATTATGATAGGCAGCGCTGTTGTGATTCCTTGAACCAGACACATGCTGCGGAATAAAGCCCCGAGCTTGGGGATTCAAAACAGTCGATTTGTCATTTGTAAACATAGCATTAAATTTCTCATTGATAGAGTTAGTAACATTAGTAACACTATTACGCTTTTGTTCGAATTGCATAGTTGAGGTTCGTTGGACCTTGGGCGTGGCTCCGTCACCAGTGGTCTTGAGCGTAGCTCCCTCGCCTTGTGTTCTAAGAGCATTGCGCCGACCTTGGGTTTCGAACCAGCCTCGGTACCATGGGTAGGCTCAGCACTGCGTTTAAACTCAGCATTTTTGATTAACGAACTTTTAAAACTAACGGCACTCGAAGTAGAACGAAAGGTGCATCTCGAGCGTCCGGAAACGACAGAGCCCGCTTCCGAGCCGCACGCAATGCGCTTCTCTTCAGCTTCTAGCTCAATCGCTTCCAAGCGCAACTTAGCCAACGTCTCTTCTTCTTCGGCACCAGCAGCCGCAGCAGCGGCCTCAGCTTCGGCTTTCGCTTTAGCTTCCGCCTTAGCTTTACGAGACCTAGCCAAATCTTCCAAAACCTGAAGCTCAGAGCACCTGCGTTCAAGTTCAATTTGCTTTATTATTGAGGATTTGCTTGACGTCACACTCGTAGAACTTGCGGCAATTAATCACACACTATCTGCGGGTCCCATATCATCATCATCACAATCATTTTCGCTTTCATTTAACGGATTAGTTTTATCGCAAAATTTGTCTTTTACGGTTTCAAACAAGTTAACACATTTTTTTTAACTTATCAGCAATTTCAGATAAAAGTTGATTTAATTCGACATTCTTTAGCTCGAACGCAGAGTAGCGAAAATTTTCATACTCAGATTTTAGTAAGTTAAATTTACGCGATTCAAAATCAAATTCACGTTTAGTTTCGCATGATTCAAGCGACTTAATCAGTCTTTTAGTGTCTAACATTAATCGTCGATGAACAGTAAGCAATTTACGAGGGGTAGTTGCCGCGACTAACCCACTTTCCGTAGCTCCAGCGTTAGCAGCGTCGGGTTTAGCATGGTTTCCCTCGGGGTCAGATAAGTTTTCCTGGGCCGCTTCTAACCGCCACCTAGCAACCTTGTCAGTACTCCTATATGTGGGTATCGTATCTACACCCCCACTACGTTTAGGCGTCCCAGTTAATGATGTCTTAGAAATGTGGCTTTCTGTGACCATAATAAAACAAAACAAATACGCACAGAGATAATTATAGCAAAGACTAAGTCGCACTCAATATAAATAAACAGCGTCACCTTGTACAGTTTTAAAGATCACAAGAAAGATTTCAGTTCTTCCAAAGTAGATGACGCTTGAATTCCACCGAAGCAGACCGAAGATCGATGACTCCACCTCCACAGGACGACGAAAGAAGAAACCGATGAACGTAGGATTGGAATTCTCTACGAAACCGAAATGCAGGCGACAGGAACCAGAAAAAGGGGGTCGCAAGTTGCAAACCAATCAAAACGAAGAAACTTCAAGTCGCCGCAGTAAACCAACGGATTGAGAAGAATGGATCTTTCTCAACCAGAGTATGAGGGAATCCAACAAAAGGCAGCAGTCCGCTATCAGCCAATGGAATTCAAATCAAAGAAACGATGAGTGCGAGATTCTAAGCCGTAATCACCAATGAATCCAAAAACCAAAAATCCAACCAGGTCCGGAGACGATAAATTTTGATGATATAGATTGAAGGCTGTGTCCTAGGCGGAATTCCTAGGTCTTCACTGTCTGGTCCTTGCGTTCAAGAGGCTAACAAAGGAAATTCCAAAAAACAAACTTGTAATAATAAAAAGGCAAATAAAAAAGACCAGTCCAGCAAAAATTTATCGAAGATTACCCGGCTGGGCGGAAAACACTTTAAACTGAAAGAGCGAATTTGACAACATAAAATAAAAAACCTCTTGACGCTACTGTCCAAAATTAAAACTGATTTAACTACCGTGCTAGAATTAAAACGTTGCTACAAAAAGATGATCAGCAAACGGCAAAACGGCGCGTCTTTCAGACAACTTTGCAGAGTTTCCACCGAGCGAATAATGAAAGACGCGCAACACAAAAATAATATGCAAATATGGCAAATGAACGTGTCAACGACAGAACACAAAAACGTAGGTTCGAATCCAACTATAAACGATCGTGCTGTAACACTAATACATTACCGATTAATGCTCCCAAAACAAAATGTATGTTGCCAGGAGTGCAAATCTTGGTTGAGCATTGGGGGGATAATTTGCAATTTTACCCCAATTTTGCCCTATTTTCAACATTGGGGGGATAAACCTCGACCACGATTTTTTTCATGTGAGCAAATTTAGTGAAGACAAAAAAAGGTCTTCACCAAAAATGGAACACTTTCTTTTCCCTGAATTCAAGTGGAGACCTGCGCTCCGATACACACCAGAGTCAAATCACGTAGATCTAATAGTTTCGAAGTGAACGCGATGAGTTGTCAACACGTAGTTCTTTAATTTCAATAAGTAGTATTTTAATAATGAATTGAAGCAGCGATATATATACAGCGAGTAAACAAAAAGAAGCGAAAACAAAGACACGTTGATTAAATTCCTTATGTCTCGCAATATCCGTTCATTATGCAATACCAACCATAGCAATGAGCGATATGTCCCAATAGCCGAATATCGCAGACATAATTGCACACGGACAAAATACATTAATTATTGACTCGGCCACCACAGACCTTCCCCCAGAATGATGGGTATGATGGACGACAAAGCCTTCCGAGGCTGTCCATCATACTTATCAGTCGGCGAAAAAAAAGGTTGGGCAGAGCACCATCAACGAACAGCGTTAGAAAAAAAACATTTAAGAAAATTCAGTATAGAACAAATGAATACACATCAGGGAAAAAGCACTTCAAAACACAATGCAAAACAATAACTTCTTATACTTCTGGGACAGTTTCGTTAGGCGGATGGGTCCGATTCTTTACTTTTTGAATCAAAAATCATGCATACATACGCAATGTCCACGTTGTCAAAATTATAGAACAAATTAACGATAATACAACGGTTGCGGCGACCAAAAAATTTATGAAGGGGTTAGAGATAGATGAAATTAATTGCATAAACACATTTTGGATAGAAGAGGTAGTGGCATCAAGTATATAAGATGGTTGGTAGGTGTTAGAAGACGTGTTTGCGTGTTGGAAAAGAGAAGATAACTGATCTCGCATCGTGTTGGTTTCGCTTATGGTTTGAAGGAGCGAGTTAACATTTTCGAAACCAAGGATGGATTAGGAAAAAACATGAGAGAAAATTTGAAAATCGATGGTGTCATAATGTGCGTCGATAGGGGCTAGGTTTGGAGAAATGGGGGTAAACGTTTGCGTCGGAATGAATAAGGGTATAATTTGAGAAAGTGTAGAATTTGTCATGGAATAGGAAAGTGAACAGTCTGCTGGGTATAAAGTTTTCAAAGTTCGTCAAAAATGGAATCTATCTGGTTCACGAATTTAACTGCCTTTTTGGGTGAATCTGTCAGTGGAAAAGACTGTTGTTGGCTTTCGACTGACTTGGCTGTGATCTGTAAAGTGAAAAGGCATTGTATGTTTCAACTGCAGATATGTTGTGCTGTGCTGCAGTTTGTTTGTTTGTTTGGTTATCTGATGATGTATGTTCTTCGAAATGCGATAAAAGGATGGCGGGTTTCAACCTATCGACTGACACGTTATCTACGATTCCGTTTAAGTTAATTTTGAAATATTTGTCAGTTCGTTGCAATACTTTGTAGGGGCCATCGTAAGGTCTTTGAAGACCTATTTTGACGGCATCGTGACTTACAAAAACATGAGAGCATGTTGAAAGCTTCCGATCAATGTAAACAGAGCGAGGGGTAGGCTTTCTTACTGGCGTCAGTTTTGGATTTTGAACGAAAGATCGCAGTTGTTGTACGTACTCGATATAAGATTGTTCTTTTTGAAATGAAGTAATTTCGTTCGCGATGAGTTCTCAACCCGTAGTTAGTTCTTTGATTTCAACAAGTAGTATTTTAATAATGAATTGAAGCAGCGATATATATACAGCGAGTAAACAAAGAGAAGCGAAAACAAAGACACGTTGATTAAATTCCTTATGTCTCGCAATATCCGTTCATTATGCAATACCACCCATAGCAATGAGCGATATGTCCCAAAACCGGATACCGCAGACATAATTGCACACGGACAAAATATATATTAAATATTGACTCGGCCACTACAGTTTAGAGAACTGTGGTTTTGGCGGGAAGAACAAAACTCAGAGTTTCCAGCAACTTTTTTAGGGGGATATCTTTTTGTATTTATTAAATATCTCTGCAACCGGAGTCCCAAAATTAAAACAAAAAATATCAAAAATTATATTTCAATTTCAGCTGTTGTAAACCACCAGAATTGGCTGGATGATTCACCGCCTTTAATTTCCTAATCTCTTCGCCAGAGTAAAGGCTTTTTTCCTGCTTTACTGCATCATAAACTTTTCTGAGCAGTCGTTCAACTTGAAAAAAAACAAGCTTTTTTCGAACAATTGCAAAAAAGAAATCTTAAACAGCGCTCTATGTATCAGAGGTGAAGTCCTCAAGGACGTCCTTGGCCTCGAGGACGTTCTCGAGGACACATTTTGAAGTCCTTGGCCTTGGCCTCGAAGGTCAAGTCCTTGGCCTTGGCCTCGAAGCTTCAAGACCTCGAAAATTGCCCTGTCCTCGGCTCGAGGACAGCACTATTTTTTGTATTGTTTAAATCTTGTTGGAAAACGCCAGAAACCTCGCGGAAAATTTGCGAAGACCTTTTTTGTTTTCCGCAATTCGAGATCGCCTGAAAAATTTTATTATTATTATTATTAATGGGCTGCGGTGCCAGCGAATCTGCTACTGTTAGGTAAAGTCCACCTACACATTGCCTAGGCCTCATTTGGGCCCATTGCAACTGTAGCTGCTATGTTATTGTTGTTTTGTCTGGTTACTGGTCGAAGTCAGAAAGCCTTCCAGCTTCCTTTAAGTACGTGGTCAGTTTATTAATGTTACATTTCGTAACCACATTGTGAACAATGGTTTTGGTGATTCCAAGATATTTAACACGAATATCTTGGTAAAGCTTGCAATTGCCTAGATGATGATTTGGTGTTTCCTCCTCTAGGCTACATTTTGGACACAAAGAAGTCTTAGCGCGACCTGTAGTTTTCTTGTGTCGCTGTAGATTGCAGTGACTAGTTAAAACTTGCACTACTCGATTTAATTGAGGCCTCTTAAAGTGAAGGAGACTTATTGTTAGTCGAAAAGACGTCCAATCTACAGACTCCGTCATCCTCAAGCAGTCGTTCCGTTCATTCCACATAGATTTCCATCTATCTGTGGACCAGTCCTTAACCGTGGTAACACAGCTGGCATACGGGACTATAATAAAATTTTTCCAGGGGGGTACGAAGGTCGATACCGGGCCCCCAAATCTCTCTCCCCCAAACTTGACAAAAATTTTTCATTCTGATTTTTTGCCCAAAACCAGGTGAAGAGCAAAAGAAAAGGTCCTCACTAAAATTTAGTCCAATTTTTTGCCAAAAATAGGAGAAGAGCAAAAAAAAGGTCTTCACTGAAATTTAATCTCATAAATACGCGGAATACGCGACACCAAAACTTAACGCGGAAACCTGAACTCTTCCGGGCCCCTTGAGTCCAGGCCCCCCTAGACCCGGGCGCGGGTAGCTTCCCGGGTTGGGAAGCCTTTTTCCACCTTGGAATACACAGCACTGTGTTCCAGGCAGAAGTCTTAACTATTTCAGAAGTGGCAAAGAACCTGCTTTTGGAAAAAAACGTCAAAGTATTGTTGTGCTGGTTGATAGTCAAGCAACTATCAAATCACTCATAAAGTGCACTGTAACATCAATTACAGCGTTCAACTGCAGTAGAAACCTAAATCAGTTAGCTAAACAAAACCACGTTAGTATTGCCTGGATTCCTGGACATGCAGGCAGGGCCTGTGAGAGGGGAGTTCAGGAGAAGCTTCCCGGTTTGGGAAGCGAAACGTCAAAATCAATAAATAAACTCATCGGTAGTACGAAGTCGTTATGAAAAAAAAATTTGCCAGTCCTAGAGTTAAATAGCAAGGGCTTTATGTTCAAGCCTATGCCGATGATCTAGTTGTGTTATGCCTATGCCGATGATCTAGATCCTTTCTTCTAGAGCTTCAAATTTTGTTAACGTCGCTGTATTTTGCATAAGTTTTTCGATTTCATCACAACGATTATCAATGGCCTTTATCTTTTTAGTATTTTTTACCAAATTTTTCTCAAACAAAACAAGCCGAATTTCTATTTTTTCTAACTTGTTCAGGACCATATCAAACTTTTAGTTCATTGCTTGCATTGCTTCGGTAGTTGTTCTAATTCTGCAGCTTACAAAACTTTGAATTTTCAACGTAAAGTTTGCGCGGTAGGATTTTTCTCTGCAAACTACGTACGTCTGCTCGCTAACATGCTTTTTGATCGAATGACATGCTTTTTGCTCAAATGACATGCTTTATGCATAAAAAGAACGCTATCAGATCTGAAAGCATTCTAAATCAGAATACTGTCAAGGTTTATACCGATAGCTGAAAACTAGATGGGAGAGTAGGCGCGGATTTTTATGCAGAATACCCAAACAACTCCCCAAAACAAGTAGTGCAGTCGCCAGTAGCGTTCACGAGCACCCAAAAAATGTATTTTTTTTACCTATATTTTCGGAATCCTGAATAAACGTACTTTTGGAATCGCCCATGCTTCCACCCAATTTCCGGTTGTTTTGGCGGAAATCGGGGATTCCCCGGCGAAATGTTGACTTTTTTCGCTGAGGTAGGGTTGATTTTGATTCTAAAAATCGTATTTCTGTATGAAGTAGACAGTCGATTTTAGGTTCAAACGAAAGAGGAAGATAATTGCAAACTTTTCATTAAATAATTTTTGGTTTGTTTTATTATGACGTCACGATATGGCTGATTGATTCTAAACTTTTACAAAAAATTTTTAATCAGGGTGCATATCGTTAGTTATTTCAGCTAAAGTTGACGGAATAATGTCGTGAAAGTTGCAACGTCGATAAACCAGTTTCTCACCGACAAAGTGAAACCAAAGTGACATCTTTATGACGTCATTAGACAAAATTACGTAGTAAAATGCAAAACCGAATAGACGCGCTTTTCGAACAAATTGCACGTGACAGCGAGTATTTTGATCGCGGCGCTGCGGCTTTCGTAGCAAAACATCAAAAAAAATCAGTTTCACGTCGCAAACGTACCAAATGACGTTTGTATTAACACTTTTTTACTGTGTGGATGCATGAAGATAAACTCTGTTCAAAATTTAAGAACAAAACAAGAACATTTATTCCTGAAATGAAATAGGTAGAACTAATTTAATAGTTCACAGACACATCACGTCTTACAATCCTACTTCATTTGACAACACCTTAATGCTGTCTCCACATCGAAATGGGTAATTGTTTCAACCCCTAGTGACGCAGGTGAGGCGGAGTCCCCCATCGCGGGAGCATTCCCGTGTTTCCAAGTCAACTGACTTCGTCATCAGTGTTATGCTTCATCATCAGTGTTGTGCAAAATAAGAACAGTTTTATGCTCAGTGCAAGAAAAACTTTTAAGAATTTTTTTTTAATTTATTGCTATTTTGTGGCAAAGAATGACATTGCAATAGCAAAATGTTCAGGCACATTGTTTTGAAAAGTGATAAAGTTGGTAGAGTAAGAATAAATCTGTATATAAACGGTGTTTCTATCATTTTCTTATGAAAGAGTATCAAATTTTTGCAGAAAACAATATTGCCACCAGCAAAAAAGCGTGAATAAGCTTATCTAGATGTTTTAATTTTCTGTGTTGTCCTGAGCGGACTCCTTGTTCGCAAAAGTGTCTTTTAATATAACTGAAGAATTGTAAGTTACAAAAGATATCTGATTATTTGTGTAAAATAGTGCACAATTTTCAAATCAAATTGCTCTGCATATGCAAAAAATTGTGGTCTTTTCTATCTAAGAATATTAAAACTTAAAACGTAAAAATCTTACAAAGAAAATATCTACAACATTAGGTAATTATTTTATCAATGCCAATTTGCTTTGATCAAGAGATAACAAAAGAACTTGCAGTCGTTGTGTCCAATTGCCATCTACCCACTTGTTTACCACAAGTAGTTAATGCTACACATTACATCTCTTCTGATCGTCAAGTAACAGAGCTGTGAATTCCAGTTTTTATAGTTTAGTTCCATTGGTGATCGAACCGGAGTCTATACAGCTTTTTGGTGACCATGATCTGTATCATCCACAAGGTGTAGAGTCTTTAAACAAATTAGAAGTACCGGTAATTGTGTGAAATCATTGCGTATTACGTAAGCGTGACATTTGACAACAATGACGTAATTATCGAGATTAGGTTGAAGACCCCCCTCCCCTTAGCCACGTCACTTAGAAAAATAACCCAGGTACTCTTTTTAACGTGTTTTGAACGTGACTGAACACTATGGGAAGCTGAAGATAAGTAATAAAATCTTTTATAAAGCATTTTTGTAAGTAATCAGCAGATTTTTGCTATGCTTCTCGGAATTACCATTGTTAATTTGCCTAAGAGTAAACATGACCAATCATAAAAGACAAATTTTAATCAAAAGAATAATTTGTGTAGTTTATTCTCCAGTAAAGTTAAGGACAAATGAGGCAGAAAATTCGTGAAAATTTAAGAATAGCCAGCCTCAACCCAAAATTTAGCTTCTTATAAAAAAAAGGATTTGGAAGGCTTTTGGCTTCAAAATGCGTGCTACCATAATTTTGTTAAATGAATGGGTACAAGATCCAAATCTTTTGAAGGCATGAGGCTAATAACAGAACTAGCGGCGTTGAACTGTTTTTTACTACTCTATCACGCTCCTGGACGAATTTCGGACACCTCGAACCAAACTGCAGGTTTCTTGTCTAATGACCCTGGCACAGTACGTAAGTAGGGCATGCTCACCTGCCTGAAATTGTCTAAACTCAAGTTCTCGGTGACGTATACATCCGTTTGACGAATTTGATTGTAATTTACTGACCTCATGCAAAATAAATAATTAAAGCAAATGATCCCAGGAGTTTGCAAGGTATAGCTATGGGCTACTCTCACAGAGCAGCCGGTAGAAAGAAAGCTGGCGAGTGCAATCGTGAAGCTTTTTTGTAAGAGGAACCCTAATCAAGTAAAGTCTCGTATGGCTCTTTACTTAATTTTTGCACAAAGTAGTGACGTCCGCTACAAAGAGTTCAAATAATGGATCGGTTGGTCAATCATGTTAATACGCCAGAGGAATCAAAACCACGGAAGGGATTAGGGAGCGGAGCTTTCAGCAGCTGCTGAAATTCCGTTAGATTTATTAAGGGGTCTAAAGAAGCGGCCTTTTCTGACATACAAAATTTGTAGATTGTTCCAAAATAATTTAGCCGAAAGATGGTTAAAAAAGGCTGACACATAAAAATGTACTATAGGAAAGCCATTATTAATTGCAAACAGACTTGCTGCTGCTGAACGGTTTTTGCTAAAGTAACAGTTATGTGAAGTTTCGTAGACGCCTCTGACACCATAAATCATTTTAGCAATCCAAAGGTATTTAACTACATAAAACCACCAAGGAAACCACAAGGGTACCAGAGATATTACAACTGCGGGCGGGGAACCATACCAATGTCGGTTTGCAAGCTCTGTTCTACGTCGCTGCATCGCTTAATTTGGTTTCTCGTTGTTCTTCCGCCTGATGAGTCCCTTGAACAAGGACGAAACCGGTCGCGGATGCTCACCAGTGCAATTCCTGTGGTGTTGTGATCATCGACTAGCTTGCTGATCGACTTTGTTCCCTCCTGCGTTGTTGCTTGGTCGGTCTGTAGGATAAGTTGGTGGTATGGTCGCTCTTTCGCAATGCATCTTGGAAAGCTGGTTTGGCCTTTTTAAATTCTTCGCTATTAAAGGAAATATTGGATATTCTGGTTTCGATCATTTTGGGGAGCTGCTTTATAATGCTGCCCGGGTGGTTTGATGCAGCATTTATGTAAAGCAGAAAGTCGTTGGGTTTTCGATATGGCCAAAACTTTTCTTTTTTAAAATTTATAGTTATGTCCAAGAAGTCAACTTGATGTAAACCCGATTCTGCTGTTATTTTTAAGCCATAGCTCTTGAAAATACTCTCCACCGACTTTCTGATTCTATCTGCAGTTCTTGCAGTACAATTACGAAGCACAGCCAAGCCATCATCTCTGTATAAGCCGACAAAATTTTTCTCGAAGATGTTAGATAGCTTATCCAACATGAACAATCCGACTAATTTACATACTTCTACTCCGTCATACGATCCCATGGTGACGTCAAACATCTCATTCTCTTGTTTAACCAATGACATAAAACTAGATGATACGCAACTCTTTTCCCACTCTTTTTCCTCTTTGTTTCTTTATTGTGCGGATTTTTGCTCTGTCTTTGCCCGCGCTGATCTGCTGACAGTGACTGTATTGAACAGCCTTTGCGTTGCTCAACTAACAATACGTGGCCATTACAACAAACATCGTTGTCTCTGGAGGTTGTGGCTTTGGGTAATTTACGCAAAGTTTTGTTAACTACTAAACTACCCCTCAAAATCCAATTTTCGAATAAGTTTTGCGTAAAATTAATAAATATCAACGTGTTATCACAACTTAATGTTACGACATCACTGAAATGTAAACATGAAAAGTGTTGTTTTTTTGTTTATTGTAGTGCTTTCTGATTTCTTCTTCTTTTCTGAGCCTAATACGTTAAACGTTTCTCACTGAACTGATTGAATTAAACATGTAAGTGTCAGTTTTATGTTTCACTTTGTATTGTTGTTGCGGCAGTATTGAACTTTGAAGAGTCAAGAGCGTATGTTAATTTTTGTTGCTTCCACGCCAGAAATGGCAAAAATAAACCAAATTGAATAATGCCAAAAAAACTTGCCGTAGTTTTTTACGTCATATATTATGCTTTTTTTATAAGAACCAATAAATATTCAGTTAAGGCTGGCTGTTTGTAGTTTTTCGCCGAATTTTAGCCTCAATTTTTCTTAAATTTTGAAAACACGGATGTTAATTTTAGCGACCACAATTGTAGAACTATTTAAGATGTTAATTTTAGCGACTATATTTGTAAAACTGTTTAAGTTGTTTAGTTCCAAAGCTTTGAGTGCTTGAGTGAACGTTTTTTTACTGCTTTTGCCGCAACGTAAAATTGCTCTTTTTTTGACTTGAAGGACTGCCAAAAATTTTCTCAGTTACTCTCAAAGAGCACAACAGCATTCTTTAATCTCGTAATAGTTGCAATTTTGCTCGCAAATACTAAAAAACCACTGAAATTTTTTCGTTTTGAATCAGTACAGGGTTTACTTTCTTTTATTAATTTGGATTGTTTTTCTTTTTCGTTTGTCCTTAGTTTATTTTTGCTGCTGAGGCTGGAATTTTTCTTAATTTGTTCTTAAATTTTGAGCAAAAATGAGCCTAGTGTTCTTATAAAATTGTTGCAGAAAAGAGTGTATATACGATTAGTTAGTTTGTGCGTTTTTGATTTCTTTTTTTAAGATATGTTATCCAGTGGTGAAGTATCTTTATAAAAAAGATTAACTTCCACTTTGCAATGCGGAGTCTTTGCCGCTGCAAAATCTTGCTTTTTTTTACAAAAAAGATTGATTTTATAATATTTTTGCGTGAAATTTCGGCATCAAATTTTATTTCGGAGGGTCGCCGCTCAAGAAATTTTTGCTTTTTTCATTAAGAAAACCGTCGATTTTAAGACATTTTAGTGAGAAAAATTTGAATTCATCAAAATAATTTAGTGAAAAATCACGGGTATGTTTTGAAATTGATCGCAGAGAAACTCCAAAGCAGATGCGGTTTTGTCTAATATACAGCGCCACCGTTGTTTTGTGACAGCAGGATAAAGCAAAAATAAATCATCAGCTACAGCATACGATCAAAACTCTATATGTCGTCTGATGTCTTACTTGAAAACCCCTAAACCTTTGAAGATTCATATATTTTACCAACTTCTTGTGAAAAAGCGTTAACGCACCTTTTTTTCAGAATTAGTGACTGCAATACGTCCTCGTGTACTTGCGAAAGACACTTGAAGCATATTTCCCATTAGGGCCAAGCAATCTACCCGCAGTGGAGGCCCAGCCAGAGGAAAAACTTGCAAACAGAACCCAAAAAAGTGCTCGGCGTCATAGGCGAAACTAGGATTTTTGATTAGTGCAGCCCAAACCGCAAAGTGATGACGTCATCAGAACTTTTCAAAAGGAATTTTTAATGGGACAAAAATACCGTAAAATGGAGGATCAGAAGCAGAAGACTGGGTTACCATGTAACCAGGATTTTGCTAAAGGGGTTAGGACTTAAACCAAAACTCGAAAAGTTTTGAAAAAATTGTAAATGGGGAGAGATGGTGAGTAAACTAGTGTAACTTAAAAGTATCACAGACTAGGGCTTGGGGGCAGAGCCCCCGCCGCTGGGCGAGTTTTTGTAATGTTTTAGAAAAAATTGCAATTCTAAGGCCATTTGGATTATATTTCGCACGTTTGTAGATCCATTTAAAATCAATAAATTTTTAAGATTTGAAAGCCAACTCAAAAAATTAAATTGTTCAATCTTCCATTTACTTGCAGGTCAAGTCCAAAACACGTTTAAAATCTTGCACTTTTAGGTTAAATTTTGCTAGTGGCTTGGTCCAGATAGGATGAAGCAAGATGCAATGCCTCCTGCAATATTTTTAGCAGCTAGTAAATAATAATTCACTCAAAAATTTGCCTTGGAGATTTTTGTTTTATCATAAAAATAACCAGTTTTCGGAGTACATAAACGATCAAGACCCAGGCTCGCTCAATTCAAATTCAATATAATTTGTTCAATAAGCATTTTCCCAAGCTAATTTTTTTTCTAAAGCATTTTGTCGCGTTAAAACCAATGAGATGGAGGTGGATTGTTATTCAAAGTTGGTGCAATAGATGGTTACGAGTCATGTTATTGCAGTATGTTCACAAAAAGGTTACATGAGAGGCTAAGGTTGCAACTTTTAGGACAAAAAGCCTGAGTGTCTTTCGTATGATACATTTACATTAGTTGGATATTAATATTGTATTGTTGAACGCAAAAGTGCTGAAATAAACTTAAGCTGAACAAAGGCATTGTTGTCATTATTCTTATCATTAGTGGCAAGTCAATTTGCCCCCCCCCTGGCTACGCCAGTGCTAGGAGTTGATGTGATAAGACAGACGCAAAGTGCCTGGTTTATACGAATGATCGATTGAGTGACTACTGCAAAAGTTCATGACCAATGAAAAATGTTGGTGCGGATGAGGAAGACTTCGACTACTTCGTTCACACCCTTTCAACGATTAAGAACGGACACGATCCTAATCTGAAAAGGCTACCAAACACTTGTCGAATCAGCTCCAATTTTTAAGATATCGTCTTCACTCGAATGGCATAAACATGAATACAAATTAGTTCACTTCAAACCACCGTTAATTACTTTGCAAGCACATTATTAGCGCTTCAACCGACCTTCTTCAAACTGCGCATCAATCGCCAGTGCCAGAGAAAAGCAGAAGAGTAAGGCCTGCAGCCAAGCGTGACCAAGCTGAGAATAAAATGAGCGCATTCGCGCAGTTTCGGATCATCTAGTTTTATGTCATTGGTTTAACCCAACTAGAGCTGTCATCGAAAAGAAGAGATTTTCGGCAGTGCTGAATAATTTCAATTTGCTCCGGCGCGATTGTTTGGAAAGTTTTAGCAAAATTTAATGCCTGGTTTAAAAGATTTTGAGCGGTGGAGGGGTAAAACTCTACCACATCGAATTTCAAAAAGTGGCACGCATCTTTGTTAGGAATGGAGTTAAACCATTCAATGACGCTTTTGGTGCTTCTCCATTGCTGATATCCAGTAGCATTTAGGATGTTACTATTTAACTGCTCCAATATGACTTTGCTGATTTTACCGATCTCACTTTTTGCTGGATTGATCAGCCGACATTTTGGTGCATTAAAAAAGTTCTCTTTGTGGTCCTTTAAGGTAATAAAGGCCTTCCTTTTTGCCATCTGTTCTACTCTATCATCCAACTTGAGCCTCGATGCTATTTGTTTTGCTTCTGAATCGATTTCATCTTTTGCACCCTCCTTCGCCTTTTTGTATTGCTTATATCGAATATCGAATCACAACAAAAGGATCTTGAAAGAAAGCGTTGCGACCGAGAAAAAACCATGCAATTGCCGCGACACGTCCAACTGTCCAATGAATGGGCGATGTAACGTAAAGTCAATCGTACATACAGCAACAGTGACGCCACAAGAACCCCCACCCCCTTCAACTGTTACTGACATTTCCATGAAACAGCCGGAAAACAACGTAACAACACAGCAACTCTCACAAACTGCAGCTAACGCTACCAACACAACGGGATCTCGGAAAAAGAGAGCTAACAAAAGCAAAATCATGAACTATATAGGAAGCTGCGAAACAACCTTTAAAGCCAGATTCATTAACCACACCCACTCATTCCGGAACAGAAATAAATCAAATGCAACCGAATTGTCGAAATACTATTGAAACTGCATCATTCATAACAATAAATCAGACATAAAATGGAATATCTATACATTAGCACGTTCCTACGAATGTGGTAGCGGACGCTGCAATTTGTGCCTGGAAGAGAAAATCGCGATCCTTAAATCAGATAAAGAAACAACCTTTAATAAGCGATCAGAAATCTTATCTAAATGTCGACATAAAAATAAATTCAAATTGCGCAATTTCAAAGGATCGTAAACCCAACTTCCATTTTTGATTATATTGTACTGTATTGCATTGCCATGTCTTTATTTTCAATACTGCAACTGGCATTCATGGGTAGATTTTGTCCGTATGCTAATTTGGATTGAATTGCTTTATTTATTCCATCCAACCCACTTTCTTCTTTTTGTTCATTCCGGTGTGTATTATTATATTATTTCGTTGTAATTCTTGTTCAACGAAAAACGCATCTTATTTTTCTACTCTGCTAAAATTTTCATCTTTTTATTACGTCACAACCCTTATATAATCATTATATCTATAATAATTCCGTACTTATGCAAAAACAACCATCCAAAAACATTTCATAACATTTTATTGTACCGTAATTTCATTTTGGGTTTGTCAGCGTAGAGGTAGGACGTATGGCTGTGTGGGGAGAGCGAGTATCGTTTTCTTCCTCAAGGGCGTGAATGTTCGTTGTCGCCGCATAGCCAATCCGTCACGCGGCTGGTAAGAAAGGTGGGTTGAGATGAAATAATGGATTGTTTCGTCGCTGGTGAGTACCATTTTATCTTTTCTAACCATTTGTTATTATTTTGTTTAGATCTACTCCCTGATGATTGCGGTAACGCCTGAAACAGGCCTGTAGGAAATAAATGAAATAACTTTCAGCCATAAGCGTGTTAATTAAGAGAAACTAACTTAGATCGAAATAGGATTAGAAAAAAATAACATTTCGAGTAGTTCTTGGAAGTTGTGCAAAAAAGTTTTACTCAGGGAAGCTGTAGAATTAGGTTGGCCTAACTCACCGTGTAAGACAGTACCACTTGTACTAACTCATAATTTTTATCAGAAAAAATAGTAAACGAAAAAAAGACACAATAAAAGCACGCTAACAAGTTTTGAACAATCATTTGTGTTCTGACCTGATTCTCATTCGTTTTAACCAGTTTATGAATCGCTACTTTCACAGCGTAAGTTTTGTTTTGAGAAAATCAAATTCATCGAATGTTTAGCCCTCTGTCTAGTGTCTACCATGGGGTCCAATGGACCTCAAAATAAAATTTGACCTTACATTACCAACGACACCTAGCAAACACGACTTTCATATTACCTGACTTTTTCTAAGTTTAGCTGATCTTCAACGAGGTAGAGTATCACAAATCTGTGATCAACCGATACGGTATAAAAAATGAAAACAGCATCATATTGATGGATTACAGCTACGTCATAGCTTTTTCCCGCCAAAACGATTGGAGGTCAAAACGCCATTATAAAGCATTGGACGTTACCGTAAATCAACGTATAATTCCTTCAGTGGGCATATTTAAAGAAATTGATTGTAAAGTAGCACTTTTGTAGATAGCCTGAGCTTAATTGGTAATTACCAGGAGCGATTTAAGCATCTTGCATAGCTCAGCGGATCTGAAAAGTTACGCTTTTTGTAAATTCTCTGCGTCCACTGCCTGCTATTGTCCATTTTGACCGGTTTTTAGCTTTGGTTCAAATCGTAAATTTGGCCATATCCTAAAATTCTTAAAATTCTATGTCACAGCAGTAACACATGGCCGATTAATGTTTAGTTTAAGCACTATTTATAAATAATATTTAACATCACTAGCTCAAGTCGAAATAAATGCAAATTAAGACTCGATCAAAGTTACACCGTTACACTGAGGCCAGTTAAATCATTAGTTTAAAGTTTAAATGACATATCTACGAAATAATTCAATGAAAACAACTGCTAATGCATTTTAACTCCTAGCAACCAATAATCATAGCGATAAGCCGCTAATGACTGCACGAAATGCAAGAAATCACCAAGATCCTGCAAAATAAACATCTGAAATTACAAAAGTTTAAAAATGCGCTAATTTTGTCACAAATAAAGGAGATACAACGGTTCCATTAGAGCGCCATCAATAGTAAGCCACGACTTTGATTACCAAAACTAGCTACCACCATCCATATTACATGATTCTAATGGGTTACTTAACAGCAAGCCGGATTTACGTCACTGAAAAAAGCAAACAAAACCGAATTCTTACTAATTAAAATCTTTTTCAGTTTTTACAGGATTTTGCCTAGCATTTAACTTTAATGTTACAAAGAATCAACTCTTTTATAGCCTGAAAATACGCTCCATATCTTCGCTGTCAGTGTTTTTGCACGCATTTACATTGCGCCGATTCGCGATTTTGACGTCCAGCGGTTTGGCTAGCAGCGCGATGATGTCACGTGCAATCCATCAATACCATGGGGTCCAATGGACCCCAGGCCAATAACCAACCTGCATTGACTGGCAGAATTTTTTTTTACGTATCTATTTGGTTTTGAAACAACTGGTGTGTTGTTTGGTACATCAATTAAACAAGTTGTTAGTCTGAAAAATGTAAGTTATATCATCAAATGGCAGTCAGTTTAGAAACTATGCAGCTGAAAAAGAATAGCGAGCTACTTGGAAGATGACAAAACTCTAGCGTTTCTGGAAGAGAATAAAGATGATGAGAAATTGAGCGAAGAAGAACAAATTGAGTCGTCGGTCATTTTGGATATAGGATGGTTCGAACCTACAACTGCAAGACGATGACTAAAAAATTGCCAGTAGCCCTATTTTACTCCATAATTGGCGTTAGCGCTGTCAATGCGTACGTAGTATAGCAGCAATTGCATAGTGAAAGTAAAAGGATTTTTTGCGAGAAAAGAAGGAGAAAGTTGTTGATTCGTAAAGAAAAACAGCTTGCTGAAATGTCAAGTGCTCTGTCAATGCAAAAAAAGCGTGCAATTCAGCCTCAAAGCCACAGAAAAAGGACTGCTACAACCGAAAACCAAGTACCAAAGGCAAAGAAAACCAAACGCTATCTCTGTGAAAGAAGCAAAGATCGAAAATGCAGTGCCTGCAGTTATCAACAACATTCGCAAATTATTAGCATGCAATGCAATTACTAAGGGGCTAAAAGTAATCGTTCGAAAAGCATTATTTTGCAGTTTTCTAAACGCTTTGAGACTGTAAGCATTGGTTTGCAGTATTGAAAAATCATGCGTTTTGGATTTTGTTTAACCAAACATTTTGCTGACGAAATCGGCTTTGATTTCCATACTTTTATGAATTGATTTTGGCTATTTGAACTCTTATGATGTTGCATTTTTGTGTGAAAATGATGATTGGGAATAAGCAGTAACAAAACTTCATAAACATGCAAATCATTGAATAATCGCCAGGAAACGGTATAAAAGTTATTGCAGTACATCATCTAATCTTTTGACTGGCTGTTTAGCTTAGTATATGGTATACAATAAGGCCTAATTACCGCATTTTAGAATTTTTATTGAGTTTGTTACTTGCTTTTGTGCTCAGATTTTCGTTTTATACAGTTTTTAATGTTACTTTGTTAATTTCTGTGAGATGTTTATGGCTGACTGCTTTTTAGAAATCTGGAGTCCATTGGACCGCAATGGTACAATTTGTATGGAATTTTTTTTGGTAGACAGAAGGTTAATTAAGACCTTCAAATTCAAATTCATTAACTTTGCAAAAATTAAATTCAAATTCATTGACTTTGTAAAAGTCAAATTCAAACCCATCAATAACTCGTAAGCGGATTCAAATTCAAAATTCGAATTCAATCCAACCCTAGTGTACAGCATACGAGGAGTTAGTCGTGCAAAACTTATGCAGGGAGCGGCACTCAAGCAGAACGGTACGTCGCTTTCATAAGCTAAAAAGCTGCTTCTACGTAATTGCTATCCCCTCAGGCTGGCATCCCTGCCCCAGCCCTAACTGTAATGCAAGGTTTTGAAGCAAAAAAAGGATAGCTTCGTACATTTCCTTCCCAGTTCCTGCACACTGCATCACACATTCACTACATAGCCGCAAATCGAACCCGCGTGCGGAGGGTTGGTAGCTGAGCATGATAACCAGTACACTGCACAGCTTGCAGCAACGCAGAGAGAAAATGTCACATTTAAACCAAATGTATGAGAAAAAGGCAATGGCACGTCCGTGAGCGTTTGCATGACTAGCTTCTACTGTGCAGCATGTATCCATTGATACTGAGTAATGGATAAGTTTATATCATATCCGATCATAAACTTCTGAGCAGAACAGAGCTTGACACTAAACAGAGACAGACGGTCATTTAGTGAAAAAAGTCGCCCATGTGTAAACAAAAACTACTAAGCCAAATACACTTTTACCAACCCAGATGCTTATAGAGAAGGATTCTCGCTTAGTGCCTGAACTGATACCCATCGGCAGAGCTGGGCACCCGCTGCTTGAAAAGTAGCGCCGCTGCCGCTGTTTGGAAAAAAAGCAGCGGCGCTGCTGCTTGTCGCTATTTAAATGAAAAAGTAGCGCCGCCACCGCTGCCGCTACTTGCATACAAAACAGCGGGCGCTGCCGCTACTTAAGAAAGATATCTAGCAAAAAGAACGATGGCATTCAAATAAGGTACCCAATGGCAGGTGTGTAGCCAGGAATTTGCAATGGGGGGCTGTGTTTGGGGGTCTGGGGGCGGAGCCCCCAACGCTTGAAAATTTTGCTTTTTTTTGCAAAAATAACTAAATTTTAGGGCTATTTTGATTAAAAAATAATGCTTTTAAAACGTGGCTTAGAAATTGGCAGTGCAAACATGATTAAACTGGTTGCATAAATGGGCTATTTGAGAGGTGGCGAATGGTAAAATTTTGGTTCTCTTATTTAGATACTGGTAAATTATGAAATCTAATAATTCAATAAAACTCACACAGAGTAATCTATTTTGTATACAGTTTATAGACAAAAATAATTGGGGGGGCTAATGAAAAGAAATTTGAGAGAAATGATTGGTAATTAACTAATACTGAATCGCCCCCCCTCCCTATTGTTTAGTTCATAGTATATTTGTTGATGACACCTATGTTTAGCATTTTTACTCTAGCGATCAAATTCGATTGCGTATTTTTTACCGTTTTTCAAAGTTTTAATTTATTTGTTAGTTCTATTTTTGAAAAATTAGCCCTCCCCCCCTTTGAATATATGTTTCAAAAAATAATTTAAATCACTATTTAATCCACTTCAGTGCATAAAACAGTCTCAAAAGTGCTAAAAACGTAGTGTTTTTCTCATTCTGCATTTTGGTTGACATGCCAATGGGGGGAGCTATAGCCCCCCCCCGCCCTCCTCCCTGGCTACGCTACAGGGTGAAATTTCAACTTTATTTGGGAAAGTTACAATTCAAGCTTTTAAAGTATTGGTACAGGTTACAATCGGCATTAGCACGCTTTGATGGTAAACAATTAAGCAAATCACAATTCAATTGCTTGTTAGCATGCTCCTTTCAAAAAAACAAGCATTTTACAAAGCTGGTTGGGTAAACCAGCACTTTAGAAACTACTTTAAGAAGTTACCCATGGAAGTTACTCTAGGAAGATAAATTCATTGTCGCATTTTCTACACAAACAAAAGGCAATAAAAAATAGTTTAAATCACTTAAATAAGGTAAGGTTTTAACACGATGTCATACAGTATTCACCTTCTGTACACTTCTGTTCCGGCTTTTATAGCTTTGAAGTAGTAAGTGTTTTTATCACACGCTCGGCTCTCAACCACTAAAATAATTCTTCGCGTAGAGATACGACAGGAAAATTTATCAATCGACCGAGATACAAACATTTTTGGGAATTTTGTAGAAACTTTAGGTGATTAACATCCCTGGGGTGATTTCATCCAACTTTGATGAAAAAGAAGATCGAGCGGTTAAGAACTGGTGTTTGTGAACTCGGAGGAGATACGTACGCAGTGATGACATGTTTCATAGCGTGGGCAGCATGCCATTTGCTGCTATATAGATACATGTTACGTAAATGATTCACAATGCGATTCACGTTACGCGTATTTTTTCGATGAGTATATAGTCTAATGCAAATTGAGCTCCACGAGCACCCCCAGACTACATTTTTTTAACCTACCGTTTTGGGATCCCCATAACCTCCAATTAAAGAATTTTGTTGTTCCCAACGAAAATTTTTGTCCCATGGGGTTTATTTTGCTAGTTTTATGATGACGTCATCAAAGTTCAGTAAATTTTTATCTTTCTGAATGACGACTACATCAGTGGCAAAATCGAGTGTAAAATGTAATGATTGGGTGCAGAAGTAGCAACTAACTAATACTCTACACCAAAAAAATAATTTTGCGGCAAATGGATGTTGGTTATTTGCTTTTATGACGTCAGAGAAGAGCTTTTAAGGATGAACTACGGCAAAAATGTTTGTTTACTAATATTAAAGTAATTATAATATGCTTAAACGCTGTTTTCTCACAATAAATATAGTAATTGTAATACAAAAGCACAAAAATTGATCACCGAAAGGGTTTGAATCAACATAGAATTAAATTTGAGATGACGTCATTTACTCCTTGGAAGTCGTTAGCGGGTGTATTTAGAGTTATATTTGCTCAACCTTAAATTGTTGCGCTATGAAGCTTTATTTTTTGCAATATTTGTCGAAGTCAAAAGTGAATCAAAATCATTTGTGTACTTATGCATAATGACGTCATACATGACGTCAGCAACGGATTAAAAATATTATTAAGATAACTTAAATTGTGAGTGTAACGTAGGATTCATACTTTGGCTTGGCTATTGGACCTGCGTCTTGTTTTTTATGACTCGACTCTCGGAAAGAGTTTGGTATCCTTGCTAAGTTATGATGCATTGCTTAATTATTCGTCATCACTATAATAATCGTCATAGTCAATTTCACTCTCTTCCTGATGTTCATCCTCCTCCACCTCTTTAATAGTTTTCTCTATCAAGTCAATAAGAACAGAGGGAAGAATTGGTCCGCATGACCAGATTGGCTTTAAGTTTTTGTCTTCAGTTTTTTCCCAACGTTGGGACAAATCAAACGGTTTTGGGCTTTCGAAAATGGCATTGCTAGCTCTTATAATGGGCAATGCGATGATTAACGCGGTAGATATGCGGGATGAGACTGCTTTTCAAGGAGGAAGACGTGAAAGATTAACTCTGGATTTTAAATGCAATGTCTCATCATCTCCAATCATCTCCTTTAGCATTATCTTTCGCACCGCGTTCACAGATGTTTCTTTTGCGTGGCCGTACATTGCACAAGTAAATTGTTCAAGGTTATTAATCACTTCTGGCTTTACGGACCAATCGTCGCCTAATTGCCAGCAAAAATGTAGAGAATCGCGTATGCAATATGTGTACACTAAAAGTTCACACACAAAAAAGAAACTCACTGGAATGCAGCGTGGTACTTTGGAATGCTTTGCAGTTTCTTCAGCTGTCCGATGTTACCCTTTCCCTTAAACGCACTCGTGGCCTCTTCACCGGTAAATGCATACAAACCAAGCAGCATATTACAATAGTTGACTCCCAAACTTTCGGCAGCTTTGCTAACATTTAAGGCTGGCGATGCTTTCCTGTGCCTATATCAAGGAATACTGTAAGTGCGATAGATTGAGCATGATGCAGCAGAATAAAGAAGATATCTGTTTCTGGCGTTCTAACTACTGCTGATTTGTATCTAAGTTTGGCGGCATATTTCAGATATAGCACAGTTCTGGTATCTGTTTCTTCCTGGTTTGAAAGAAGTTCATGAATCTCATTCGTTGGTCCTGAAACATAATATTCTGTAACTACACTGCCGTTCATCTTATTACGCTTTGGTAGAGTCTGTGCCATACTATCTTAATTCTTAATAAATTTTTCTATAATATGTTTTTAATATCGTATGAACAAAAAAAATCTAAAATTTACCTTTCTCTCTTGTTGTAAAAACTGTTTCTACTAAATAATTTCAGTAAAAATTACACTCGCAAAGAACGGCTTGAACAATACAATAAATTTCATAAATGTCGTAAACTGCTGAGCGAAATACTGTATTTGGATCTTGAAACTATTCTCAACAAAAAGCATAGAGCCAAAACTGCTGAAAACATTTAGTATTGCTGAAATTTTGAGAAATTAGTTATATGTCGTTAACTGCTTATATGTTTTGTTTTATACTGTACTGTATATCACATCGACTTCACTTTCTACATCATATTACTATGTATACATAATACTGATTTATACAATTCTCACATTTCCAGCACTTGATTCCAGCTTGTATACTTTTCCTTCAACTACTAGCATAGCTGCTCCGCATTTTTCAATCGGAGAGTCTGCTTCTTTGCTTCCCCATACCCTAAGAAGCAATTGCCACAGCTGTTCTTTATTTTTATCATTTGCCAGAACAAGTCACTTGTCTTACGTGTCGGTGTTAAGGACATAATCTTGTCCGACTTCAGCTGTAGCAATTTCAGACACTCTCAGTAATTCTTCCACATTCGAGTACTCTGTAAAAGGATTGATGATGGGAGTAAAATGGTCAATGGTTGACTTACGTTGGGGTTTCACGCCCGTGCACAAGATAAACCCGGCAAACACTGGACTAATTTGTGTTTTTTCACTGCTTCCAATTACGCGAGTCAGCATCCACACTCGATACTCCTGAAGAAACTTTAGATACATTTCAATATTACTTTCAGGTGGTTTAAATACTGCATTTTCAACAAATCTAGGTCCAACCTTTTTGTAAATATGAACTCTTGGTAAGGACTCCTCCACCATACATGATACTGGCATCACCATACATGATACTGGCATCACCATACATGATACTGGCATCACCATACATGATACTGGCATAACCGTACATGGTACTGGCATCACCATACATGATACTGGCATCACCATACATGATACTGGCATGAATTGCCTCTCTGAAAAGAGGGTGGTTGCTTGACTCGATGACCGTAAAGTCTTTCGCAACTTCCCTGTCGCCTTTTGAAACAAATGCTGATTATATTTTCTTCTTCATGCTATTACTGAGGAATGAAATAAATTTGTCTTGTCTTGTCCGTTCGTTTTGAAGGTGCTTATCTCAGAGCGTTGATAAATGGGCAGAGTTCTACTTTTTCGTCTTTGTTCTATGTCACATCCAATTTTCACTTCTTGTATCGTTATTCCACCAGGGTGGTTTATCATATTGAACGCATGTACGTTTGTTGTGATTTTATTAAGATTATCCCATTCACAATGAAAGACATCATTTTCTTCACCGGCAACGATTTGGGGAGTAAGCGATGTTGAAGCATCTGCTAGTGCTTTTGCTATCGCATTTTCGTACTGTAAACCAAATTTATACGTCTCACAGTGTCCCAGTCTGTTGAGAATATTGATCAACTGCTGATTGCGGTACAGGTGACGGACAGGTATGCAAAGAAGTACATGTTTCGGAAGTTTCCACTGTCCACTAGATACAGCCCGGCAGATATCCTGAAACAGTAAAATAAACAATAAATCAACTGAGGAGGATTCGCAACTCAACGAACTTAATAAGAACGGAGAGATGAGGGTGACTGGGAAGTGAGCTCGCGCTCTTCGAGTCTCCAGCTACCCGCGTATGTGTCGAAGCAGGCGGCCTGCAGCCGTAATCGAACTCGGGTCGCAGTATTGCTTACGCAATAATCAGCGCTCAGTTCCGCTCGGCCATGCTGCTGACAAAGCAAATTAAAGTATAAAAACGCATATTTCTGTTAATTCAACAGCACTACAGTGTTTTATATTATCTACAATTAATTCTACTACTGTGCATGTGACTCTACGGTACGTAATATAAAAAAAACTTCAATCATGAGTACTGTACTGCTGTACCTGGGCTATTGAGAGAACAACACGTTGTTTATTTTTTCTGCTGTTTTCATCAAAATTACCTTCAATGAGCAAGTTCAAAAAAGGTACAAGCGCTGATGGAAGAAAGTCAAGCAAATTGCTTATTTCAATGTCATCAAATTTATCTTCATCATCAGGCCACGGAAGCGGATTTGAGTTATTAAATTGTTCCTTGATGTTGTTTCTAAATGACAGAGCGTAGTTTTCCAACTTGTTTTTAGTTTCCAGTTAGTATGCACAAACAACTGCATCTGCAACCGATATGTTGGTGCTGTAGACAATGGTATGGGCAATACAGACCCTTTCTTCTAGGACCATGGCAAAAGCAATATGGTCGTGTATTTCATGTTTTTGTAGCTTGGATTTAAGCTTCGTGTTTCTGTAATCTAGATTAGGAAAGTTCAATCCATGTAGTTCTTTTACATACAGTTCCCGCAATAGTGACAGTTGCACAATTTCGTGGTGACCAATCACTCGTTCCTGAACAAATTCAAGAACGACAGTGAAAGCACTTTGATGGGCTGCAGTTTTATCATCTTGGTTTGCATCTGTTCCAACATTTTGCTGCTTTTGCACATGATTCATATATTGTAAGTTAAATGACTCTCTGCATGATGGATGAAAGTTTGCCTCTTTTGCAAAAAGATCCTTACCATGTACTTTGCAATGCAAAAGGTATAATTCTAGTTCCAGTGCTCCAGGCTCAATTTGCTTTCACGTAGGTTCCTTTGAAGTTCCACCTATGTTTCTGTACACTGGAAACCTGCTGCATCGTTCAGTTTTGCCAGAAACTTTCACTTCCAATTTATCGCCAAATGTGCATTGTTGTGGAAACATTTGCGTGGTCAATTTAGGAAGCTTACAAGGTGATCACGATGTTGAAGCTTCTTCATCAACCTCCAGATTATGTTTTAATCGATCTATGTTTTTGGTAAAAGTTTGGTAACAACTTCTGTGGTAACCATAGAATTCCAAATCAATACCGTCCAAACTTTCTGGAATGCAGCTACAAGCATTTGCCATGCGATAAAGTGAATGAAGTGATTCTTTGAGCCGTCTATCTTTAATGTTTTGTAACCAAATGAGTTTTTCCGAGGCAGAGCCTTTAATTTTACTGAATGGAATGAAGCTGTCCTGTTGAAGATCAATAGAATGCAAGATGCAAAGAAAAATCAGAATCCATCTGTTCCTTACTCTTACACTTCGACAATTTTTGCTTCTTTGGCATCGTCGATTAGTTAGTTAGTTACTCATTACCAGCATAAATAACTATAATAGACTATTAAAATAATTACAATATCGGTAGCTTTTTACTACTACTGACACTGCAATACATAACAGAGCTTCCCTTTAGGCTGCCCATAAAGTTTCTGTTTTGTTCAGATCGATGCTTGATGACTATGGAATACGAAAGCACATAATGTTGATTAATACATAATAAAAGTGTCTTAACAAAACCTAACATAACTATTTCTCCGGGAAAGGTGCTGATTTTATTGCTTATTTGGTATGCAAAGGCAACCTCTCTGCCGCAGTTCTATAACTATAGTTCTGCTTGTCAAACTACACACTGCAAACTTCACCAAAAAGTTTGCTCTTCATCTCATACGGCAAAAATATTGTCACCATTTTCATTTCGTGGGCATTATATTATCTTCCTATATTGATGACGTCATCAACTTCTTTATAATGACGTCATCAGTTTAATAGTATAATGTTTATACATTGGTCTTATTAGCACTACTTTATACATCTCTAAGTTGCAAGAAACAAACGTTTTAGAGTATATTTACGAAGATGCAATGTCTAAAATACTTACTAATTTCAACAATGAGTAAATGACGTCATCTCAAATTTAATTCTATACTGATTCAAACCCTTTCGGTGATCAATTTTTGTGCTTTTGTATTACAATTATTATATTTATTGTGAGAAAACAGCGTTTAAGCTTATCATAATTACTTTAATTTTACTAAACAAACATTTTTGCCGTAGTTCCTCTTTAAAAGCCCTTCTCTGACGTCATAAAAGCAAATAACCAACATCCATTTGCCGCAAAATTATTTTTTTGGTGTAGAGAATTAGTTAGTTACTACCTCTTCACCCAATCATTACATTTTACACTCGATTTTGCCACTGATGTAGTCGTCATTCAGAAAGATAAAAATTTACTGAACTTTGATGACGTCATCATAAAACTAGCAAAATAAACCCCATGGGACAAAAATTTTCGTTGGGAACAACAAAATTCTTTGATTGGAGGTTATGGGGATCCCAAAACGGTAGGTTAAAAAAATGTAGTCTGGGGATGCTTGTGGAGCTCAATTTGCACTAGACTAATAAATTCCATAACTAATTCCATAACTAATAAATTCCATTTCCATCCATAACTAAATTATCTATCAAAGTTATTTATTACGTGGTTCGATTTATCAGTTCAATTCTCAGCGCACTATAAATTTAATTCTTAGTATTACTCTTCACTGTTGTAGCAAAATTTGTTTTGCATTGATGTATTTACTGTCCTTTTTGCAGTGCTGGAACTATACTTTGGTCTGTGACCAGATAGACAACAAATCATTTGTTCTACTAAATGCCAGCATTTTGGGGAAATATCGCAAAAAACCGTCTTTGCGATCTGCAAGTCAGATCCGGCGCCAGGATAGCGTGACTGGGGGGCATGAACAAAGTTTGGGAAGAGGGCACAAAATATACTTCGAATCCGAGAGTGTGGACAAAAAACAAAGGTCTTCATCGCGAAATTCCACGAAATCTGGGGTAGACCAAAAAAAAGGTCTTCATCTCGAAATATGTGCGGATTTTCACGAATTCTGGGGTGAAGACGAAAAAAAAGCTCTTCATCTCAAAAAATGCGCGAATTTTCACGAATTCTAGGGTGAGACCACAAAAAAATCTGCCAAAAAACAGTTCTTACTCACGAATTCTGAGGTGATAACCAGTGTCTTGGGAGTCTCAGGCCTCGAACTGCACTCCAGTGGCACCGAGCCTATTACTTTCTTTGGGGCACAATCGCCGCTTTGGGGGCACAATTCTCGTTTTGGAGGGCACAAGCAGTAATTTGGGGGGGCACGGCCCGGGAATATCCCCCGTGGCGTCCGACCTGGTGCAAGTTTACAGCAATTTATCGAACTGTAACTATTGCATTTTCATTAAAGAGATGCTGCTCGAAATCGGTATTATTAAAGAAATGAGAACTATTTGAGGTAATAAAAAGGTGCCCCAAACCTTTTCCACAATTTCCTTTATTTGCGAAAATACGATTTAATTCGTTTGATCCGTACCATTGGCAACCCTGTATTCGCAATTTTGTGACATTACAAAAGGCATAATTTTGCGAAAATTCTTGCAAACTAAGAAACGCGATTATCGACTAGTAGCAGTGAGTAGTCTAGCAATCATCAAATCAAATCTGAAAACTTTGCTATTGTCACTGGAACCTGTAAACCTAGGCTACTAGTACTGATCTACAGTACGCCTTTTGTGATTTAATAAAATTGCGAAAAGCAGGGTTGCCAATAGTACTAGTCAAAAGTAATAAAACGCATTTTCGCGAATAAGATGAATTCGGAATTGTGGAAAAAGGTTTGGGACACCTCTTTACTGCCACAAGTAATTCTCATTTCTTCAATAAAAACGATTTCAAACTGTATCTCTTGACAATAACGAAGAACACCTGCATCAAAATCAACTACCTAGTGAGTATGTGCGTTTTGTACGAGTAAGAAGGGAGTGTCAGAAACCGACTGTCATTAGAACTTACTACTTGCTTTCATAAAGAAATGATTGGTATTGTTTTATGTGGAGTTTTAGTTGCTAGCAGTTTTCTCAAAGCGATGACTACTGATAAACTTTACGAACGCATTAATTTACACACAGAATTTAATTTGGCCCGCTACCAGACCACATAATTTGTTGAATTTTGGTTCAGAAAAAATAGGACCACGTACGATAAAACTCGCCTTTTTATGTGTATATAATAGATATAATAACGACAAAACGTCACAAAGATAGCATTGTTTGTTTTACTAAATAAAAATAATGTGGTAGCAAGAGCAAAGTGAAAAAAATGTAGACTCCAAACGGTAACGCGTAAAAATTTAAATCGAAAAAAGTCTTGGAAGGAGTTTGTTAGCAGTAGCGGCAGCGGCAGAAAATTTGCTTAAAAAACAGCATTGAAGCGCTGCCGCTTTTTTGACTGAAAAAACAGCACCCGCTGCCGCTTTTCGCTGGTGACGAAAAAAAGCAGCGGCGCTGCCGCTACCGCTACCGAAAAAGTAGCGGTGCTAGTATAGGCCGTCTGCTCTAAATTCTAGGACGCTTAAAAATCGAGTTTGTAAAAAAGTTTGAGTGGCAAAAAAATTTTGATGCAGATAGACTGTGTTTCATCCTAGGAGGTTTATATAAAAAGTTCTCCAAAAATTACCCTGCAGTTTTCGAGCAAATGGGGGGTAAAGTTGGGGGTTTTCAAAACTAAAAATTACATATTTTCCGCATAATGTGCAAATTTAAATCCTTTTATCATTTCTATTTCCTTATTTTGACAATTTTTCAGATGCGCAAATTTCTAGTTTGGTTTTAAAGTTAAATTAAGCAATCCTCCCTAGCGCTCTCTAGCACTACTTGCGGCGAAATGTTTTCTTTGTGTTTATTTAAGCTTTTAATAATTTTTCCCTTAATTTTTCAGTGATTAACCATCGTTAGAAGTTTACTTCATTTGTTTGAACGTACAAAAATGACATAAACTTTTCCGAAAGCATTGGGCTACAGATAAAATTAAAAATTTATTTATTTTGGGGCCTTGTTTGGCTAGAAAACAGTTAACAAAAATCAATAAAATTAACTACAAAAGCAAACATGTTTCAAATGCTTGTTAAATATTTAAAATAAGTATATCAACTTATAACTGCACAATTATAAACAGGATTTTTGATGAGGGTACTTTTGAAATGACGTAACCGGTCAATGATGACGTCACAAAATAACGTAACGAATGAATGAAATGTCACAATATAAATTGCAATATGAAGTTTTTGTCAAAATTTTGCAAAACCACAATACTTTTTGAGTTGATGAAAAGCAAAATCACATTTTTTGGTAAAAATCAATTTTTGATGGGTGTGCTAGGTGAATTCTAACCCTAGGGTGCATCCGAAGCAAGTAACAATTGAAGAATAAATTAGAACACTTTTGATTACTTGGGAAAGTGCAAAAAATAAAGCAAAATATGCAGGTTACCGGTGATGTCTTAAGCTTCAACAATGTTTGGAGAAATCAAAACTTTTTTTATGATATCACCATCGCATTGATACAAATTATTTTCATTGTCGTGGTCATCAATCATCACATTCAAGTTGCACGTTACGTGTTCGATATTTGAAGCAGATCTGGAGTCGAGGACACAAAGTTCGAGGCAAAGGACTGAAAAAAAATCCGAGGCCAAAACCAAGGACCGGCTTTTCAAGTACAGACCCTCTCGAGGCCAAGGGCAGAATTGGTCGAGGCCAAAACCAGCATTTCGTTAAGTTTTTCATGATAATTTGAAAATGGTAGTTTCTAAAAATAACGAATGTTATTTTGAAGTTTTACGCGTTAGCAGCAATTTTGATTACGTTCCATAGCAGTATCGAGGTAATAAAACAATTAAGACCGTTATGCGAGATGAGATTAACTAACTTCTGAACATGGAAACGGTCAATTTTAAGACCTTAACTTCATCAGTCAAAACCCCAGTGTAGACGTCCTCTGAGTGATTATGGATCTCTCATCCCCACCGTTTTAGTACTTTTTCCAAAACAACCTTTATTGTTTGAACGACTTCTTTTTGTAGATTTTTAAAAATGTTATCATAGTTTTCAAACATTGTATAGCGACTACGATATTATTATCTAAAAGTATTGCAAAATAGAGTAAAATAATTTATGTTTTTAAAATGAATTAAGGTACCGTATCCAGTATTTGCAAGCTCACGTCCTTGGAAAAAACGGGGTCTGGGGGCTAGGGCAAAGTTCACATGCCTCGGTTGAACAATTTTAGTGACTTGTTTTTAATAAAAAAACAATTTTTGTGATTTTGAAAGAGGTGAAACAATTAAATTTTCAAAGCAATTTTAAAAAAGAAAATACCGGTAACGTAAAAGTTAAGTTGAAAAACTTTAGTTTTATCACATTTTCCCCAATCCTAATTTTAATTAATCTTTTTTTACGTTTTATTATACATGATATCTTTCTGTAGCTCATTAATTGCCTATCGATGAATGAGTGCACGCGTTTCTGCCGCCCAACGTCACTTTGTAAAATTTAACACAAATTATTTAATAGCAAAAACAACTTGAGAATCTTAGCAGGGCTGTATCAAGGAGGAAGGCCTTGAAGAGATTTGCAATTTGTCCGGGGTCGCCCTTCCCCTCTGAAGAGCTCACAATTGTAGAAACGTAAAAATAATAAATCATCATTAGCCCCCTCCAAACGAAAATAGCCCCCCAAAGATCGTGAAATGAGAAGTAGAAGTGGGTGTCAGTTGACAGAAAAACGCTCTGAATTTCGGTGAAGACTTTTTTTTTGGAGATCACTCGATTTTGGCAGAAAAACGCTCTGAATTTGCCTCAATCCAATTGAAACCAAATGAAAATTCGGGTCAAGTTCGTTTACGGTTGAATCAAACTTCAAAAAAAGCCCCCCCCCCTTTGCGAAATCCTGGCTACGCGACTGTTTCCAGCCATTCAAACAATTATAGTTATATTTAATTTCACGCTCTCATTTTTAACTCCACACATGTACGCTTTTTTCTGATACAGTATAGTTTATTATTTGTCGAGGACAGAGGTGGAGTCGAGGACAATGATACAAAAAAATCCGAGATCAAGGCTAAGGGCTGACTTCTCGAGGCCTAGGACAGGAATGCTCATGGCCAAGGACACTAGGTGCAGGTGTTCTTCGAAACGAAAAAAAGGTCTTCGCGCGAGGAAATGCCAATTTCCAAGGTAAAGTGAAAAAAGCTCATGGCCATGGATTATTTTCAACAATTTAATGTCCTCGGCCGAAAGCAGGGCATTTTCGAGGACTTGCAGGCTTCAAGGCCAAGGATTTAATCTTCGAGGCCAAAGCCAAGGACTTCAAAATGTGTCATCGAGGACTCCGCCTCTGTTATTTGGGATTCTTAGCGGCGATTTTTATCGCAAAAATTGCTCAGCAAATGTGGCTTTTTCCCAAATCACATAACAGTGATTAGAGTGCTGCTCTTTCTTATTTCAAAAAAAATCTTCGCGATTTTTGCTCGCATACATTCAGAACAAGGTGGCTTTCTCAAGATAAGTTTTGTTAGTTATATCACGGATACACTAACATACACTGTTTAATATGCTATCCCTGGAATAGGCGCGTAGCCAGAAATTCACAATGGGGGGAAGGGGCTGTTTTAGGGGTTTGGGGGCGGAGCCCCCATCCGCTGGAGGTCAAATGGGGTCTGGGGGAAAAACCCCCAGCCGCCGGAGGCACGAAGGTTTGGGGGCAGAGCCCCTAGCGCTCAATAATTTTGGATTTTTTTGCAAAAATATCTTAATTTTAGGGCTATTTTAATAAAAGTAATGCTTTTAAAAAGTGGTATAGAAGTTGGCAGTGCAACATGATTCAACCAGTTGCATTAAGGGGCTTTGTGGGAGGTGGCTAATGATAACATTGCAGTTCTCTTGTTTACATGCTGGTAAATCATAAAATCCTATTATTCAATAAAACTCAAACGGAGTAATCTATTTCGTCTATATTTTATAAAGGAAAATAATCGGGGGGAGGCTAATGAAAAGAGATTTTAGAGAAATGATTGGTAATTAATCAACACTGAATAGCCCCCCTCTCCTTTATTTCTGACTTTATAACATATTTGTTAATAAAACCTATGTTTGGCGTTTTTGCACCAGCGATCAAAATTTATTGATTTTTTATTTTTGGGCATTTTTCAAAGTTTTTTTTGATTTGTGACTTTAATTTTTGACAAATTAGCCTCTCCTGAAGATATGTTGCAAAAGATGCTCTAAATCACTTTTTAGTCCATTCCAGCGCAAAAAACAGCCTCAAAAGACCTAAAAACGTGGTATTTTTCTTATTCTGCGTTTTGGTTGACAGGCCAATGGGGAGGCTATAGGCCCCCCCTGGCTACGCAACTGCCGTGGTAACTGTATTACATTTCATTATCACGCACATATACTTTTTTCCGAGTCCATACTCAGATAAGCTCGGTCATAAGTTAGCATTAGTAACTCAAAAATGTTTGCGTCAGGACCCCGGATCCCTTGTTATGGCTCTTGATGGTTTTAGGGCTTTGCAGTTTGTACCACCCGCACCGGAAATATTAGCAGAAATAAGAATAACAATTCTACACTGCCTTTTGCCCCTCATTCTCTGATTGAAGCTTTCACACAATGCCATTTAAAATAAGGTTTACTATGACTTGGCAATCACAATATAGGCCTATGATATTTTTCAAATAAGGAAAAAAAATGAATTGAAAAGCTAGAATTTTTGATTGTTTTTTGTTTGGTTATTTTTCTTTTCAAGCAATCAAAAAATAATGCAGTCCTCGAGCCGAGAACAGGACATTTTCGAGGACTTGTAGGCAGTGGTGTAGGAGGGGGGATCCGGGGGGCACTGCCCCCCCCCCCCCCCCCCGCTTGGTTTTAAAGTGTCGAAATTTTGGGCAATTTTATATCATTTGGGCAATATTGCATTAAAATTTTGGGCAATTTCATATTTTTCGGGCAAGTTTGCGTCAAAATTTCGGGCAATTTAATATTCATCAAACCGTCTCAATTTCAGTGAAGACCTTTTTTTTTTTTTGGAGGTCACCTTAATTTAAATAGAAAAACCGATCACTTTCCGGGCAAAATTCAATGTCAGTTTTTGGGCAAAAGTTTGGTTCTCCCCCAAATTCTTTTGAGCTACTACGCCCATGCTTGTAGGCTTCAAAGCCAAGGACTTGAGCTTCGAGGACAAGGACTTCAAAATGTGTCCTCGAGGACTCCGCCTCTGATTTAAACTTTGTTAAACAGAGTGCTACTAGGCTAAAATTGAGAGAGCGTTGAACAAAATCTCAAATGACAAGTCGCAGTGTCTTCATGGGAGTTGGGTCTAGAAGTACAAATCTGTTTTATTTTGTCTAGGAGCATGCACAACAATGCTAGGTCTACAAATGCAAATCTACATTAGACCTAGTTGTTTGAGAAACAATGCTAGATCTGCATGTTTTGTGCATTTTCGAATCTAAAAGTCTCGACCATTTTCGCAGCAATGTCATAAAATTACCACTGATACCTGAACACAGCAGTTTGCGACGATGTTTTGCTTGGCAGGTCATATTTATTGTCTCTGTACCAGTAACTATAGGCTATTTTAAAGTACTGTTTTGAAACAATGCTTCATAATTTCTACCTGGCACGTCATATCACTTTTGGTTACCAAGTACCTGGCTATCTATACTGTGTAGACCTAGGTCTACTTTAAAGCAATGCTTCACCATGGTTTCATCATGGATACTAGTATTTATTGCTAATAATTTGCCAAAAATTTCTTTTTAAAACAAATTTAAAAACAAAATCCAACTATTGCACCCACTTAACCCAATTTAAGCTAACATAGTAAGAAAACTAACCGTTAAATCAGTGTAGCCTACCTCAGGACCTGATCCAAAGCAGTTTTTAAAAATTCGTTGAAGGGAAAGTCCCCAAATTATTCTATTTTATGATTGGTCGATTGCGGTTGTCTGATTGTATTCATCCGCATTTTAGACTCCAACTTTCAGGTCAAATTTAAAAAATACTGCTGGAAAATAAGTGGAGAACTTTTGCATGTGAGTTTTTGAGATGAAAATCAATGTATTTAAGCAAAAAATAAGTTGCCACTCAAATTTTTTTACAAGGTGAACGCTAGAATTTACAGCAAACGGCCTAGTAGCGCCGCTGGTGAACAGCGCCGCTGTGCCCATCACTGCCCATCAGTCGTGACGTTCTGCGTTTGTCTAAATGTGATTGGTTACATGCATTCTTATTTCGCAAAGCTACGGCGTTTCACTTGGTCTCTGAGAATACGTTACAGCTTACACGCTAATTTCAGAGCAAACAAGTTACAAGCGAACTTTCTAGCGCCAAAATGCCGGAAACTCTAATATTTCACAGCCGTTAGCGTGTGCCATATGACAAAATATGCATGTAAAGCGTTTCCCTTGTAGCAAAAAAAGTAGGAATTTAATCAAAATATAAACGATTTGGAAAAGGTATGTTGAATTAAATTAAGATAGATCAGACGATTTTGTTGGGTGTTCAAAAAATACTCAGATGCCCCTCACCGATCGTCACTAATACTTGATAAAAACTGGGTGTTAAACGGAATAGTGCGGAGTTAAGGCCAATTCACACTGGCGTCGCGATCGCGTCAGATGACGCGTTTTCAACGATCCTGACATGTAAACGCGACGACCAATTTACACTAACGATTTTTCGCTATAACGGCGGGTTTGCCGTGATGGGCTGATGCAAAAACTCGCAGTTGAACGACCGCGCAACGAAGTAGAAATGAGTTCTATTTTGTCGTTCGTCGTGAGAGCGTTGTTTCTGCAAAATAAAAATCGGAACTTTCTTTGTTGAACGAATCGTATAGATTAATTCAGTTTAGTGCTCTATAGCACAAAAACTCTTAAAATGCTCAAAAATTTAGATGAAAAACATTTTGGAGAAAAAGGTGAAAAGTTAACAAAAAATTTGATTAAAACGTAGGCAAGGGTACCCAAAAAACAGTTGCGAGGCATATTCAATGAAATGCCAAGAAAAACGCTGGCAGTAATCTAGCGCAAGATGCACATTTTAAATATGTTGTTTTCTGTCATTTTTTTAACAAGAAAAATTCATGCAGTCAGGTTATGATTTTCTCCTTTGCCACAAATATTGGATTACTGTATGATAGGACGACCGACTTTCTCGTCGGGTATTTTTTTTTTGTTTGCTTTAGTTTTTCATAATACGTTAAGAAAAGTAAAAGCATAAACTTAAAATGTAGCATTTTTTTTCGATATTTACGTAGAAAAGCACCTATCTTTCAACGCAAAACTTAAAAACTTACTCTTGCAAAAATATGATCAAGAAACATAAACTGATAAATTATAGTTTTTGTTTATTTATTTTTTAACAATTCGAGGTTCATGAACAATTTTGAGGTGGTGCAGAATTTGAACATGACTTTTAATAAAGTCGATTTCATTTTGCTTTCACAACAAGCTTTTCGGACAGAACTCTTCAATTGCGATCTCTGCCTGGTTTGGTATGTGGTGAGTAGGATCTTTTAAAGACCAAATGCAGTAAGGAGAAATGCACTCTGCAGTAAGGAGAAATGGATTTTAAGGAGATTGCACAATAGTAAGGAGAAACACAATCTATCCAACGACAGCAGGCTTTGATCTTACCGAAACAGTTGTAGAGTGAATGCGAACTGATTTTGCCTGCACAAATCTGTTTTTTTCCGTGAAATGTAAACCGCTTCCAACAGGCTCAAGTGAAACTGAGAGCGAGCTATGGATATGATTTTGAACCGCGAATCAGAATAGTTGCGTGCGCACTGATTGGATTCCAACAAATGTTGGCCAATGGCTGAGTCGCTTTCTGGTTCGAATTGAGTCTTACTTTTTGCTTTGCATTTTCTATTTGGCTGGGTTCTGGTTGGTTGAGATCGTTGGGTTCCCTGTTCCTGAGTAAGAGTGTTTTTTTGCCTTATTGCTTTTGGAACTTGTTGCTTGATGCGTTGCTGAAGCCTTTGAGTAGTGCGACCAACGTACCGATTATCGCAGTGGCACACGTATTCATAAATAACCATACTTCTTTGATTGGCAGGTAGCACATCCTTTTTGCAGTAGGTAGCATGCATTGGCTTAAGAAAATCAAGCGTGATGACACTGCTCCGTTGCAATTTTGCACAGCACTTTTAACTTGATGTTCTAATTGCTGAGAAGCTGAGCCTATCCACGGGGCTTTAAGGTACAATGGACACTTTTCTGGTGCAAAGGGTTTGGCTGTAGAAAATTGTGCAATTTTCTTGATATGTGCTTTGGTACTATATCTTCAGGGTACCCGTTGTCAAGCAAGATCTTTTTGATGAAATCAATCTCTTGCTTAAGCTTGTTTTACGTACATATCATAAGTGCTCTGTGTACCAGCGTGGCGATTAAGTTCGCTTTCCGTTTGTGTGGGCTGAAGGATTCCCAGTAGATTTATTGACCAAAAAAGTGGGGTTTCGGTATGCACTGGTCTCGAAACCCAGTTCAGTTTTTTCCACTAGAATATCTAAAAATGGAAGTTTGGCATCATGTTCTTTTCTAAACGTGAACTCTAGCAGTATATTCCAAAAGCAATAAGGCAAAAAAACACTCTTACTCAGGAACAGGGAACCCAACGATCTCAACCAACCAGAACCCAGCCAAATAGAAAATGCAAAGCAAAAAGTAAGACTCAATTCGAACCAGAAAGCGACTCAGCCATTGGCCAACATTTGTTGGAATCCAATCAGTGCGCACGCAACTATTCTGATTCGCGGTTCAAAATCATATCCATAGCTCGCTCTCAGTTTCACTTGAGCCTGTTGGAAGCGGTTTACATTTCACGGAAAAAAACAGATTTGTGCAGGCAAAATCAGTTCGCATTCACTCTACAACTGTTTCGGTAAGATCAAAGCCTGCTGTCGTTGGATAGATTGCGTTTCTCCTTACTATTGTGCAATCTCCTTAAAATCCATTTCTCCTTACTGCAGAGTGCATTTCTCCTTACTGCATTTGGTCTTTAAAAGATCCTACTCACCACATACCAAACCAGACAAAGATCGCAACTAAAGAGTTCTGCCCGAAAAGCTTGTTGTGAAAGCAAAATGAAATCGACTTTATTGAAAGTCATATTCAAATTCGAGGTTCCTGCTTCTCCCCTTCTCCCTCTTTCTTCCCTTCTTCTCTTTGCTACTATTGTTTGTTTGTTTGTTTGCGCGTTCTCAAAAAACAAAAAAAAGAACAGATTAGATATTATTGAACAAAAAGTAAAGCTTTAATACAATAGGTGGCTGCAGACACGAAGACAAAACTAGTCCTTCGCAGCCTCCTTGTGCCTGTTTTGCTATAATTTTTACCTTGCATTGATTTATGCTGAATGTGCTTAATTTATTTTCATTTTGGTTTACTTTGTGCTGTTTATTTATAACAGTTAACAAAATAAATTTCAGTTTTGTTCAGTTCAACTTTTGAAAGCAGATAGATTCCTAAAACTAAGATTTTCAGAATAAAAACCCAAAACCCGGGTTTAGAAAAGTATACCCGAACCAGACATTCTATTCAAAACAAGCAGTCTTTAGGAAAACATTTCCAAACGATAACAATAACGAATTTTTTATTGCAGGAAATACAGGCAATAGGATGAAATAGCAACTTAATACGAACAAAATTCTTGAAGCTGTTTCCTTATGAGAGGCTGCGAAAGACCAAAAAATGCCATTCTGAAAAGACTGGCAAGGTCGTCGAGTCTGCAGCCTCTCATAATTAAACTAAAACAACAAAATTAATTTCTAGTTAACAATACTTGAGATAACATAGATTCCTACAATTGTTGTCAAAAAAAAACACAAAAAAACACACACCAAAAAAAAAACACACACAAAAAAAAAACGAAAATAATGTTTTGCAAAAGGCTAACAGTACTGAAAATTTAAACAAGGGCAATTTTATTGGTTTAGTTATTAAAAATAATTGAGATAATGAGCCTAAGATGTGAAACAGGATTATTTTTCTTCAGAATTTTTAAGTAATGCAATTTTGATTTTTTTGGAGAACACGCTTAATCCTTTATTGGTATAATTCAGTAATGGAGTTGGGAGTTTGTTCCACAAGTTGGTTCCACACATTTTTATTGATCTTTGAGTAAGTTTTTTGTTGACTTTTGAAAAATAATAATTTCCTTTTTTGGAATTTCTCGTTGAGTAGTTATAAAAGTTTGATGCAGGTGTAAAATAGTTTCGAAAAGGTTTTGGCAGCGTTTTATTTTTGAATTTACACATGAATTTCAGTGTTTCAAGATTGTATATATCCTCAATTTTTAATATATTCAATTCGCTATACAAAGAAGAAAGTTTTACTTTTTGTTTATAGGTTTTGGACAAGATACGAATAAGTCGATTTTGTTGAACTTGAGCTTTATCGATATAAGTTGCTGGTGCCTTTCCCCAGCTTGTAATGGCATATTGTAGATGGGGATATGCAATACTGTAATAAACTTGCTTTAAAAGTTTCGGAGTTAAATAGTGTTGCAGTCTATACATAATTCCTCCGGCTATGCTTAGCTTTTTAGAGACATATTGCAAATGCTCAGCCCAGTTCAAATTTTCGTCGAGAATTATCCCTAAATACTTAGTTGAAGTTTCTGGAAACAATTTTTTACTATCTATGTCTAGAACAAAATCATGCTGTTGGTGTTTGCTTTTGTTTGAGTACAACATGCAATGTGTTTTGTCGAAGTTCAAAGAAAGTTTATTACTAGCTACCCATGATTTCACATTTTTCAATTCTTTTTCAGTTTTTGCTTTAAGTGGATGTTTTGATTTTTCGTGGCATATTAGTACTGCGTCATTTGCGTACAAAGCCATTTTTGAGTCAGAGCAAGTTGGTAAGTTATTTATATACACAAGGAATAAAAACGGGCCTAGAATACTTCCTTGTGGGACACCGCAAGTTATTGGAATCATAGATGAGCAATAATTGTCGTTAGCAGAGATATACTGCATTCGATTACTTAAATACTTTTTAAAAACGTTTTAAAACGTTTAATCGGAATTTGATTTAAAATTTCAACCACAGCGAATTTAGACTTTACATCCTTGGTGTTTATATGTATGAAACCTCGATCTGGGTTAGCATTAAATGCAAACTTTGTTTGGCCAAGATTTTCTAATTTCCTTCTCGTAACTTTGTAATTTTATCCATAAGGGTAGAAGTAGACTTGAAGACTACATTGGTCACTTCGCTTCTTTCCTATTGCCAGTAAATATTATCGTCAACATGCTTTGCTTTTGCTTTAATTGTGATTTTAAACTTTGCTGGCTTTGAAATAAATTACTACTACTACTACTACTAACGTTAGACCATTTAACACCAAGGATGTAAAAAAAGAACAAGCTTAAAGCCATCATCTCGGTAACGTCTAAAACACCAAAATCTATCCTCCACTACAGTATGCCTTTTTTCTTTCAAATTTTACAGCCATTTATAAACAAGTTTTTGTCCTGTGACGTCACCATTTGAAATATGCTGTGCCGAGAGAAAGCGAGAATAAAGCTGTTAAAATGCTTTTTTTCTTTTAAATTCCATAGCCATTTATAGACAAGTGTTTGTTCTTTGACGTCACGATTTGAAACATCGCGTGCTGAAAAAGCAATAATATTAGCTATAGAAATGCTGCATTGCTTTGAAGTGTAAATGTTCCTAATTAGCTTTGCCATTGTTTGTTTTGGTGTGAATAGTTAGACTGGATGCAGTGTTATTTTTTTGTTGTAAGGCAAAAAATAATCTCTTCGAAACAAAAAAGCATACCAGTAAGAACCAAATTTTGGATACAATGCTTTTTTTTTGCAGGACAGAAAATATTTCTTCTAAATGAAAAAAGCTTACCTGTAAGAAATCCCCAAAGCTTGATGCTTATTTCAATGAAAACCAATTAAAATTTGCCAATAATGAAATCAGTTATTTAATAGTTTCTCACGATGACTCGGTCTAAACCAAATACTGCCAATTGGAAAGGGTGAAGTCTAATGGGATAAGTTCTTTAAAAAAGTCTAAAAGTTGTGAACCATTCCATAATTTATATTACAATCATGCCTGTCAGGACGCGCCACCAGAACTTTGCTAAGAACGGGGAGGGGGGATTTGAACTACAAGTTAAATTTTTTTGGAGTGAAAAATGTCTCAAACGGCGCCGTGCTGAGCAAACTAGTGAAACTGAAACGCAATACGCACAGGGACGTGGAAGCTGAGCCTTTGCAGCAGCGGAAAACTGCAGAGTGACATTGGCGAATAGAGTGACACAATTATTATTGGCCTTTATTGGCGAATAGAGTGACACATAATTATTGTTTTTTTCGGAATTATTTATTATTGCTTCTCTAAAATTTGTCTTTTTATCGTACATCATGGCTAATGTTGGACAAATGAACAATGGCAGAATAAAAAAGGCCAAGAAAGCTTTGGTGATTACTTACAAATAACGTAGGTTGTGCTAGACCAGTGGCGCAAAAAAAGGGGGGGCTATGAAAGCTTCAGTCCTCTCCTTAGCCAGGCACGTAGCCAGCCGGATATTTTTGGGGGGGCAAGAGCAATATTTGGGGGGGCAAATATTTTTTCATTTACTTATGTGATTATGAGGTTTGTAATCTGATGTATGTGCTTTGCTCTTTGCTATTCTTCTGAAACAAGACTATTATGTCTGTATCTGCTTGCAGTTTGTTAGGATGAATAGTAAATACCTTTAATGATAGATCACACGTGCACTTTGCATAAAACATGTTGAAGGGGGACTAAAGAGTTGTAGCTAAAGTGGTTTTGAAATGTTTGCTGATAAACAACAACAATTTTTAAGTAATATTCCGTGAACTTTTTTTGGCGATACTGAAAGTTTATTCTAACCATCCAGAACGACTTATAACTCGCAAGTGCCAATTATTGTTCTGCAGGCCTAAATTCGATAAAAACAATCTGCCAGTAAGAAATTAGCTGCTGTTGATTAGCCATTTTCAAATCCACCAAACTCTCAGACTTGGCAACAAAAATTTCCCGGAATGTTTCTTTGAAAATCTACAATTGGGGTAAATTATAAGTTTATAACAATTACTATGTATCAGGTAATTTTTATAGTGTACTACACTCTTTTTTTTTGTAAGAACAATTTTATAAGAACACGAGGCTCAATTTTGCTCAAAATTTAAGAACAAATTAAGAACATTATTGCCAGCCTCAGAATCAGGAAAAAAATTAAGAACAAAAATGCTGAAATTATTCCTGAACAAAAACTCTCAGCTGAATAGATGTAATGTTTCAAACTGCCACTCGTCTAAAGCAGCGAGTGACATGCTTTTGTGACCATCTGTACTTGCTAATCGGTAAGCGCCATGACTTGTTTGCTCAAAACTGATTATTTGTGATAGATGAGAGAAAAGTGTCAATCGGCGGTAATTTAGCAACTTCGGATGATTACATTTTCGCATAATTTAAGAACAAATTAAGAACAATTGAGGCTAAAAATCTGCAAAAACTTAAGAACAACTAGCCTCAGTCCGAAATTTACTGGTTCTTATAAAAAAAAAGAGTGTATATCAGGAAGCATTTGAAAAAACAAATTTTACTGCTCTTATTAGTACCCCATTAATGCTGACAGTGACACCAAGAAATAAACGTTGTAATACCACACTTGCACTTTTTTCGTCTATCTAACCACAGCTTTGCTCAAAAGTTAAAAAACATAGAAGTGAATATTACCTTTTTAAAGTTTAGCAATCTTATAGACCAGCTGGTAGCAATATATACGGTATAGCTACCAGTGTTCCCTCTAGGAATCGAAATTGGATTGGAACAGTGGGAAATTGTACAGATGGAAATTTTAACAAAATTTTACAGTTTTAGACAAATTTGACCATAATTTTGCATGGAAACCTGATTCTTGAAACAACCCAGATAGCAAGCTTACGTTGATTTTACGTTTGGTTTTGGTTAGACTGGTAGATTTAACGTTGGGTTTTTGTACTAACGTGAATATAACGTTGTTTTTTGATATATTTTGAAGACTTAGTTATTTTTTTAAAGATGTTTAAAAACCTTTTTAATCTCGTTTTAAAGTGACTATAAAATGTGTCCACATGAAAAATAACTGTTCGTTCCTAAACTTGCAAAAAATGATTTGTTTGCATATTAACGTAATAATAACGTTTATTTTGGGTTTGTTTCTGAAACTTATCTCAGCCAAATTATATGAAGAGTTAGTTTTGGCAGAAATGTTTTAAAGCTCAAAATAAGGTAACAAATTTTTAGCAAAGTTTCTTTTAGAAATTAAGGTTCATTTTGTGTTTAATCTTCCGAAACCCAACCGATAGAATGGTTTGATTTTTGACGTTTTGTTAACGTTTTATTTTGGTATAGAAGCAAACCATAATAATTTGCCAGCTACCGTTACTTTTTTGGTTTATATCTACTTTTTGCAGATAAATTATTATTATTTAATTATCATTATCATTCATTTAAGCATTATCATTTATTCTAAAAACCTGTACTTACATTCTATTTTGAGAAAAAATTAAAAACATGCTTACTTGAAAATGTTGCTTCAACGTTGATAACTAATTTGTTTTTCGCTCAATCATCTGCGAATTTCGGAAAGAAAAATTTTTATTTCAAGAATTTAACATTCGCGCGATTTGGAGGAAGAAAGACTATAGACAGCGTTGCCGTAAGCTCAGTGGCGCAGCTGACAGGAGGAGGGCCTGGGCGATATAAACTGCCCCTTTTGGTTTACCCATATGCTACATCAAGTTTGCAATAGGGCATCAGTTTATTAAAAAATTTTCAAGAATTTAACAGATATAAACTGCCCCTTTTGGTTTACCCATATGCTACATCAAGTTTGCAATAGGGCATCAGTTTATTAAAAAATATGATATTGTATTTTGTAAACATTGCTGAGAACTCCCAAAAACGTATTCAGTTTGGTGTATTTTATTGCACATCGGTAAGGATTTTTGCTGGTTCGTAGTTTCCATACTCTCGTATACGCGCTATCAGAGCTCGTAAGCATTCAAATATCGAATTGCTCCCATGGCTAAATGATAGTTTGCCATCCTTAAAAGATTGTAAATATTTGTAATTTTATATTTTATTTCGGGCAACCCTCTTACTCCTGGATTGTGATTGGCTGTGGCTGATTGATTGTTTTTTACAGTTTTAAATTTTAAATTTGCATACCGTATGTCTTGGTCTTATGTAGTCACTGTTTGCAGGAAGTACGGTAAACCAAAAATGTTGTAGGATAGATTATTGGTTTATTATTCTGAAAAAAATGGCATGTAGGTTATAACAGGGTAAGCTGCTAAATTTTGGCTTGAAAAGGAAACTGAATGGATTAACAAAAATGATGAATCGGATGATAAACTGATAGCCTAAAAAAAAGGAGAGGAGCGAACAGGAAGATAATTAAGACTTATACTGTCATAGGCTGTCGCAGACCGCTACACTAAACCTAAATAATACCAGTGATAATAAATGTTTCAATAACTTAATAGTCCTAGAATGGAGCAAAAAGTTGAATAATGACTACCGGTATACAGTATTGTGCTGAAAGCTAGGCTACTGCAGACCAAGTAGCCTGTTGCGCATAGGCTAGCTAAGCCTACCGTGCTCTTTGGAACAAACAAATACATTTGTGCAGATTAGAAATAGTTTGATAGACTAGGCCTACTCTGTCAGCTGATCAGTTTGTAGTTTCTACTACCCACCAGTGCATTTTATTTGCTGCTGTACAGTACGGTATTCATACAACTGATAGGCTTACTAGTACGGTAACTCTACAACTCTACATTCATTCTGCTTGTTGAAAAGCAATTGTAATCAGGGTGTCGAACCGTTTCAAATAACGGTTCGGGTTCAGGTTTAGCTCCTGCTCATAAATTTTAGCGGTTCAGGTTTGATTCGGGTTCACTTGAGCACCATCTTTGAGGTTCAGGTTTGGTTCAGGTTCACTCAAGTAAAAATATTACCAGTTCAGGTTCGGTTCGGGTTGATTGACTTAAAATTTAGCTGTCGTTACTCGTTTCGTCGCGAAAAAAATCAGTTCAGCAAGTTAACATGAATTCAGGAAAGAAAAGGAGAAATTACTAATCCTGTTGATGATCACCACTGCTCGTATTGTGCGTGTACCAGCGCCAGCGGCATCCGGATATGGAAAAATACATTCTTACTTTGGTTGGGGTTCAGGTTCGGTTTGGGTTCACTTGAGCACAATTTTGAGGGTTCAGGTTTGGTTCAGGTTCACTGAAGTAAAATTTTGCTGGTTCAGGTTCGGTTCGACACCCTGATTGTAATAAGCTACCGGTAGCTTATTTTATACTGCAACAGGCAGTAGCCTAGCTCAGGCTATTCCATCAACAGGCTAGTTGTATAAACTTGCTGGTTGCTGCAGAATTTTATGTTTAGTTTGCTGTACTCTGGTAGGTTTGATGAGTTACCGGTAGTCTGTAGCAGGCCTAGTCAACAAAAGAAGTATATAACTTGCGGTACTCTGGTAGTAGTAACCTAATCTGCGTAACAGAGCAGAGCAGTAGAAATGTAGCGAGATACCGGTTAGATCTAGTCTTTGCGAGAAGCGATATGTGATATCATTTTGGTATAGGCTCAACAGCTAAAGGTCACTTGCTCAAAGTTTAGTTAGGTTACTGGCATTAATTATTGCTATAGGCCTAGTACAGGCTCATTAAAGTGGTGATAATTGGGGAGGAAAAACTGCTGATGTTTGGAGAGAACTTTCCGCAACCACTGATCTGTGATAAAGATTGGTCTGACAGGTACTCAGTAGGCTCACAAGTTCAGAGTTATGAAGCTGTTATGACAATTGGTAGGGTAGAGTTGGGTAATCTGTCAGGTGGGAAATTGCATCACTTGTAAAGAAATTACATATCGGCATAGGTGGGCACAAGTCCGTTAATCCGTTAATAACAAAGCTAACTTTTTCATTAACTCGTTAATCCGTTAATATTTTTTTTCATGTTAACGGACTAAATTAACTTCCGTTAAGTTCTGTTAACGGACTAAAGTAACTTCATTAAGTTCTGCTTACTTCCGTTGAGGTCTTTATCGTTATATAATATATTGCACCATTTATTCATCATACCGGTACAAATCAGTTTACACTGGTAACACTTGTTGCGTATTAGCACGAGTTTTTGTAGAAGAAACCGAAGAAAGGAGCTCTATTTTGTGGCAAATAATAAGTTGCAGCCTCATTATAGGTCTATTAATTATCGCTGTTCACAGTTTCCAAAGATTTTCCGATCGCAACTTCATTAATGCATTTGAACTTATTTTTTTCTTGAAATTAGATTAGACTGTATAATGTAACTTTCAAAACACAAAAAGACCACCATAGTGATAAATATTTCCTTACAATCAGCTCAACAGCGTCAATACGTGTTCTAGAAGCAAGTGAATAAAAAAAATGTAAATTACACGCAAAATGTTAAAAATTAACGGACTTTATTAACTTCCATTAATTAAAGCTGAAAATAACGGATTAACGTTAACGGAGGTGTGAAGTTTGTTAACGGACTAGTGGTTAACGAAGCTAATGTTTTGTATTAACTTGCCCACCTATGCCGATCGGTAACCAGAGGTGGAGTCCTTGAGGACGTCCTTGGCCTCGAGGACACATTTTGAAGTCCTTGGCCTCGAAGCCTCAATTCCTCAAAAGTTGTCCCGTCATCGGTCAAGGACAGCACTATTTTTTGAAGCTTTGAAATTTTTGTTGGAAAACGCCTCCGGCAGCTGGTGGCTCGGCCCCTAAGCCTTGTCTGTGACACGTTTGAGTTGCACTAATTTGCTCACCACGTCTCCCAATTTTGTTATGTTAGTAAAACTTTTTAATAGACTTAGTTTTTTAGTCTTTTCCCTTTAGCAAATCCTGGTTAAGTGCTAACGCAGACCCCCAGCTTTTGATCTTTCATTCTTTGTCCCTTAAAAAGTCTCTTTTTTCGAAAATTTCTGATGATGTCATTGCATGTGATTTACGGTTTGGCCCTCGCCCAATCCAAAATCTTGGCTAGGCCTATGCATTAAACCATGTGCGATATGCTTACCAGATACTGGTTGTTGCATCTTAGTATTGTTGACGCACCTTCACGAGCGGTTGCTTACAACATTGCAAAGATGCAAAGCAGCAAAATATACGTTGCATTGCTTCCAGTCTAAAGTTTCTGTGGTGTGGTAGTATGGAATGGAATATGGAAGAAAATTTTTGTATGGAATGGAAGATTTTTAGTATGGAATGGAAATGGAATGGAAGAAAATTGCCAGCATGGAATATGGAAAAATCGTCTTCCATTCCATGCCATGCCCCGTCGACAGCACAAGTCAAATAAAATAGCTTACAAATAAAACGTAAACTTGGCTGCTTTTTTTTAAACTAAATACAATTAGCTGTTTCATACTGAGCAAGGATGTGGAAGCGGTTAAATTTTTGTTGAAGCGGAGGCAGTTTAATGAAAGAGACTGGAAGTGGAAGCAAACTCGGAAGCGACTATTTCTATCTGGAGCCGACAGTGGAAGCAAAAAATTCCGAAGGTGAGGAAGCGGAAGCGAACTTAGAAGCATAAAACTTCAAGAGGAGCTGGAAGCAGAAGCATTAAAAATTTAACTGCTTCCACATCCCTGCTGGTAATATTATTGGCACCACTGCTTCACCTTTGTTAAGTAAGATGCATGATTGCGGACCTCTGCCATCTGACATGATTCATTGCACTCAGTACAAAAAGATTGACTTAAAAAAGTTTGACGTAGGAATTAACTCTAAAGATCAGTGCATGTTTTTGGATGATAGTATAGTTGTGGTGCGCGATATACTGAAAACTACTTCGTCAGATATAGTATTTGTTTATCAAAATTTCAATCAGATGTCAAATTTTTTTCATTATCCAAATAAGTCTGAACTGTTTAATATCTATGAAGTAACAAATCTGGATCCTGGTTTTTATTGTGCACCACTAACACAAGTGCAAGGAAAAGCAGTTTTGATGCCATACAAGAATAAGTTTGTTGTGTTACCTCTTGTTCATTGCCTTTAACAGAGAATTCAACCTTCACACTGCTCTGTCTATTTTTGTTCTTACAGCAAATGGTAATTTAAAAAAAATGTCAGCAAACTCACTCTTTTTAATCGTTTACTGCAGCAGTTACAAATTTTTTTTTTATCTTTTCCTCCAACTTCCAGACGTCTGCGAAACGCGTGTGCAGCTGTAACTTGATATCTACACAATAATGCTGCAGTCTGTATTATCTGCATAAGAAGGTGGTTGCCTATTTTCATCTTTGCCGCCAGAAGCCTAGAAAACGTAAACGGCCGGCAGTAACAATGGTAACCCACATATGCATTTCACATTGTTCAAATGTTGTGAAAAAGGTTGACGACATAATATCAAATTTTGAATGGCCATATCTCAAAAACGGTAGGGTGTAGAAATCTCAAATTTTTGAAATCAGTTTTCATATTTTTCTTGAGTTTTTAGTCACATGTCAAAAACCAGGTTTGACTGTTCTTTTAATATTTGTGTCAATGTGCTTTTCAATATCTGCTAACGTATTTTGATCAACCTAAAGTGTTTTGGATTCATTTCAGTTAATACCAATCTAAAATCTTTTAGGAAAACGTGATATGCAGGAGATTTATTTCATTTTCCTTCCCATCCATTTCCTGGGTTTATAAGCTACTAAATTTAACTTGCATCTTTTTGAAACGCATTGTATTCTAAATTAAACGGTTTATGGCATCGTTTTCAATCTGGGAGGCACGGACTAGTCTAAGGGTAGGTGCAAATGAGAGTCACAATCATTTAAAAATATAGGATTATAGCATAACCATACCCCGTTTAATTGCATAGAAATAAAAGCTATTTATTTGGTTAGCAAAGCTTTAAAAGTACTGCTGTTGTTCGCAACGTCATATTTATCCGAAACAGGATTTTCTGCATTACCTGCAATGAAATCGAAATATCGAGCTTGGTTAGTTGTTAAAAAAGAGCTACCAATAGCTATCTTGTCAATAACACAAACATTCAACAGACTTTGTGCTGATAGACAAGCACATCCATCCCATTGAAAGACAAAAATAAAATATATATATTTTGTTTTGTTTCATTGTTTGTTTAACATTTTTTTTGTTTTATTATTTTGTAGAATGGGGGAAGGTGTTATATGATTGAATATTTGTAAAGGAGGTGTAGTAACACAAAGTTTGGAAACCACTGGTATGTAGTATTAATAAATTGCTGCTGGCATATTTGCTTAATAGCTTACAGCAGATGCAATAGTGCCACAAAATACTGGTCTTGTTACTGTATTATTTTGCAGACAATGTTTTTTTGCAGTGCTAGTACTAGGTAGTCATAGTTTTAGCACCATGTATTTTGTTGTTGCATTCCACGACAAAGATGATGACATGGCTATTGTGCCAGATTCTGGGTGCTATGGCACTGATGAAGATAACTTTGAGGTGTTTTGGCTACCATATCAAGATCCTGCCAAGTTAAATAATCTAGTTAAAAAAATGCTTCTATGGTAGGATGGAAGCGGTGTATTGCCTGGAAAATTGCATCATCTGGTATGTGAGACTGTGAGTCATTATGTTGTAATTTTGAAACTCTTGCATAAAATATTACCAGCTAGAATCGCATATTTTCTGTGAATGAACATATGGCGTTCAGTTCCTGGTTTGTTCAAGTGACACTGAGTTGCCAGTGTTGCAACTTTGCAAGCAGCTGTGTTGGCCGGGCTCATTGAGATGGAGGCTTGTTCTGCAAACCCATGGCATGTTTCTGCGTGTATAATAATATAGAAAATTGAAAATTGTTGAAAGTCAATCTTCTGAAACAGTGCTTGATGATATACAAAGTAAAATCAGAGCAAAATATAACTATAAAATCACAGTAAAAGGTTAAAAGCACAACAGTCTGTTTCGTCCTAAGGACTTGTCAGGTGCTATTGTAATCTTATTCAAATAGAATGTAATATTCAAATTAAAATTTTATTTGAATAAGATTACAATAGCATCTGACAAGTCCTTAGGACGAAACAGACTGTTGTGCTTTTAACCTTTTACTGTGATTTTATAGTTGTATAATAATATATTTTGATTTAGAGATTGAAATAGCTTTAATAGACTAAACTGCATAACTGTTCACGATTCATATTTTATCATTTCCTTTTTTCTTCACTTGCTTTTCTGTGAAGGTTGCAGGCGCAGCAGCTCAAGATAGAGCTGCCATACCGTACCTTACAGTTTTCCACCACCTTTTTTCCTTTGATAGAACTCAGTTCTAAGTGATTCCATATTCGGTTCTCAATGTACTTTTGCCATCGCAAGGGTAGTTTGGGAATTCTTTTCGTTGGGCTTGTGCTTAATGGCTGAACCATCTACAATGTGATCTTTTATTGTAGAAAAGCAATTCTTCAATATCTAGAGATTTCAGATCCTGTACGAAGATGGGTCCTGGCCATCTTAGATTCATATTTTATTGTGGCACCCCAATTTTTTATTAATCTGCATCTTCAAATGCTTCTCTCACGCAGTATTCTATTTTATTTCATATCGCTTTTCAAGTCTTATATTCTGCAGTCAATAAAGCAATTTTTGAAATGCTTTTCAGTATCATGTTTTTTAAGAACACCCTCATTTAAACTTTAGATGTCGAAAGATATTTCAGCACTCATTTTCTACGCTTAATAGTGAAAAAGCAAACTTAGCTTTGAGTGTGTTTTGTATTACTGATATTTTGCATTAATATACATTTTGTTGTTAAGCCGCTTTAAATTTTTGGTTTCGTGTACCGGTATTCAAAAACTACATCTGGAGCAGATTTTGGAGAACTTTACTTCTGAAACATGAAAAATTTTAGGCACCAAGTTACGGTATTTTAAGTTTTCTAAAATTTACGTTCAATAACCTACATTTTTCAAATGACATCAACTTGTTAGAATATTAAATCATTCAGATTAACATTATATCTCAAACACTTTACTTGGTTAGGTTAAAGTAAGTTTAACATGCTCTTGATTGAATAATTGTAAAAATGTTTTACTATGTTACAGATAATTTTTTGAGAGCCCGAGAAAAACTCTACAAGGCTCAATACACATCAAATGTGGATACTCATGACAGTGCTAACGAAGACGAGAATGATGTTGGTACAAATGCAGCACCCAGCATTAGTGCCACAAGTGAAGTTAGTAAAAAAAAGACCAGTTGGTGGAAAAAAGAAGCAAAAAAATAAGAAAAAGCGGTGAGCGTGTAACTGGATTATTCAACACTGATATACCTACCTACTTGATTAAGTACACTAAAATATTTTTTGGTGTAATTCTGATGAGTAATTTGATTCTTAGCCTTGCATAAAAGCAATTTGGAGGGCATTCACCTGGTTCGTGCCATGTTACTTTTCATATCTTTAAACAATTCTAAAGGTTAGTTGTAAAAGATTTTTAGGTAATTTTTGTCATCTTTGTAAAGGCTAATTTACCGTTTTGTAAAATGTAAAATTTCGCACGTTACTACGTAACTATCTTGCTAACTAATGTCCAGTTATGGACCTTTGTGTTAGTGATGGAATGATGCCCATATTTCACCCGATTTCGATTAATTGGGCCGACACCACTTTGCTTTACAATATATATCAAGCTTCTAGTCCGTTTGGTGAAGTCTATAGTCGAACTTTGATTCATGTGCATTGTGCAATAACCTATGATATTCTGCTTATTTTAGACAGGCAACATTTCCCAGCTCTAGCTCGAATAGCGAAGATCAATCTTCGGCATCGAGCGATTTTGCCGCTGCTCCAGAAATCGGGCCTCATAGGCGTGCATCTGCAAGCAATAGCAGTCTTGATCAAAATCGCTCCAGCTTGGTTATCTGTGAGTATGATTTTATCGTACAGTTCGTGATTACTTTTAGCAAACATTAATGTCTAGTTTTTCAAATCAGTATAATAATTTTGAAAAAGTAGTTTAATATATATGATGAATTTTGTCAAGTCGTATTTCAGGCTTTAATTAAAAAATATATACATGTTCATTGAAACAGACTTCAGAGTTAAGCCTTTATTAAAATTGCATCAAAATTTTTGCATATGTAAAATTGCCCCCTAATCGTTAGATCGATAAGTGCGTGGTCCAAATTTTTGGAGTGATGTCTGCAATGCTTGCAAAGAAAGAAATATTATTGCGACTGAAGGAAAAAGTATACACAATTAAGTTGTTTGCAAGGTGCAATGTTGTATGGCAGCCGCTTATGCATTTTGCTTCAATATGTATTTTGTTTGTGAAGTGCAATGTTGTATGGTAGACCGCATAGCGCGAATGGAACTGAAATGAAAATGGTGTGTTGAATGAGTGGTGTGAGTGTTTGGCAGCGATACTCTAATTCACAACAACGTGAGAAGATGGGGACTGAGCCACTAGGTGTTTTGCGCCGACAAAGAATATGATGGTTTGGAAATGCTTAGGGAAAAGATAATGGAGATTAGGTGTATAGTGTTTTGGTTGAAAAGTCGGTGGTGAAAGAAAAATTAAGGCCAAAAAAAATTGATATAAACTTTGTTGAAGGATATGAGAGGTGTGGTTTGGTAGGAGAGGATGCTCTAGATTGTAAAAAATGGAAAATGCAGTCATGGAGAAAAGCCGGCTAACCTCTGCTTGAGCAGGAATACTGGGGAGGAGGATCGACATGCACTATGTAATTACTAATGTTGTACAGGTTTGTTGAATACTACTACGAGTTTTGCTCATGCTGCATCTTCTGCGCTACTTTGTGATTCAAGATACTGCTCACAAATTATGTTCCATTGTTTTGATGTATGGAAAATTGGTTTTGTTTTTATGTGGCTTTTCATTGCACCACATTGTGATTGTTGATATTGTACAGATCAGTTGAACACTACAACCAGTTTTGCTCCTGATGCATCTTCTACGCCACTTTATAATTCAAGATACAGTTCACGAGGTATGTTCTATTGTTTTGTGTCTGAAAAATTGGTTTTGTTTTTATGTGGCTTTTTATGGCACCACATTGTAATTGTTCCTGCGAGTGTTAGTAACCAGGGATGGAACAAGACCCGAAAACCTGGTTTTAAAAGGATTTTTTTAAACCAAACTTGACACTGAAACTAATTCAGTCATATTTTTGAAAACCTAAAACTGAAAAAAAAAACACCTTTTCAAAAGTCAAAACTAAAACTGTAACCTCTTCGTAATTTCGTAAGGTTTTAGGATTCAAGCTGTCAACATAATTATAAAAACATGCCCACATTTGGTAAAAATTCTTTACTTTTTTGATTACTGAAAGCCTTTCAGCATTCAGTATTGCTTATCACAGACTTCAGTTCTCCATCTGATAATAGGAATTGCGAAAGTGAAAATGGCAAACGCATTCTAATAAAAAAAAGGTTGACAAAAGCAAAGAATTTCAGTTATCAATAGTCATGCAAGGCTAATTTTGTGGCCGAAACCTAAACCAAAACTGAAACCCAATTATACAGTTGCGTTGTCTGAGAAAAGCTAAATTCAAACTGTGATCAATTTTGCAACAACGGTGTAACCAAACCAAAACTAAAACCCTGAATCAGCTCTCCATCACACCGAAACTGAAACTCAAGTTAAGGTAGTCAAGTTTCCACCCTTAATAGTATATAAGTGTAAAGCACAAATCCAATGTTGTTACAGGGTTTCAACGACACGTTATTCAGCAGTTTGCTGAGTTGAGAGCTGCCGTCGGGGAGCTCTCAAAACAGTTAGTTGGCGTAAACGCTACCTTGAACGCGATAGTTGAAAAAGATGATTCGACAAGCCGCCAAAAGTTTTGTTGGTTTTTAAATTCTGTTGTTGAAGTGGAGAAACTGGAAGAGCGTTTGGATGAAAAAACACAGTACGGCATGGTAAGGGTGTTTTTTATGTCGTTTAGTGTTCTTTTTTGTGATGGATTTTAGCTAACAAAATTAAGGTGCTAGAGGCCTTTTCAGATTGTTTGATTATCGTTAAAATAGAATTGAAACAAAATTAGCGTATGCTGATTTAGTCAGCTAATTGGTAACTCCATGACCATGCAATGTATCATGTAGCGCTTTTGTGATACAGCATTATTCAACAACATTAATGTGTAGTTGATTTATTAGCTAAGAATTGGATCGAAAGAGCATTGGTCTGTCGGTATTTCACTAGCCTAGATTTTGTTGAAAAATAAGGACCGAAGAAATTTTGAACTAGGATTCTGAACGGAGTAAATTGGATTTTTCTTAACTTCGTTTTTCCCTACCCGATTATTTAAACGTGATTTCACTTTGAAAACCGTTTACAGTGGTTCCCAGTAGATTTCGATTGGATATCTTTCGTCGATAACTTGATTGATTAATTACTTGGTTCCATGTTTATCCTCCTTTCACGAAAAGCAGCAGTAGCGCTACATATCGGAAGAATTCGCAACCGCTTGGGAGTTTCCAGTGTTCCTGTTTTCCGCTGAAATTCTTGATGTTTTGTCAAGGATTTATTGCTACTCGCCAGATACCACCAAGCAGAGATTTTGCTCCGTTCTAATTAAGTTTGTGGAGATGGAAATACTCGGTTGATTTATTTATTATTTATTAAAGTCACTAATAATTTATTTGTTATTACCGAGCGTCTGAGTTTGAAAGCTGTTCTACTGCTGCAAAGCTCACATCGGACAGGCATGTTTTAAACAGCATTTTAACCAACAGGAGTTCAAGAATGTTGCAAACGCGAAATATTATTTGTGCCGGACTCTAACTACGAGCCTTGGTTTGCGCGGCGAGCACCCTTGGGCCTATAAACCATTCCGCCATGGAGGCATTTAGTGCCGGATTCGCAGAAGATTATAGTGCTATGGTCGATGGGCAGTTGCGGGTGATAGATTTCGATTTGTTAACTATAAGTAATTATTGTATTAATTTGCAGATTTTGCAACTGAGTGCAATTGGGGTTACCTCTGTGCGTGAGTGTACCAACCGTAGTTTGTGTTATGTGATGACAAATGCTACTGCTACTCATTTCAACTAGTTGGGCAAAGGTGAAAAGAGAGGGCATTAAGCTAATTAAAGCTGTTAGCAGTTATTGTTGGTAAGTTTCTTTGATTATTTTCATGTGTTCGTTGCAATTGCATTCTGCCTTATTTTTGACTTATGCTGTTTTTTCGGGAGTGCAATAATCGTCTTCATTAGCATATTTCATAAAAGTCACTATGATCACGTTGCTAAATATGCAAAATATTTTGTTTGTCCCTTCGGGATGTATTTTAGTCCTAAATCGTAGAGACTGTTTGAGACATCTAATTCTGCCCGTGGAGACTGTTTGAGACATCTAATTCTGCGAGACATCTAACTGTAGGTTCATAAAACTGCATGCATTTTATTTACTATTCCGCTAATCATAACGTGCTGGTGGCTATCCATAAAAGACATCGAAAATCGCCAAAACTGTATCTCCACTCTCCCCCTGTCCGCGCTAAGTCCACACTGCCTTAACGCCCCTGTCTGCAGACACAGTTTTGATAATTTACAAAAGGTAACATGGGCCACGGCAATCCCACTGCAAGGTCTCCTGGTCACCAAACACACGTTGCAAATGTTGCATGCAAAATACAAGAGTTACTGGTGTGCATATCCTCTTTCTTTTTGACTCTCAATGTGTCATCTCGGCCCGATAAGACGGGGTGTTTGGAACGTAAAGATCTGTGTGAGAACAACTATTTCTTCCCACAAAACATGGCATACTTATCCCCTCTGGGTCGAAGTCTTAATTACGCCACTGCTTACTAGTGCCTGAATGAAACTGTTTTTTTAGGTGCTGTTCAACGAAATCGGTTGACTAAGTCCGCTTCCCAACTGGACGTCGAAAATTCGATCAAAAATTGGTTAAAATTTGCTCCAGAAAGAGCTGGGAGGCGGAAAAACAGAGAAGCAGCCAAACAATTTCAATGTTGAATTTATTGTGTTTAACGACTTTCATTGTGAGATTTTAATAAATCTGTGAAAGTGAAGATTGTGTGGTTTTTAAAACTACGTCGAAACGACGTTGATAAAACGTAATTCGCTAACGTCAAGCAAACTTAAAATCAACGTTGAAACAATGTTTAGCATCAACCAAAAACAAACGTTAAATCAACGTTAAATCAATAAGCAAATCAACGTTGAAACAACATTAACTTGCTAACGTTAAAACAACGTAATTGGTGTACGTCTTTTCAACGTTAAATCAACGTCGGTTTGCTAGCTGGGAATAAACTAATATTCTGGACAAAAATTGTCAACTATTGGTATTAAATTCAACGTGATATGCCTAATCTAACTTCATGCCTTTTTTATAACTTATTGCCCAAACCTTTCTCAAGTTTCTCAATTTTCGCACCATATAGGGAACATGAAATAAATATTTATTAGACCAAAATCGGAACATAAAATGAGTAAACTGAAACAAAAAACGAAATCGATTGCGTTTTTTATTTTAGTTCCTACTCATTTTATATTTCGATTTTTGGTCTATTAGATATTCATTTCAAGAAAAGCCTGTCAAAAATCAACTCTTATATCGCCTTACATCACACGGGTCAGTTTCCTTAGCAAAATTGATGACCATATAGGGAACACTGGTAGCTCACTTCAACGACTACAATAAACGACGTCTTTTAGATTTTTTGAAATGATCCAAAATATTTTCTTTATTTAAGGATTTGCTAAGTTTCCTTTCAATCGAATGCAGGGACAAGGCTGACAGTCTAATAGTACCCATGCGGGATCTTAGCCTGGTTTTAATACGCTTTACTGACGAAAACATTCGCTCAACTGTAACTGAGGTTTGCGGAATAGTGATCAGGATGTGCAAAAGTTTGTGCATATTCGGAAATATATCCTTTTGAGTAACGTCATATACATCAATTAAGGTAAAACGTGTGGCCTGTTCATGACGTTTTATAAAGTTTTTGAAGACATCGTGCTCTGCATCAGGAATAATCAAATCATAAACAGCAGCATATTTGAGAAGCTCTGCATCCATAAAATTGCTCTTTGATGGAAGGCATGCGTCCACTAATCTCATTATCTCATAGTTAGCATTGTCAAATCTGCTGCACAACTCTCCCGATATCTGACCACCGATTTGCCGAAGTAAAGTAAGCATGTCTTCTGCGGTAGTAATTTTGTTGTGTCCCACAGATGAGGTAAGGATGGTGGACTTCAATGATTCCGGAAGGCGATGCTGCCTGCTTGAACTGCGAGTGTCGAAACTGTTAACGTCATAGTTCTCCGCCATTTCGAGGCCCTGTTTTAGTGTTTCGTGGTAATCAAAGCTATTGACATTGTCTTTCAGTTCGTCTACCAAGTTCACACACGACGACACCTCCAATGTTTTGCTTTGCAAGCATCTCGTTGCAAATTCGCTGTATTCGTAGAAACGAGCGAAAAAAACAAGAAGTACAACAAACTTCTTTGTTTGAATTGCTGTTAATAGTGATGAAGCTGACAATCTGGTTTCACTGTTTGGATCATCTTCAAAGAGCGCCAGGGTATCCAAAATGCAGCCGTATCTTTTAAGAAACTTTTGCACTTGATGAGCACGTGATGACCACCTTGTGTCACAAGCTTTGGTGAGTTCCAATGGTTGGGAATCCGGGTAGTGATGGCGTTGTACGTCAATAAAAGCTGCATGTCGTTTGGTTCCGCTAAAAAAACTGTACGTCAAATCTAAATGGTCAAAAAATTGTTTTACATTTTGATCAACTTTTGCTGCTTTTGCCAGAACAAGATTCAAACGATGAGCAGCGCAATGAAAATAATTTGCAAATGTATATCCAGATTTTTTTAGAAGGGCCTGGACGGAGTGGACGCCTCCATCTTTGCCAGCCATCACACTTGCTCCGTCATAACCTTGACCAACACAATTTTCAGGTGACAAGGTTAATGATTGCAACATATTTTGCAACTTCTCGGCGATGCTAATAGCGTCCATACTCTTCAACTCAACAAATCCGATAGCCCGCTCTCGTAAAGTTCCATCGTGAAGATAACGCAAAGAGACGCCTAGCAGTTCCTTTTTAGAAACATCCTTTACTTCATCAGCTAGAATGGAGTAATACTGAGCAGCGTGCACTTCCTGCTTAATTCGCTGTAACATTTCTTGCTTGGACGCCTCAAGTAGATCGTTTTGAATATCTGGACTAAGCATTTTTGCATTTTCGGGAAGTCGATCTAAACGCTCTTTGATGTTGGGATTGTAATGAGATAGCAAAGAAAAAAGTTCCAGAAAGTTACCACGATTCAGCGAATCAATGCTTTCGTCATCGCCGCGAAGAGGTATTTCTTGCTGAGCACAGAAGAGCAGTACATCCAAAACCGTCATCAAATGTGTTTTATTGTCATTGATCAGAGTCTCATCCCGAAAATTTGGGTCTAATTGTTGATCTATCCTACCTGCCTTTTTACTCAGATAGTAAGATTTCCTTTTTTCGTCAGCCAATCGGTGAATATTGCTTTCATGATGCTTTTTGCATTTATCTCCAATTTTCTTCCAGTTGTTGAATTCTGTGGTTGTAAATGTTTCTTCTTGTTTAAAGTTGCTTGCAAAAAAACGGCATGTTTGGCAGTAAATTCGGTTTTTGGATACGCTGTATTCAATCCATTCGTATTTATTATACCAACTACTTGAAAATTTGCGACCGTTTGTGGAAGGAAAAGCTATGATTGGCTGCTTTGGTGGTAGATCTTTTGTAGACAAGTCGAGTTGCTCAACTTCTTCACTTTCGCTTTTGTCTTCATCAGAAAGATTAGTTTCTGTTGGCAACTGCTCATTTTGCTGAAGCTGAATGCTTTCTTCCGCATTATCTCGGTCACTGGGGGGTCGGGCGCGAAAGAAACTTGCTATGTTCTGAAACCTGGGGGTTAGTTTTCTTTTACTCATATCCTTAAAAGTTCTCCTTACTATCCAATTATTCAATACTAACTTGCAATTTCGCTAAAAATTTAATCTTATTTGAACCCCGTTAGCAATACCTGTAGGCCTATGTGTATTATAAACTTAAATAATTTATAGAACATTAGACTACCAATAGCCTACTTACTACCTATCACTTTTAGTATATTATCTATCACTTTTCGTGCATACTATCTATTACTTTCAGACTTTTGGTACATACTATCTATTACCTGTTACTAATACATAGGGTACTATCCATTACTACTATCTGTACTATCTATTATTACTTTTGAGTTACTTGACCAACTGATTAGCAGTTTACTCTAAGCTATTAATCATGCAGTTGTTTGTAGTCAATCCAAATGAGATGAAATTTGAGTGGTTTTATGGCGCTTTCCAACTACTATGGTTCCTACATAGCGCCAGGACTGAGTTTTTGATCACTATCGTCATTTTTTAGCACTGTTCATTTCATCCTCCACAGTCCGCGCTACATTTAATTGTCGAGCGTTTAGCAAGTGCAGCAGCAGATAACAATTTTGAAGTCTTTGGTATGAAAGACTGAAAATTAAACCTAGTCTACCAGCTTCTAAGGCGAACGCTCTAACAACTACTAGGCTACGAAGCTGGCAAAACTGCCTTATATTGGCGCCGCGTGATTGCCACGCTTTGAGAGCTTGAAATCCGTGAAGGTAACGCTTATTTATGATGTCACAATCCTTGTAAGCTCATATCGCGTCCGATCAACTTACACATGAAAATCAAACGCAATAATATGCAACCAGCAAATTTGGTTTTACTTTTATTCATATCAAACCCACTACGAGGTGAAATTACGTTTGGGGGGGCAAAATAAAATTTTGGGGGGGCAACTGCCCCCCCAGGCCCCCCCGTGGCTACGTGCCTGTCCTTAGCCAAGTCACTTTATAAAGTTACGCAAAAGTGCAAGCATTTAAAAATGTTTTGGACTTGGCCTGTAATTAAACAGCGTTGTGAAGCAGCTGGGCAATCTAATTTTTTAAGTGACTATCAATTCTTAGCAATTTGGCTTGTTTCAAACGGCCAAAAAAACATGCAAAATTTGATCAGAGTGGCGTTAAAATAATGATTTTTCTTTAAAAAATCGTCCGTCTTCGGACCTCCGCCTGTGATACCATTAAGTTACATAAGTTCGCTCGGTACACTGGTCAATTGAAACATTTTTCAAACAAAAAAATTTAACTTGGTGTTCAAGCTCCTCCACTCTTGGCAAAATCTTGATTACGCATGTGTTAGCTCATGTTCTTAATACGGTCGGGCCGCGTTCGGCAATACGTAGAAATTTGCTAGTAGGTTAAACTAATTCTGTAATTGCCCAGACTCTACTTAAAGTTTATTGTTTGGACTTGCTGCCACCCCTCCCAAAGAGCCTAAAGGCGAAACAGCCAGTTGGGGGTATTATTTTAACGATTTTATAGGTTTTTTATTATTATTACAGACAATAATTAAATAATCTAATTTATACAAACAATAATAAAACCAAATAGCCCAAAATTGGCCTGAACTTCCTGCATCAAATTAAATCAATTTTAAGATAAATTTTAATAAAAAAACAAGCTTCAGCAGTGAAACATCCTGTACAAAAACTCACGAATCGCTGCCACAATAACTGCAATCACCGATCGAGGCACCCTTTCAAAACGCAAATGGCACCACAAACTGAGAACTCTTGGTGCTATAGTAATTTATGTACTGTCTATTATTTATTTGCGGAAGGCTTTTACAGTCTTTCTACCGTACTTCTTTTGACTTGTCCTTAAATGCACAAGCTTCAAACTTAATACCTGTTACAAAAAAATTATTATGTCGTTCTTATACCACAAATTGCAGAGCCTACTCTAACCTTAACGCAGTTTTTTAAATTGGATGGAAAATGTGGCGTAAATAAACTAAATAAAGCGTCCTTTTTTTGTATTTGGGCTTTACCTTGAATTTGGAAAAAGCAGGTGGAGAGCAGAATCCAAACAGCCAAAGACCTTTTTTCTGTCTTTACCTTGTGATAGAAAGATATATTGAAAAACAGGCGAGGTTATTTTTATATATATAAAAACAGGCGAGGTTATTTTTCAAACTTGCTGTATACTCAACAATATTGGTGAATAAAAACGCGAAAAGCAAAATGTTCAGATGAATCTCATAGCTGTGGCAATGGATCGGATTCGCTCAGAAAACTACTACTGATATCTGAGCATTTTCTTAGCACCAATGCACTGCGAATACTACCAGCATAAAACAGCCACAGCATTTAGCCATTTATACTATCCCAAGTCGAGTACAGAGATATGGTATATTGAAAAGTTGAAAACACAAAAAGCTACAATGAGAATAAGAATACTACATCGATAAAACTTGTCACAAGGCTGCCCGAGTGCCTGGTGTTTTATTATAGGGTTGAGGAGGCAACAATAAGTACCGGCCTACAGTATTATCATTACTGATTAAATTAAACCAATACTACTGCAGTTAAAGAAATTACGTTAAAGATAGAGCTACCATCACATTTAATAATAAATAATAATAATTGCAATTTATATCCCCCTTGAGATAACACCAACAAGTGTCAATGCATCTGACTAAGGGGCCAAAGTAACATTCAAATAAATAGCTTTACAGAAATAAAATTAATACTCAACAGAGGTACTAATTCTACAGCAATAAGCAGCAAAAAACTGGCATCAAACAGTGGTAATATCCTCAAAAGCTAAATTAAAATAAAATGCTTTTAGACGTTTCTTAAAAAGGGACAAAGTTTCAATTTCACGCAGAGATAGTGGCAACGAATTCCATACTTTGGGTGATGCACATGAAAACATAGATTGGGATCTAGCAAAGTTTAAGCTAGTTACCGTTTGAAGCAGCCAATTATCATCATTAACACGAAAGCTATATCTTTCCGAAACAGAACGAGAGTTGATTAAATTTTTCAGATATATAGGAGCATAACCATGCAGGCACTTGTATGTGAGCAAAGCAATTTTGAATTCAATACGAAATTTCACTGGTAAAAAATGAAGGCTTTTCAAATATGGTAGCATATGCTTACGCAAAGCAGAACCACGAAGTCCAAAAATAAATCTCACTGCAGAATATAAAACTTTTGTCAACTTGTGCAATAAATATTCTGGTAAGTTATAAAACAAGGCATTGCAATAATCAATATGGGACAATATCAAAGAATGAACTAGCTGAATTTTTAGTGGTTTAGTAAGCTTAGATGCAATTCTGCCTAAATTACGTAAATTGCCATAACAAGTACTAACTACTCTATTGATATGCTTCTCAAGGTTCAGTCTGTCATCAAATATTTAAGACAAGAGGGACGCGAGCTACTCGAACATTACTCCTAGACAAATAAGTACATACGAAGATATTTTGTCGGTTATTCGTTTTTAACGCAGTGAAACTATTTAGCAACTTGATCTGCATAAATAGATACGAAGTGCATAAAAAAAAAAGTAAAAAAGGGTATAATTAGAGATGGGCAGTATTTATTTTTGTGGTAACTAGCTTATACAGTAGTAATCTTCATTTTTTAAAACTATCGAAATCGGTCATCAGTTAACTTAGTAACTAGTTCAACCACACAATAAATTCTCAAATATCTTTAAGGGTATTATGCGCCGACAGTTGACACATCTACCACCCATCCTACACTGCGATATACAAACCCTTCTATTTCTTATTGAGAAATCAACGGAGCTATTTTGGAAACACGAATAGCAATTTTTGCAAACCAGAAATTTCTCAAAAAAATTTTGTGTTTGATCGAGAGACTATAGTTGCTTTTCACAGAGGTAATTGTAATGATAACGACGTTACTACAGTATTTTCAAGTAAGATTCAGCTATCTCTTGAAAGTAACTCGTAGAGATCATTTTATAACTTGTAAAATAGCACAAAATAAAAAAAAAGCTTTCCACGAAACTAAGAACGCTACCAGTAGCAATCTAGATTCTACACGCAACCGACAAGCTAAAAAAAAACAAAAAACGAAACGGTTTCGTGTTGCATTGACGAAACGTATTATATTAAAAGGTTACACAATAAAAGAGTACTTCACTTTTTAAACAGGAATTTCATTGAATTCGAAAACGTCGGAGCAGAATGCAGTGGACAAACAATCAAGTTAGAAAACAGTGTTCATCTGTTTTGATTCGTAAAAATATCTGAAGTCTATGCTGTAAAAATAGCGACCATACTGTAGACATCAATAACTCTTCCATCGAATGGACGTTGGTTCAGCAGCAATTATTTTACCAGTGGAGCGACATTAACAAATCTGAATTTGGGAAAACAAAACACAATGAAAGGGCAATGGGCATACTACAAATAAGCGTTCATGTTCGATTTATTATTTAGCTTTACCTGGGCATTGAATTTGTGGGTTAATATGAAATAGCAAACAAGCCCTCCTTATCAATCTTATTAGCCTGATCCATTCACAACAGGAAAAAAGACTAAAGTATTTAAATTAAAAACTAGTTGAGGTGGCGGATCTTGAAGTGTGTACTCCGCTAACATAGGACATTCCTGCTGTTAGAGGAGGTTTGCCCTCCGCAGTTCCTCCTCCTTGAACTTCTATAGCTTTTCCTGCGATGGGCGGAGATTTTTACGATATTTTTCAACCGCACGGTCCTACTCTTATATCGCTGCGCAACGCAGCAACGCTTCTTTGGTCTATTTCTTTTCCAAATCCACAACTTTTGATCGAAGTTTGGAAACCTGGTAATTTTCCTCCTCTAGCTGGCTGACCCTACAAAATCCAATCCATCAATTGCTAGATATGATTCAGAAAAAAAATACACAATACATAAGGTACTGGTCCCTAACCTTGACGAAAAATAGATTCTTTTTATTTTGCGACAAAAGTGAGCTACGAGTCTGGAAGGGACTTTTCAGTCTTTGGGTGAATAAACTCGGTAGTCGACAGCGTGGCCGAGATGGTAAAAGCGTCCGAGTCAATGGGGGCGACCTTTCGGTCGAGCCCCTCGGAAGATCTGTCCTGCCATTTCGACCCATCCCCATTGGGGACGGGACTGCACCACCACGTTGAGGTGGCAGGACGTTGGTGCGTGCAGTTAGTGACGTTGGTCAATGGTCACCCCTTGACCAGGTTCTAACTCTGTCTCAATCAATCTGGGACGGCTTCCAAAAGAAAAAACCTCCAGACCGAACCATTTTGGCTTCTGTTGACTTCTCCAGGGCTTTTGACTCGGTCTGGCACTCTGCTCTTTTTCACGGGCTCCTTGCTTCGTTCTTTGGGTGCGCTCCTTCCTTTCTGATCGTGGAGCTGGGGTCCAGGCTGGTGGTTCCCGCAGCCGCTCCTTCCGCATTGGACGTGGGGTCCCGCGGGGCTCGGTGCTTGGTCCAGTCCTCTTCATTCTGTTTGTTGATGGCGTCACTAAGGATTTGCCTCGGGGCGCCCATGCCTCCCTGTGTGCTGACGATCTGGTCGTCTGGTCCTCCTCTCCAGACCCGCTCGGGGCCTCCTCTGTTGTCCGGTCCTTCCTCGCTGTCCTAGAAACATGGTCAGTCTTATGGAGACTTCCGCTCGGTACAGGGGGGTGTGGGTCCTCCTTTTTCTCTGCGGATCCCCATCGAGGCACTTTCCAACCCCGACTGAACCTCTTGGGCTTCCCTCTTTTGTTCGGTCCCACCCCTGATTTCCTTGGAGTGGCCTTTGGTCGGACTCTGTCCTTTGGGGCCCGTGTCCGATCCCTGTGTTCCAGGTTCTATCCACGCCACGGGGCCCTTCGCTCAGTTGCCACTGCCTCTTGGGGTCCCACAGGGGAATCTCTCTCCCTACTCTACAAAGCCTTTGTCCGTCTGGTGCTCACATATGCCTCTCCTGGATGGTTCCCATTCCTCTGCAATACTGCAACCAATCACCTGGAAGTTCTACACAGAGCTGCATGCAGGGTCATTACTGGTTGCCTCTCTTCCACCCCCTCCTTACTGCTCCTTCTCGGGGCCCGGCTCCCTCCTCTGGGGCTGGCTCTGGAGCATCGGACTCTCTGCTCCTTTGGGCGTGCTCTGCGCCTTCCCCCCGACTTCTCCAGCCTTTGTGCCCTGGCAATTAGAAGCGTTCCCTGTCGACTAAAGAAGAAACCCTCCTGGAGATCATTCTGTTCTTCAGCCACACAACCACTCCCATCCCCACGCGAGTCTCTGATCACGTGCCCCCCTTTTCCACCATGGTCCACGGCTCGCTTCACTGTTTCCCCCTTCGTTCCTGACTGCACGGGCAGCGGTGCAGCCCGGCTCCAGGTTGCTTCGAGCGGACTGTCCTCCCTCCCCCCGTCTGGTGTCCGAGTATGGGCTGACGGATCTGTCCCCTCCCTTTTTGGTCCTGGCGGCGCTGGAGTGCATGCAACATGCTCTAGATGCAGCGCATCCCATTCCTTGTCCTTTTCCTCCGGTCCGGTTGCCTCCAGCTTCACAGCTGAAACCTTTGCCCTCAGGCAAGGTCTTGCTTGGTGTGCTGGCCATTTGGTGACCTGCGGGTTCCAGTCGGTTCTTTTCCTGTCCGACTCTCGGTCGGCCCACTCTATCCTTTCTTCAGCCCCCTCTTATCTCCTGCCTGAGTCCCTCTGGAATGTTTGGTCCCTCGCCTCCTCCCTCTCCAACAATACCACTTTGAGCTTCCAATGGGTCCCCGGACACTCTGGTCTCCCCGGAGGTGAAAAAGCGGATTTGCTTGCCGATACTGGTACCTCTCTGCCCACTGGTGCGGTCCTGGGCCCTCTCCCCCCAGTTATTGCCAAGGTCCGTTGTTCCCAATACCGCAATTGGAGACGTCTCATCTCGCACTCCCATCTGAACTTCCAGGTCCCCGAAGTCTCTTCGGATGAACTTCTTCTTTCTCGCTCCATGCGCAGTGGGCTCTCTCGTCTTTGCTGCCATGGTCACAGTCTTCTTCTATCTTCATATCTTCACAGGATCAGTCGGAAGGAGAATTCTGATTGTAGTGCCTGTGGACACCCTCTACAGGACCTCAATCATCTCCTCCTCGACTGTCCAGCTTCTGAGCCCGTTCGCAGGTCTATCTTTGGCTCCTCTCTCTCTATTCTCGATCTATGGTCCAGACCTTGGGGTGTGGCCCGACTGTTGGGTCTCCGCGGAGTTCCTCCGCACCCCCATCCCTCGGAAGGGGTCGGGTAGTACCACCACCACCACCAGATGGTAAAAGCGTCGTTTTAATGATGAGCCCGTTCGCATGGCTTGGGTTCAACCCGCTCCCTGGTCACGTTGTCGCGTCCTTGGATAAAACGCTTTACGATGATTATCTCTGCTTGATGGCTTCAAACAAGCCACAAATTCAGTGGACAAGAATTTAGAGAAATCTACAGGAATATCAATACCTACTAGTATTAGTAATAAAACTTTTAAGCAGGTACAGATTTCTCAAACACAAAGTACATCTTGCAAAAGAAGTGTATGGATCACCCAAAGGTTAGATTTGACGCTATCTGGTGAGAGGAAGATAAACAGACAACTATAACAGCAACAAACAAGAGATATTCAAAGGACAATTTTGTACTAAAGCATACATCAATAAACTCATTCACATTTACTGTTACCTACTAGCTCTATTTATTGTAAGCATAGGCAATTGTAATAATGCAATACCCCTAGTAATTGTTAAACTACCTCAGTGCAATTAACGCAGCTTTTCGTTCTTCTAATGCGTCCTGTAAATGGTATAACTTATTTGTGCTGGCTTTGGCGGTAGCACCCAGCTATGACTTTGTTAGCTCAAAGTCATTCACAAAATCTATCATCTGCTTCTTCTTTTTGGATTTCAGGAACTCAATTTCGCAGAAATTATCTGAAAAGAATTAAAATAGTTTTGGATCATTGCTAAAAACTAACTATTAGAAAACTACAAATTTTGTTACTGATGGCAAACTGTAAACCAGTTATGGTGGTGCATTTCCATTAAAGTCTTGCAATGAAAGTAAGGAAAAAGTGACGAATTTAAAGTGATCGATTAAAGTATGAAAATTGTTTAGTAGCAACAAACAATTTCTAGCACAGTCAAATCTATCTTGAAAAAGGTACATGTGTCAAATCATATCCAATTAGTATATATGTTTACAAAATCAAGAAATTATTTTAAATATGTCCAGAAAAAAAATGACAAGAACTTTTAATAAACGTTATTTATATTAAACTTATAGAATTTTAAAATATCAGCAATTTTGATAAATGAAAAGTTTCTAAGTCAAAACTTAAGCAAATTTTTAATTTGATTTTAATTTTTAACCTGCCTTAACCAAATATTATCAAGCTCTTCAACTGGTTTTGCATCAAATAACCCTTACCTACAATTTAAGCAATACAAAATGTTATATGCCCACGTGAAGCAAACGCACAACAACCAGTAAATGTACCTGGTTAAAGTTTTGGTTTTGCTAAATTGGTGAATAGCCAGCTGTGAGCGATCTTCATTGTGAATAGCTGATGTTTCAGTAGCAGCTAGAACGTCGGATGTTGTTGCCAGCAACATATATCTAAAATGTCATAACATTCGCTATAGAAGCATTGCATCTTGCAAATGGTTCAGCATAGTTATAAAACCAGAAAATTAAAAAAAAAAATTCAACAGCGAAAAAATAACATCCATCAATGAGGCACTGGTATTCAGGAATAGCCAATTACCTATAGGCCAGAGAATCAGCCAAATACAGCCTGTTTGTTAGTAGCATATCTATTCTTTTCCACAACACACTATTTTGTGCTTTATTTAGCAAAGCAATCACCTGACGGATACAAATAAACTTTGAATAATTTCACAAAAAAAAACAACAATTGAGCTAAAACCAATTCAACTGGTTGTGTTTACTGCTCTAACACTGATATTGTATCACTATTCACTAAGCACTTTGACAATGTTTGGGGCAAAACTAACTTAAAAGAGTAAAATTTAGCTTCATGCAGACTTTGGCAAAGGTAATAAATACCTTTGTGATGCCACAATTTTGTTGTAAAGCTCCCAAAATAACTCGTCCTCCAATGAGTCCAATGTTATTCCAATGAAGATCTAATGTTGATAAAGTGCTGTTTAATCTTAATGCTATACGTAGCTTTTGCGCTCCAGTATGATCAATTTGATTATTGTGAAGATGCAAATGCACAAGAAAGGAGTGGGCAGCCAACCCTTCACAAAACACGGCAAATGAAAACTCCCATACACCAACAGAATTCCATTCCAATAACAAGGTTTCCAAAGTTTGATTTCCCAACACAAAGATAATTTATATAAATATCTTCGTTGTCGCACACTTCATGATCACTCTATCACTGATCGCCTTTCATATTCTTGTAGTTTGTCAACGTTAGGTCATGTGCAGCTTTTTTTTAAAGTGTTTAATATTTTTGCTTAGTTGTGAGACTTGTTATTGCATACATGTGAGATTTAAATCGGCTTTTGTCTTCAAAAAATCAAAAAAATTCAAAAAGATATGATTTTTGACACTGAAAATGAATAAAAATTTTAAACAACTTTGTTAGTTTAGGTGTATTTAAACATTCAAGAACCTGATTCAAAACTATTGACCTATGAAACCAATGATGCTGTCAACTCTACACAAAAAAATCATTCTGAAAGTTGGTTACTGTATGTATGTTCATTTAGTTGGAATGTTACAGATTAGATCAAGAGCACAAAAATGTTTTGCTTCACCACAGTGCTTACTGCTTACACCAAGACAGCCTAAACAATAAGGCAATGCTGTTGCTAGAATAGCTTATGATTGATTGACAAAGGGTCCTACAAAATTTGACGCACTAATTCAGTACTTTATATCAAATATGAAATTTAATTTCCAAGGTACAACAAAGGCATCGATCAGAAAATGGGCAACACTAAAACAGTGACTGTTTTATAATACCTTACCCTCAAATAATGTCCCAATGTTTCTGTTCCTGAGATTTTATTGTTGTGTGATTTTATTGTTATCACTTGATGTTAAGATCAAGTGATTTTATTGTTGTGATATTTTTCAGGCCAGACAACAGTATTTTAGCACCTTCTTCATTCAACATACAGTCACTAAAAACCACAGATGTGAAAGCTAGGTCATGGCTTAAAGCTTTACGTAACATATCACAAGTTGCAAGGGAGAGAGTATGGTTAGATAAATTAAGGAGTATATTGCTTTTTTATTAGCAACTTCTGCTATCTCTAGTTGAAATAATTGTCCACGAATGGAAATAAAACAAGGCTCGATACCGGTATGACTTTAGAAACCAATGGCTACTGTATTGATTAGAACAACTTTGCCTGCCACTAGATCATTCCCTTTAATTACCTCTCTGATTTTTTATCACAAGGTAAGATATACATACAATAATACTAACAATTTGTTAAGATAAAAACAAACTTGCAAAAGTCGTTTCGGAATCAAATTCAAATTGGTCATTGGATTTCTCATGCTGTTGGAAAACTTTTAGTCCTTTTTGGTTAACTAGCAATTCCAAATACAGATGTGGAAGTAGAAGATGGAAGTAGTATTAGTAAAACGGTACCGCTTCCGCTTTCCTGTTCCAGTTGAATGTAGTGTCATTTTTTGTTAAATGACGAAAAGTTATTTTTCGATAAACCAACATTTGCAAAGAAACCTCTTTAAAAGTTTTTGTTTCTTTAACAGGGCCAGCCCACACCTCAATCAATTCAAACGTGAATCATGCAGCCTAAAAACTCATTTTAAAATCTATAATCAAGTCAACTCAAGTCAAGTATATTTTACCATACGATAACTGATAAAAGCATGCAGGCAGGAAGCAGCGAAAGACCATGCAGTCATCTACGTCAACTGCACCAAATACTGTAGCACTTTAGTTCCTACCGTACGTTTGACAAGAAATAATTAAACAATCGGTTCAGAAAGAGCGGGAAGAGCAACTATACAATTGAAAACCTTGAAATTGGTTAACTACTATGCTATGTAATTATTAACACAGCTACTGGTTATAGAAACTACTTACCCATTTAGCGAGTTCGTGTGGTAGCGAATTTGACTTTGAACTGACGCTCTACATCATCACTGTAGGAAAAGCTTCTTCCATAAAAGAAAATCAAGTTTGTCCGAGGGAAAACTTTATTGTTACAGTAGGGGTACCCTTTTTATACGCAATTTATGCTATGTCCTGTTGAAATAATTTCCCCGAATAAAAATAAAACTTAACTCGATATTAGTATCACTTTAGAAACCGTTGGCTACTCTGTTGAATAAAACAACTTTCACTGCACTAAATTGATTGCTTCAATTAACCCTCTGAATTTTTATCGTACAGTAAATACCGAAATGCTAATCAAATTCGTTAAGATCAAAAAACTTCCAAATGTTTCGAAACCAAATTCGAGTTGAAATCAAAGTGATAATTGGATTTCCTCATTCCAACGCGGTGGGAAAACTAAGTCCTTCTTGATTTAATCACAATACAAACATTATATTTCCAAGTCTACTCAACAATTTCTTCGCTCCGTGCTACGCGTAAACAGTTCTGGTTTGGTGGTGTGCTTTCTTTGTCTTAAACGTTGCTCTGGTGAGCCAGAAATAAAAATTCACTATCGCTATCACTATCACAGTTATCTGTTATCTGCATGGTTGAGAAATTCCTAACGTAAGTCTAAACGGACAGGGAAAATTAATGAACTTTATCCTTGTTTCATTATGACACGCGTTACGGTTGACCAGCTGCTTGCATCGCAGGTATGTACGTTGAAATGGCCAAAACTTTTGATGCTTCAACTGCTGACGTCACAGAACGAAAAGTTCTTTATATATAGCTGTGAAATTTGAAAGAAAAAAGGCAAGCATACTGTAGTGGAGGATAAATTTTGGTGTATTAGACGTTACCCATCACTCAGTCTCGCACCTTCGCTAAACAATGTTTGGCGTTTCCAATAGCAACCGACGTATCGCGCTTTGTGTGCATTGCAAGCAAAAAGCTCGTCGCCTCATGCTGATATTTCGAAATCGCGAAGCGCTGACGTCATTGACGAGATCACGATGCCGGTGTGAATGGGCCTTTATCTTAAAACTTGAAGTTTTTGTAGTGCGTTAAAACACACTTTGGCTGGTGGTAAAGCAATTTTAATAAGCTTGTTTTAGCAACTGCAATGGGCTTCAGAACTGCAGTTATAGTAGGCATAGAATCTTGCATTTTTACATTACTCGCAACTCAGATTTCTTAGCAGCAAACTAAACATTTTGCTTCTTATTGAGGATTTATGAGAAAATAGAATAAGCTTTAATCAGTGACACAGTTAGGGGAGACTAAAAGGGCTAAAGCTCCCTTGTTAACTAAGTCGCTGAAAAGATTTAAGCCAAATATGCGATCTTTCATCTTTTAAACGTATTTTGCAAAACGACATCGGGTGGATATTTCTGCTTAAAGAGTGCTGACACAACGTCACACTAACAATGGACTTTTCAATGACTAAACGCTGTGTGTCTCAACCATTTTTTTCTGCGACCCAAATTCGTTTAAACACGCTATCTGCAAGAACAGCTACGACCCAACTAAGTAATTACAAAAAAACAGAACACAAAAAAACAAAACTTTTATTTCACAACATTTATCACCATTTCGCTTCAACAATTTTTAAAATCGTGACTCAACATCGCTAAACGCTTTGGATGCTCTTCACCCAGACTGTTTCTATATTTCTCTTTTATAAATGTCAGAGCAGAAAATCCCATCTCACGTAAATATGAACTTGGAAAAGAGATTATAATTTTTAAGGCTTCTTCATAGAATATTGGATATTCGTTTGCTTAACTATGAATTAAAGATAATCAAAATACTGAGGGCTCTACTTGTGTCAGCAACCCATTCATAAAGCTTTGGCGACCCACATTTCGATCGCGACCCATGCTTTGAGAAATGCTGGCTTAACCTGCCGGGTTATTTTTTTTTACAAACAATGACGTTGATATTTTTTGACATTGTTTTCGGGTTTCTACTTTTCTGGAGGTTCCATAATCAGATATTTTTGCATAATTGCTGATTTTAAGGTAGACAAAAAGTACTTTTGCGCGTCACAACGTTAGCTACGCGTCGGTCGTTCACTGGGTTTGCTGGCCAACTCCCATGTAGTTTGGCTAGCATGTGGTTGAAACCGTAACAGTGACATCACAGACATTGGACAAAAATATGAAATACTAACAATTGATCAACTTTTATTTAAAGACATTGCTGTATTTATCTTTGAGCAGAGAAGAAATAAAAATCCTGCAGTATTTCGTAAAAACCTTTGTTACAAATCGTTTGCAATATAATACTGAAAACGATTCTAAAATAATTCCACAGTTCTGTTTAACCAACATGTGCCTACAACCTATCTCTCACCGTGGCCCAGCTCTCTAGAGTAAAGTACCAACTTCTTTCATGTTCCAGGATTTCACGAAAGCATCAATTAATTCAAAAATGCGAAAAAAATCCAAGTAAAGATTTAATGCAAGTCTGATTTTTAGGGCATTGTTTGCAGTTTATGCGTAAAATTATCATGCTGTTTTGCTCATCTTGTTGCACTCTTGAACAGGGCTAGTCTCGAAAAGTATCTCTGTTTGGTGGTTATTACGAAGCTCCTAGAAAACTCGGAAAGTTTTTCTTGGCTTTTGGTTTGTAAAAATTTGTCCGAGCATACTAAAGGATTATATTGTGTTGTCGTCTCTAATCTTAAAATCCCATTCTTATTTTCTTGAAAAGTCTGTATTCTTTTTTTCTTTTTTTTTTTCTTCTGCTTTGTTCTTTTCGTTTCAGGTATTTTTCGAGTCTACAACCCCAATAGAAAGCAGGATCAGATGATGGTGGATACGTTCGGTATACGTTCAACTGGGCAAAGCAGCAGAAACTGAAGTTGTGTAGTTAATTACAAACTTGAGCTTTAAATATGTACATCCCTTTTATGTACATCTCGATAGTTAGATGTTACATCTATCAATTCTTGGTTCAGATGTGTTTGACATCCAGTCAGAATAACCATTAGATATATCCTATTTTGCTAGAGAGAGAGATTAGTTTATTGTGACGATAAACGACGCACAACACAGCACACACAATTCACTCAACACTAAATAACTTTATGCAGAAGCATCAGTGATCTGAGTAAGCACGAACTTCCATGGGTACGGTCCAAGACCGAAAGGTCTCCGAGTCTGCACCTACTCGTTTGTCATTTGGAGTATTTTTTTTTCATTTACATAAATTTAATCATCGTGCATAAAAAACTTTTTTTACACCTACACACACGAAAAAAAAGAACAAAACGATAAAGGTCTTATGAGTAAAAAACGTAACAACAACGAAGGAAATGATCAATGAAGAGTTATTGTGTATAGCAGAGGTGGAATCGAGGACACAAGGCTCGAGGCCAAGGCCAGGACAGAACCTCTCGAGGCCAAGGACCAAGGACACAAGCGCAAGTGTTCTCAAAAAAAGAAAAAAGGTCTTAAAAATTTTTTTTCAGGCGATCTCAAAAACAAGGTCTTCAAAAATTTTTTTCAGGCGATCTCCACTTGAGGAAAATAAAAAAAGGTCTTCGCAAATTTTCCACGAGGTTTCTGGCGTTTTCCAACAAAATTTCAACCGTTGAAAAAATAGTGCTGTCCTCGAGCCGAGGACAGGGCAATTTTCGAGGACTTGAGGATTCTAGGCCAAGGCCAAGGACTTCAAAATGTGTCCTCGAGGCCAAGGACGTCCTCGAGGATTCCACCTCTGGTGTATAGAGCACCATACAAAAATTTGGTATTTTTTGCAAATGTTAAGACGCATTTACACGTGCGACTTTTTTGCGTGCGATTTTTTGAGAAAAATGGATGTGGCAACGTTGCATGTATTCAATAATGGTTCTCATTGTGATAAAAGTTACCTTACTGCTGAAAATTACTGTCTCAAGTTGTTTCTATTCCGATAGTGATATTCTAAACCTTTTTGAAGCAAAATCGGAGCTGATCTCACTGCGATTTTTTATCGCAGCACCGATTCTCTTCTAAAGTTTTCAATTATAACAATGTTGGTATGAAAACAACTTAAGACAATTATGTCCATCAGTAAGATTCCAATTATCATGATCAAAGCCGCCGTTGAGTAAATGCAACTTTGCCAGATTCATTTTTATCAAAAAATCGCACGCAAAAAAGTCGCCCGTGTAAATGCGGCTTTAGGGCATGTTCCATTATACTCTATGAACGATTGTCACTGATCTATTTCTTATTATAACTATATTGCTCTCCCTATAAAAATAGTTTCTATCGTCCTTATTTGTTTTCGTTATCTGAGTGTTGTTTTAATTTACTGTTTTTTTCTCTTGTTTTTTTTTCCTTTTTTGTTTTGTTTTGTAATTACTGTTTCTGACTAATACTTGAACACTTCGGCATAGTCCTGTGGTGCTAAGCTATAGTACAAAACCTGATGAACTCAGTAATGGTTTTCTAGAACTAGAAATTATTTTCACAATGAGTATGTGTAATTAATTGCTTGCTGGTGAATTCCAGTATTTCGAACACCAAGAAAACTACAGTCATTACCCTTTAAATTGAGTTTCACCGGACTCTGCCTAATTGACCTGAGATACAGATTATCAACAATGTAAAGAAACAAGTTTAGTTCCTCTCATGAAAGATTAGTAAGTTATACCTTTATTCTGACTGAGATATCGGAAAGATCATAAGTTATGGTACTTTGAACTAGGTATATATTTAGACGCAATGTGGATGGTGCGACTCACTATTGTTGTATGCTGTGTATAATTGGAACGACCGACGCTCGAGTCGCGTGTTCCTTTGTTTTTACTCGGCCATTTTCCAACTAACGAGTGCGAAATTTCAGACTTTTGCTTATAACTCGAGAACGGTTTAATCTAGCTACGTGAGATTTCGACAGCAGTTTGAGATTAATGAGTTGTATGTTTGTACACAATTTCGAGGCAATAGGTCACGTGACTTTGGTTTTTGAACCCGAAAATCGCCCCGCAAGTTTGGCGTAAAAAGCGGTCTCAGTCAAAAACGGCTTAACTACGGCAAAAAATATTTCATATGGTTGTATGTCTTACAATACCCATTCATCCCAACCAACCCACTTTTGGCCGCGATGAGTTTTTTTTCCTTTCTTTTCCTTTTTTTTCTTCCTAATTTTTGTACGCTCTTCTTCTCCTAAACCACAAAACATCGAAATCTAATCTTTGTGTAAAGTTGTTGAGCTGCAAACGCAATTTTTTCTCCCGCATTTTTTTGGGGCAACGCCACCGGGAACCTCCCCAAAATGGGGCCCCAAAAAATCTTATTTTTTGAACGACTTAAGCTAAAGTGCTAGTTTTTTTTGATATCAGCAGATATTTAACAAACAAATATTTTGACATAGTTTGGGGGTGCCACCCCCCGGGGACCCCCAAATGGACCCCCCAAAAATCAATTTTTTGAACAGCTCAACTTAGAGTGCCAGTGTTTTATATCAGCAGATATTTAACAGACAAATATTTTGGCATAGTTTGGGGGTGCCACCCCCCCGGGGACCTCCCAAATGGACCCCAAAAATGAAATTTTTGAATGGCTTAACTTAGGGGGCCAGTATTTTATGATATCAGGAGATATTTAACTGACAAATATTTTGACCCTACTTTTCTCGAGGTTCCATAATCAGATATTTTTGCATAATTGCTGATTTGATGGTAGACAAAAAAGTACTTTTGAGCGTCACAGCATTAGCTACGCATCGGTCGTTTACTAAGTTTGCTGGCAAACTCCCATCTAGTTATTTTAATACATATATTTATGTAACGAACACCAAAAAAAAAGACCAAGCTCGCTTGGGGTTCTTACAGAACGCGTGCTGCCATGGTTTGAATTCTTCTTTATTCAGAAATAAATAATGACATAAATAAATAACTATACCACGCTACAGCACGGTTTCAAATTAAACTTGAAACCGGCGAGCTAACGAAAGAAAAACCCAGCTGGCTTAACCGAAAAAATACATGCTAACGAAATATCTAAACATAAATAACGTCATTTTACGTCCGACCATCAGGTCTTGAAAAAGAAGAATGAATTGAAGAATGCTTGTCATCACAGTCAAAAGCGCAAAGCTTGCCTTCTTCATGCTTCGCGCATAAAGAAAGAAACAAACTTAATTATATGCAAATTTAAACACGTTCAAACTCCAACGATTTGTAACAGGTTTCGAGCTAAAATTACAACAGCTGCAAAATGCCCTGCAGACCGCGCTCTTTGCGTAAAGGCAAACAAATAAAGAATTCAAAAAATGCTATACAGCACATCAGGATGTAGTGCTATGACGTAACAATTTAGACGCAATGTGGATGTGCGACTCACTATTGTTGTACGCTGTATATAATTATTTTAATAAATATGTATCGATTACAAAATTTTTCTTATCGTAATAGTACGAACAGCTGCCGCTTGAAAGAGTTTTCGGAACCTGTGAGGTTTCATTTTAGAGTGGTTTTTCTTTCCTTACCATGCTCCGTTGAGCTAAAGTTAGTTTTTGGGCCGTTTGCGCCACCTATTGACCACCTACGTAACTGTGCCTGGTCTCGCACTGGTCACTTCCCCCTCTCTATCCTTTTTTTCGATTATTTGAACAACTACTGCAGACGGTAGATTTACTTACATCGTATGTGCCGGCATGTGTATGTTGATAAGTGTAATTGATTAGACCTACCTTGTGCATAAAACTGGTATAATAGGTTTGGCAACCATGCAAATGAAAATTGCTTGTTTGTCTTCAATATTCTCCGCATGTCTTAACGTCTGACGTTGTGTCGCTACTTCCTTTTTATTGACTCTACGTGTTATTATTGTATTACCATGCATTTGCTATTGTTGTGGTGGTCAAGAACAAAAAGAATGAATGAATGAGTGAATGTTTCGTGATACTATACATTTTGCAGGTTTTGTTTTTGTAAGTTAAAATGAGATATCAACATCTTGCATTGCTAATCATCTCTGGTGGCGCAATTGCTCTTTTTATTCTCCTTCTTATGCTTGCTTTGGGTTTATATTGTGAGTTTGCTGAGTTCTTTTGCGCCAGCAAACAGAAAAATGCTGAAGATGACTTGTGAAAGCTCACCTGATTCTTGTTTACAAATTAGCATTGAAGTTTTGGTTAAACGAAAATGAAATCTTGATGTGATTGAAATAGAAAGCAATTTGTTTATTCAGTCACGTTTTGTGTAAAAATTCAGGCCGGGACGTCATTACAAATTTGACATAATAATGCGTGAGACTCGCAACTTAGCGTTAAATATATTACGGGGAAACTTAACAATGAAAGTAGCATATTTCGCACGCGATCTGGCTCAACTTAAAACTTCCGAGAATATTCAATTGTCTTGTACATTGCCAATGAATTACTCATTTAACCATCGACATAACTCATTAGTTTGATATTGGGCCTTTTTGCATCCGCTTCCTCCCTACTACAGTGTATTATTTCCTATACCCAATTACCGTTGCCCTAGCCTGACTTTGAATAGACTATTCTTAGTTCCTCTAAGTTAAAAGCATCTTGCTAATGATATCCTCGTTGATTGATTAATTACATTGCTCGATTTACACAATAGAAACTCATTTAAAATTGCTAATGGTACTCGTAGGAGAGTAGGGCCAATTCACTCTACTCGGTCTAAATATACACGGTCGGTGAATTAAAAATGATGATCAACAGTTTGCTTTTGACAAACAATCAACGTAAGAAGTCATGATAAATATACACCGCATATTTTGGTAAGTTATTCTGTCTAACGACAATACGTCTCCACATTTTCCGGTATTTTTAACGCAAAAAATCTTATAGCTTAGCACGCTCTAAATTGCAGATTAATTAGTAAACTTCTTGATAAGTCACAGGCAAATTATTTTTGTTTTACTGTAGTACTTCAATGTAATGAAACTTTCCTTTTTTGGTTTTATGCAAAAAATTTTTTTTAGATTTATTGAAATGAAAAAATTGGTTTTTGCTTTCGCGGAAGATTGTTGACATGATGAATCACAATTAAGTCACCAAGTCATAACTACATCTGCAAATTTAGAGCTCATCAACGATTTTATTTTGTTTGTATGGCTTTTGTTGTTGTTGAGGCTATTGCTGCTGTTGCTGAGAAAGAGAACCTGGATGTTTGAACATTCTATCAACCTATTATACTGTAATATTTAAGTTGCGGCGTTTTTAGAAAAGAATGTACATTCCTGATAAAATGGTATTCCGTGGTCACGGATTTCAATTCTTCACGGAAGACTAAAAATAACCGATTTTCAGTTTTGAAGTGGTTGAACATAAGCGAAACCGGTCGGAGCTGATGGCAGCCATAGAGGCCTTGTTTGAGATTGAGAGCTCTACAATCTAAAATTTTCACCACCGCAAAATTTTTTGCTGCAAATAAATGATTGTCCTGAAAAATTAAAGTTGATAGATCTGTCACAAATTGCAATAAACCACATGGTTTTTAGTCAGAAGTGGAGTCGAGGACAGAAGGCTCGAGGCCAAGGCCAAGACACAAAAACAAACGAGGCCCAGGCCAAGGACAGCCCTTCCGAGGACAGACTCTCTCGAGGCCAAGGACAGGAATGCTCGAGGCCAAGGTCAAGGACACAGGCGCAAGTGTTTTCAAAAAAAACTTTTTTTTAGGCGATCTCAAAAACAAAGGTCATCAAAAACATTTTTGCCAGTGCTAGAGTTAAATAGCAAGGGCTTTTATGTTCAAGCCTATGCCGATGATCTAGTAGTGTTGGTCACTGGTACTGTTATGCTTTGGATTAAAGATATGGCCCAGAAAGCAATAAATATTGCTGCAACCTGGGCTTCGGAACAAGAGCTACAGTTTGGTAGCAAAAAAACCGAAATCGTACTGTTCACTCACAAACGGAATCCAGATTTGGATTCCTTGTCATTGAATGGTTCAAAACTTGAACTTTCCAAGGAAGCAAGGATGTTAGGCGTTACTCTGGACAGCAAGCTAACTTGGAAACCACATATTATCCCAATTACCCGCAAAGCAACTACAGCATTAATGCAATGTAGAAAGATTGTGGTAAAATAAAACCATCTATGATGAAATGGATATACGCAGCTATGATACGTCCAATCATATCCTATGCATGACTGCATGTGTGTCCTGGGCTGGCGGCCTCAACAAAAAGTATCTAGTGAGGAAACTCACAAAGGTGCAGAGACTTGCTTCCCTGATGATTTCATGAGCTTTTCCTGGCATCCCTACTGGTGCTCTGGAAATATTGCTCAACATAACTCCCATTGAGGAATTCTTATTGGCTGAGGCAGTGCGAGGGTCATACAGAATCACTGTTAGTGGGCTCTGGCATGGCAACCCAGTTGGTTCCTTTGGGAAAACGAAAAGCCATGTTGATGTTTGCAATGAGGCTAGAAGATTCTTACCTCTGCAGCAAATGCCAGCTGACCGAATAAAGAAAATAAAGGTATTAGAGAGAAACTTCGAATGTCAAATTATGCATAAAAAGAACGCTATCAGATCTGAAAGCATTCTAAATCAGACTACTGTCGAGGTTTACACCGATAGCTGAAAACTAGATGGGAGAGTAGGTATGGGTTTTTATGCAAAATACCCAAGCAACTCCCCAAAACAAGCATTTTTCCACCTTTCAATATACAGCACTGTGTTCCAGGCAGAAGTCTTAGCTATTTTGGAAGTGGCAAAGAACCTGCTTTTGGAAAAAATGCACAAAGTATTGTTGTGCTGGTTGATAGTCAAGCAACTATCAAAGCACTCATAAAGTGCATTGTAACCAGGCGCGTAGCCAGGAATTTGCAATGGGGGGGGCTGTTTGGGGGCGGAGCCCTCAGCGCTCGAAATTTTTGCATTTTTTTTGCAAAAATAACTTCATTTTAAGACTATTTTGATTAAAAAATAATGCTTTTAAAACGTGGCTTAGAAATTGGCAGTGCAAACAAGATTAAACTGGTGGCATAAATGGGCTATTTGGGTGGTGGCTAATGGTAAAATGTTAGTTCTCTTGTTTAGATGCTGGTAAATTATAAAATAGAATAGTTCAATAAAACTCACACGGAGTAGTTTATTTCGTATACAGTTTATAGAGAAAAAAAATTGGGGGGGCTAATGAAAAGAGATTTGAGAGAAATGATTGGTAATTAACTAATACTGAATAGCCCCCTCCCCCCCTATTCCTTAGTTTCTAGTATATTTGTTGATGATACCTATGTTTAGCATTTTTACGCTTGCGATCAAATTTGATTGCTTATTTTTTACCATTTTTCAAAGTTTTCATTTATTTGTTGATTTTATATTTGACAAATTAGCCCCCCCCCCCCTGAACATATGTTTCAAAAGATGTTTAAAATCACTATTTAGTCCACTCCAGTGCATAAAACACTCTCAAAAGCGCTAAAAACGTAGTGTTTTTCCCATTCTGCATTTTGGTCGACATGCCAATGGGGGGGGGGCTAAGCCCCCCCCTGGCTACGCTACTGATTGTAACATCACTTACAGCGTTCAACTGCATTAGAAACCTAAATCAGTTAGCTAAACAAAACCACGTCAGTATTGCCTGGATTCCTGGACATGCATGGGTACATGGTAACGAAGTGGTAGACCATGTAGCCAAATCAGGATCTAAATCTGAGACTTTTTTGTGTCCAAAATGTAGCCTAGAGAATGAAACACCTAATCATCATGTAGGCAATTGCAAGCTTTACCAAGATATTCGTGTTAAATAATTTGGAATCACCAAAACCACTGATGCACAACGTGGTAACGAAATGTAACATTAATAAACTGGCCACGTACTTAAAGGAAGCTGGAAGGCTTTCTGACTTCGACTAGTAACCAAACAAAACAACAATAACATTGCAGCTACAGTTGCAGTGGGTCCAAATGAGGCCTATGCAATGTGTTGGGTAAACTTTTTCTAGCGGTAGCAGATTCGCTGGCACCGCAGCCCATTAATAATAATAAAATTTTTCAGGCGATCTCGAATTGCGGAAAACAAAAAAGGTCTTCGCAAATTTTCCGCGAGGTTTCTGGCGTTTTCCAACAAGATTTCAACGATACAAAAAATAGTGCTGTCCTCGAGCCGAGGACAGGGCAATTTTCGAGGTCTTGAAGCTTCGAGGCCAAGGACTTGATCTTCGAGGCCAAGGCCAAGGACTTCAAAATTTTAACAACTAATTCAGTTCAAATGACAAAATAACTGATTTTTATTTGCTATCCGGGAGTACAAATTGTGCAGTTGATCTTCAAGTGTAATTTTTTGGTTGCGAAAACACTAAAACGATAATTATATTACAGTTGTATAACTTCGATCAAAAAGCAAGAATAAATACAAAGGTGGAGTCTTCGAGGACGTCCTCCAGGCCAAGGACGTCCTAGAGGACTCCACCTTTGTATTTATTCTTGCTTTTTGATCGAAGTTATACAACTGTAATATAATTATCGTTTTAGTGTTTTCGCAACCAAAAAATTACACTTGAAAATCAACTGCACAATTTGTACTCCCGGATAGCAAATAAAAATCAGTTATTTTGTCATTTGAACTGAATTAGTTGTTAAAATTTTATTTCAAACGAAGAGTTGATATTTGTTGGTAGTAACAAATCATCGGTCGTCAGTCGATACAAAGAAACAAGCAAATGAATGAATAACTTTAAATTTATAAGTTATAGCATGATGCGTAATAACTGTAATGAACTAAAAAAAAACAAAAATTTTTCTATGAGGGCTCGTTAATCACCAACATCTGGGCTCAAAACCAAGTGCACGAACCTGGTTCAAAATTGGAAGAATAGGGAAAACTTTCAGGCTCCCATTCCGTAGATAGGCTTTGTTTATCTTAGTGTTTTGGTCTTGGTAGGAGATAAGTTTCTAGTTTCTACTGCGACTCAATACTACAGAAGAAAATTGAGGAACCGCTAATTTGAGAAGGACAACTTTGGGATGGTCTTTGAAATGCTTCAAACAATCGGAGTACTGATTAACTTTAACTGATATCAGCAGTGGCGCCTCCAGAAAAAACATTGGGTGGGGTGCGAAATAACGTCATCTTTTATGACGTCATTAGAAATAGCCACAAACAAGAGAATTATGTTTTCCAGCAACTAATTTTGTGTGTTGCAGCGTATTTATTTACACGATCGTTTTTACGCAAATATTCGCTTTTGCATTGGATTATTTTTATTGGCAAGAAGCATTTGAATTACATTTACGATTTACGTTCCGTTACATCAAAGTACTGTCCATTGTTGTCCATTTACTGATACCACAGCACAGCGGATATGACTATATCTAAAAGCACAAAGAACACCAATGAAACAAGTATATCAGTTAAAAAAAATCATTCTTCGTGAAGCCTTTCTTTTTAAGTGAACCAAGTTCAAACATTTTAAGTGATGACGTCACCCCCCTACACCCTTGAAACAAAACTGAGGTTGTAGGCGAATAGGAAAACTGGCAAAAATTGCATTGGGGGGCGAATCGGCGACCTCCCTGAATATCAGTAAGCATTTCCTATAACACTACAAAACAATACCATAGTCATATTCGGAAAAGACTCCAATGAAGATATCATTTCAAACCGGCCAGTTAAAATTGTTTTTTTTTTTTTTTGAACAATTTCTGAGTGTGGTTTCGACGGAAATAATTATTGAATGTTTATTTTTTTGGTTTATCACTAAATTTTAAAAATAGCTTTTGAAATGACCACTATATTACTGTACAGTTTTTTGTGCTTTACCTGAGTCAGAATCTCTGAAAAAAAATTTTTGGAAAAGACCATTTCACTTGAAATTTCTATCTACTTTTTTATTATTTCTAACCCAAATCTAAACCAAACTCAAATCCTTACTTTATAACTAACCTCAAATCTAACCCTAACCCAACCCCGAACTCAAATCTAATCTTATCTCTTTAAGGGGCATTCAGGTCTAATTTTAACTAATTTTTAGCCACGCAAAGCAAATTTGTACTTTTTTGGAAACTTTTTGAGGCTGATTTCAAAATCTTTCGACTTCTGCATCGAAAGATATTTACATTTCTTTTTTCTACTATTTGTCGCAATCCTACCATTTTTTAAAATAATTTTTGAATCAACCATTAGCTGTCGCTTGTTTGGACGTAGCGATAATGTTAGAAACAGGCGCGTAGCCAGGATTTGAAAAAGGGTGGGCGTTTTTGATAGAGTGAGACAACTGCAAGCAACCTTGACCGAATGTTCATTGTTCTTGTATCAGAATCACACGGATTTTTCGGCCAAAAGCGGAAATTCGAACGGTTTTTCAGCCCAAAAACAGGTGATCTCCAAAGCAAAAAAAGGTCTTCACCGAAATTGAGACGGATTTTTCGGCCAAATTCTAAAATTCAAACGTTTTTTCAGGCCGAATCACGGCAACTACTTCAAAGCTTTGGCACCCAAATTCCTTTGGGGGGGCTGTTTTCATTTTTTCAGCAAAAATTGGCCTCAAAAGCACCAAAAACGTGCGATTTTGCATACTTTAAAGGCCAATGGGGGAGGCTCGAGCCCCCCTGGCTACGCTACTGGTTAGAAAGCATAATTGCCATGGTTGCAATTTACATGAACGCATAAATTATTCCAAACCTAACCGTAATCTAAACTCTAACAAAGTAAATAATGAAAAACAAATATTCTTTGATTGCGGTTTGTTCTCTTTAACTTTTGGTGAAATAGGCGATTCAGATAGCAAGCCCATCTCCGCCCCACCTGTGTTTTGAACTGGGCTACTGGTTTACGAATGGGCTAAACACTCTAATTTAACTAGGCCCCAACTGGGCATACCCGCATAAATTTTTATCGATTATTTTTTGTAGTTATGCGTTTATTTTTAATGGGTATGATGCAAATTTTCTTAAAAAAGTGCTTAGAGTACATAGTATCATTGTTTTTAGTAAATTTTGAGACTGGGTTGTCGCTGGGTTGCCAACTTGAGATTTGCTACCCTTGCGTTATTTTATTGGGCAGCCCATTGAGCATTTATAGCTTTTATTTTGGTGTGTTTTTTATATTGAAGTATATTGTATCTAAAATTTTTAAAGTTGGAGTTTTTTTCTTCTTTTGAAAGGATTTTGATCGCTTTCTTGGGATGAAACTGATAGAGTTGCCTACTTACAATGTATTCGGAAGCACAAATTTTACTTAGCCAATAAATCAGGTACAGTGTTGCAGATAAACTTAATTTGCGTAAGTACGCTTACTAATAAAACTAACCTTGGAAACCATTTCCAGCTTCAAAGAGTGCGTTATTTGTCGAAAAATTGCAGTAATGAAAGTCGACTATGTTAAAACTAAAAAAATAACTTGCAAAAAATGAAAAAAATTAACATTTGAAATTTGAAATGGTCACGTGACTGCGGGTAAAAAAAAAACAAAACCAAAATGTACTAAAAGTGCCAAAGTTAAATAGAAGTAAACCTATGTCACTAAGTTAAGTAAATTACAAATAGTTAAGTGAGAAATTGCTTCCAACTCTGTCTTAGAAATGTTTTGTGTTATTATTTTGATTGTGCTTAGAGAAGTAATATGGATAGGATCAGGGGCGCCGAGAGCCGAACGTGGGCCAGCTCAAATATGACGGATTTCCGGTTTTGTGAACTCCAAAACAGACGGAGAAAATGCCGCAGTTTTGTCCGAATTATGATGTGACCTCCCGGTCGAAATTAGGTAATCTAAAAAAAAAAAGGTCTTCAGGCCTCACACGCTGATTTCTCAGTGTCATTTCGATGGGCCCCTTTTGAGCTCATGGGCCCTCTGCTGGGCCCGGTAAAGCCAACGGCCTTCCTGAAGCCCATGGACCCCCTCATGGGCCCCCTAAAGTCCATGGGCCCTGGAGTTATTGTACCCCTGCCCCCCCTCTCGGTGGCCCTGGATAGGATACCAAATACTAGCCTATTTTAGAAAAGCTTACAATCTGACTATGGTACTGGATCTCTGATCAAGCAGTTTGGCAGTAGGATTTAGATTAGCCTATACAGTACAACTGACTAGCCTATAATGTAGTATACAGTGGTGGGCAAGTTTCTTTGTAAAAGTAACTGAGTGACAGTTGCTTGGCAAAAAAGTAACTAAGTTACAGTTACAGTTATCATTTTAAAAAAGCAACTAGTTAGAGTTACAGTTACTTTTAATAAATTTAATTGGGACTTCGCGCGCGCATAGGATCTTTGTTTTTACTCTGCCATTTTGGTAGATGAGTAGCGAAATTTATTGAAATTTATCAACTAAAAAACAGTTCAACATAGAAAGTTGAATTTTGGATATAATATGACAATAATCAAAAGCATCATTTATGCCAATTTTGAGGAACCTAGGTCACATGATCGTGATTTAGGAACTCTAGATTTGAGAAAAAAATGCCATTTTTGTCTCGAAAATTTATTAATTCGCTTGTAGCTATAAATTTGCTGAACTTGGAACGATGAAATTTGAACACAACTTGGGTGCAGATAGAGAACGCATGTGCACCAAGTTTGGAGGCGACCAGTCACGTGATCGCAATTTCAGAGGCCAAAAATCAGCAAAAAGTGGATAATTTTAAACTGGTATATCTCGGTAACTACCAACATTAACGAAAAAAGTTTGTGTTTTTTGAACAAATTACATACGACCTTTATTATGATCATATTCATTGATTTCGTTTTGGATAAAATTTTTCCTTATTTTTTTTTCTTCTATCACTTTTTTTTTTTCAAACCGCAAACCGCGCATGGATCATACTATGAGCTATTATAGATATCCAAAAGTACTGGTACCCGCCTGAAATCGGGGGTGCCACGATGGGGATTCTCCCAAAACGGGCTCTTCAAAATTTAAACTTTTTTAACTTTAACGCTAGACCAATAAAATTTTTAAAAAGGAATCATGAAATTTGACAAAATTTGAGGGCACCAGAATGAGGAGGTCCCTTTCAAACAAGACCACCAAAATTTAAATTTTTAACCTTTTAAGCTAGACACATGAAATTTTTAGGTTAGGCAAGCATAAACAAAAAATAAAATTTGACAAAATTTGGGAATACAAAAATGAGGGGGTCCTTTTCAAACGGGGCCACCAAAACTTAAACTTTTAAACCAGTCAAATTAGACTGATAAAATTTTCAAAATAGGTAAATATATGTAAAAGATATATCATATGCCAAAATTTGGAGGTACCACAATAGGGGTCCTCCGCAAACGAGGATGCCAAAATTTAAACTTTTTAATTGCTTAAGCTAGACACATGAAATTTTCAGGATAGATAAATGTGTAGAAAAAATAAAATTTGACAAAGCTTTGGGGTACCACAATGGAGAAGTCCTTCTCAAACAGCACTGCCAAATTTAATAGTTTTTATCTACTTAAGCTAGACGCATGTAATTTTCAGGATAGGTAAATATAACAGAAAGTTATCATATGACAAAATTTGGGGATAACAAAATGGAGGTCCCTCAAATAGGTCCTCAAAAATTTAAACTTTTCAATCATTTAAGCTAGGCTTAAGAAAGATTAAGAGAGAAAGAAAAAATAAAGTTATGACTAATTTCAATTGCCACAAATTGGGTAGTCCTCCTCAAATATGACTTTCAAAACTTTAAACCACTCAAGCTTAAATAAAAATGAAATTTTCAACATAGGTAAAAAGATGACATGAAAAATGTTTGGGATGCCATAGATAGAGATCCTCCAATTATGTTGACACCTGCCCCCATTAACTACAAAAGCTAAACAAATTGAATCTATTGAATAGGCTAATACGAATCCAAGATTAAAGGTAACAAAATTTGGTGGACCACAATGAAAAGACCATGCGAAATGGGCCCTGTAAGCAAATCGCATTCCAATTTTTCAGTGTATAACTTATGTAAGCATTGTGGTTTCCCAATTGTCATTCTTGTCTAAGAATTGACTAAATCGATCGTTTTATGCCGAAGCTTTTTCTCTATGCCATCATTTTGATGCCCTCATCTGTCAACACGATTGTAAATAGACAACAATTTGTAGCTTTTATATGAACAAAGGCACATAACCAATCGAAGTTCGAGCAGAAAAGACGTATTAGTTGACGGCAAGAATAGTTTGTTAGTGGTCGACAATATTTTTGTGTTAATTTACTGGTATCCTATAGTTTTTTTTATTACGTAATTAATCGTGTTTTAATTATAGTAAGTAATTATGGGAATTTAATGCAAAATGTTGAAAGCCGTTAACCACAAACCTGATTAAGTTAATGGAACATTATGAAATTCGAAAGCAGAGTATTTCAGATCTGACTATCAACAACCATAAACACGCTTAACGCAATTGTAAAGTTCTTTGGTTCAGTAAAGTTAGATACTTTCGCGAAGTCCCTGGATATCGCTTGCGATGTCACATTCTAGTTACCAGTATGAATTAAGTATCGAAAATGTTGATTTTGTACTTTGGAACCAGTATTAACAGATTTCTTTCTCTATTCATTTTCTAATTTTCATGTGGTGCCTCTGCACACGCTGCATGACTATTGTTGCTGCTGTTATAACAAAAGTACACAACGTAACACATTGATGCACTTTATTTAATTGCCTTTCAAGAAAGCAAGCATCTCAAAATGTTCATCGCTGAGACCAGAACGTTTGGGTTTCAAAATGTGTTTGCCCATGCTGTCTTTGTGTTTCAAAATGTCTTTTCAAAACGAAGAGCAACAAAAAGCGTAAAGGGGCTATATTAACAACAACGTAATCTGCTGAACGAACACTACACGCTATCGGTAAAAATTTCGCAATCAAAACAATCCCTGCAGGGAGAGGGAAGATAGTAGAACGTAACTTAATAGATCGTTAAAAAGAGGTCTTTAATTTAAAAACGTTCTAATATCTTCTCACAGCATGGTTAGGGTTGCCACGTTACTGCACAATAAAAAATCCGTAATCCGTAGCGCCAACAGGGATTACATAGAAGTGTTTCATTTAACCAAAATCTAACGATTAAAGAATCTTTTTTAACAGGACCAAAACTAAAAGTAACTGTAACTAGTAACTTTTTAATGTCTCCAAATAGTAACTAGTTCCCACTTTCGTTACTTTTTTGAAAAAGTAACTAAGTTACAGTTACTAAAAAAATACCTAGTTACTGCCCACCTCTGGTAGCATGTTAGCAAGCTCACCTCTGATAACAATGAAATCAGTAGGCCTATCTGCTATAGCCAGGGCCTGCGTGAGGGGGATTCAGGGGGTACATCGTACCCGAGTCCGGGCCTAGGGGGGCCTATGCTGTATTTTACCCTCGAGAAACATAAAAAGTGATAAAGCTTCCGGGGCCCCGCCCCGGATCCCACTGGGGGAGTGCTGTGAGCTGGATTTAAACCAATTTTATGTCCCTTGACCCCTAGACCCCTAGCTGGATTTAAACCAATTTTATGTCTACTTGTGTTTTTCATAGGTCCTAACTGTATGCGAATATTGTTATCCCCTCACTTTTAATTGAAGATCTACACCCATCGGACAAAAATCATTTAACGACATGGGCACCCGATAAGGCTTGGGGGGCCCAATAAGATTTGGGGCCCAATATCGACCTTCGCATCCCCTGGAAAATTTTCTCTCTGAGGCCCTGGCTGTAGCTTACTGGTAGCCAGAAATGGGCAGTATCGTTATGCAAATATCAGTGCTAGGCCCATAGTCTACTGGTACTCGCGGACAGTAATGCCATTTGAAATTTGTGAAACTCGTGGAATGAAGACCTTTTCTTTCTTTTTAGAGATCAAGTCGCAGAGCTAGAAGTTTTCCAAAATTCTTTAAGCAAATGTTAGGCCATATGTCTGTATCGGCACACTTTTCACACTTTCAGCTTTGGGTAGCCCACTGTGCAGCACAAATCTTGCATGGGTTTTAGGTTGGCGCAAAACTCTAGCGCAGTGTAGCTGAACTTTTCAACCTGGGTTGGGGTTAAGATATTGTTTTTTTTTTAAGCAAACATAAAGTAACCGGTGATCACTCTAACTTTTTGGCTAAGTAATTAGCAAGTGTCCGAATTTTCTTAAACCAATTGTACCCAAAGCTGTAAAATTACAGTTTACACCTGTACACTTATGTGCTCTAAATTTTGTACCAGTCTGGTAGCATAGGCGTAGCCAGGATTTTTGATTGGAAGGGCCCAAACCACAAATCACATGCAATGACGTCACCAAAAATTTTCAAAAAAGGAACTTTTTGTGGGGCAAAGGTATCGTAAAATGAAAGATCTGAAGCCGTAGCCTATTGGCATTTAACCAGGATTTTGGTAAAGGTAGAGGGTGAAAACTAATAGTTAGAAAGTGCAAATGCCGAATTTAGGAGACGTGTTCAGTAAGCTAGTGTACTCAAGCGTACCACAGACGGGGGTCTGGGGACGGAACCCTCAGCCGCCTGTGGCTATGGGGGTCTTGGGGCAAAGCTCCGAGCCGCTGGGCAATTTTTGTAAGCTTTTGGAGAAAAAAGCTATTTTAATCCCATTGGATCACATTTCGCACGTGTTCACAGCCATTTGGAAGAACTACATTTTGAACATTTGAAAGCCAATCGAAAAAACTTAATTGTTCAATCCTTCTTTTACTTGCAATTAAAGTCCAAAACACGTTTAAAATCTTGCATTATGGTGTAAAATTTTAACTGTATGTGATTTGGTCCATGTAGGGAGAAGTAATGCACATTGCCTCCTGTAATATTTTAGCAGCAAATAATAATCCACTTGTAAATTTTTCTTAGAGATTTTTGTTTTGACATGAAGTTAACCAGTTGTAGGAGTACATGTACGGCTAGGGGCCCCAGGCCCTCTCAACTGAAATTCAATAATTTGTTCAATGAGCATTTTCCCTAGCTATTTTTTTAAAAGTATTTTGTGCGTAAAAACTGGCGAGGTGGAGGCGAATCGTTATTGAAAAAAAGTACAATAGATGGTTAGGCTTACTAAACATGTTATTGCCCGGGCCGTATTTACATTGCTCGAGGCCCTTGGCACTTAAGGGATTTTCGCAACATCTTCCGGCCAAATATAAGTGAAGACCAAAAAAAGTCCTACTATCTAAGCGCGGGGCCCTGGCACTGTGGCATATGGCAAACACGGCGCTGGTTATTGCGTTACGTTCATAAAAAGGTTAGATGAGGACCTGAGGTAGCAACCTTTAGAACAAAAACTCTTGATTTCACCCGGGTTATACGTTTAAATTGATTGGAAAAACTTGAATTAAGGGGGTGCACCGGGCCCCCTGGTCGTCAATATTATTTATTGTTAAATACTGTTGTGCGCGTGTACTATTTTACGCAAAGATGCTACAAGAAACTGAAAATGAAGAAACAAGTCTTCTCTGTCAAGTTTTTGTCGTTGGTGGCATTTCGATTTAGGCCACCTGGGCCCTCTTCCTGGCTACGCCTGTGATTTTGAGATAAGATTGCGCCCTTAAGTTCCTTCACAACAAAAAAAACAAACATTTAAAGCAAAATCAAAATTTTTTTTCCAAAATGTAGAGGACTCGAGTCAAGTCACTTGACAGTTTTTCGAAACCTCCAAGAATTGCAAGATATTATTATGAGGTGGACGTCAATATTATTACTTACTTTTGTATGCGTAAACCCTAAACTAAAGAAACTGCATTCCGGACAAGTACAACATACTGGCTATGCTCTCGTTATATGTATCGTTGGTAGTATTTCAATTGGGGGGTTTGCATTACCGCCTGTGTTATAGCATTAAGTTCATAATAACGTTAAAACTAAAGAAAATAACGTTAAACGAGGGCCTGGGGTTGCAACTTTTAGAACAAAACTCTTAGATTTTTCACCAATTTTGCATATAAATTGCTAAAAATTTGAATTAAGGGGCCCCTGGCCCGGGACCCTTGGTCGTCAGTTCGGGGCCCCGCGGCCCCTGGTTGTTGGTTAGAAGCTTCGGGGGCCCTTGGTTGTCAGAAGGGGGCCATGAGACCCCCTTGTTGTCAGTTAGGGGCCCTTAGTTGTTGGTTTGGGGCCCTCTGGTTGTTAATTAGAAGCCCTGGAGGCCCCTGGTGGTCACTTAGGAACCCCGGTGCCCCCTTGTCAACAGTTAGGGGCCCCTGCTTGTCAGTTAGGAACCCCGGGGTCCCCTTGTCAACAGTTAGGGGCCCTGGCGCCCTTAAGGGCCCACGGACCCCTGGTTGTTGGTTTAGGGCCCCCTGGTTGTTAGTTAGGGGCCCTAGGGCCCCTGGTTGTCAGTTAGGGCCCTCGGGGCCCCCAGGTTGTTTGTTAGGGGCCCCGAGGGCCCTTGGTTGTCAGTTAGGGGCAACTGGTTGTTGGTTTGGGGCCCTCTGGTTGTTAGTTGAGGGGCCCTAGAGCCCCTGGTTGTCAGTTGGGAACCCCGGGGCCTTCTTGTCGACAGTTAGGGGCCCCGGGGACCCTTGCTGTCAGTTAGGGGCCCCGGGGCCTCTGGTTGTTGGTTTAGGGCTCCCTGGTTTTTAGTTAAGGGCCCTGATCTCCCTGGTTGTCAGTTAGGAACCCCAAAGCCCCCTGGTTGTCAGTTAGAGGCCCCTGGGCCCCCTCGTCGTTATCAATATTATTGTTAATTACTATTTTGTCCTTAATTAATGAAACAAAACTGCAACTAATCATCGCTAGGCTATGTTGTCATAATTTTTGTCATTTGTGGTATTTGAATTGGGGGGAGCCCGGGCTCCCTGCCCCACCTTGCTACGCCTATGTCTGATAACCTATTAAGATAGATTAAAAATCATATTTTTTTCAAATTTGTCGACTTTTCTGAGGCTACTGTATTATGCTGCCAAAAATTATTTACTCTTGATCCAACAAATTGCTGATTCGGTAACAAAAATCAACTCAGTAGGAACACTAAAAGTTACAATAGCCTTTGTCAAAAAATTACACCAGATTTATACTTAATTAGTAAATTTTTTGGGGTTGGTATAATTTGCTGTATACAGTAGGGTTAGCTCTGGTAGAACAGGACGAAATTCTGCTATTTTCGTTCTATCTTTTCTCTTCTACAATCATTTCCAAAACTATTGGTCAACTCATAAAACTCATACCAAATTTGTGCCTTTCAATATTGGACTTCAGTATTTTTACCGTGGTTCAAAAAAAATATTTAAGAAATGGATGAAAAAATCAATCTGAACGGACATGTCCAGAATTACCCTTGAAAGGGTAATTCCGGTTAAATCACTGAAAAGTATCATTACTCCACAATGCGCTTGAATTGGCAACTGTCTTAAATTAACAGCCACTCCGAAATTATCGTAGAATCAGAGTTTTGGTTAGTTTTGCGCCACGTTGTTGCCAGATTTGTGATTTTGTCGGTAATTTTTTGCCGCGGATCACAGATTTATTAAGTGCAGTTTGCCCTTTGCATAGGCTTTTTGTCAATTCAGCTATGTAATTTTTTTATTTTTTACCCCTAAGCTATCCTACAAATTTGTTTTTTCTTTTAGAATTGTTTTTACTCCCAAAATCATTCGCTAACGGATTTGTTGAAGTTAGATGTGGACACGGAGTGAGATTGGATTAAACTTTGTTTTTGGTAAAAAATTGGAATTATGAAAAAATAAACTTAATAGGAATCTGGTTTGCTCAGAATGCAGGTTTTGAGAGCGTGTTTGCTTATAATATAGGACAAATTAATATCTAACCTAATCTATGAACGGAAGTGGAGAGCAACGACGCAGAACTGTTTTTTTTTTTGCACATAAAATAACAAGGCAATTATTTAATAACTGCAATAAGCATCTACAATGATATAGGTAGCACACAAACATAATAATTGCAACTTTACGTTCATGACCGGAATTACCCTAGGCTGTCCGGAATTAACCGAGGTAACCCTAGCCTAATCTATTTAAAGGAGTATTAAAGTACACATGCACTTCGACAAAATTACTCCATGAAATTGCTGGCATCATTAAACACATAAACAGTTGCCGTAGCTATTTTTTTTGTATTAAAATTAGGTAGCCTTTTTTGGCAAAACTGGTTGAAACTAACACAACACAAACTAGACATTCATTTTCCCGGGGGAAAACAATACGGGACTTCCGCTAGTTCCATTTCACCATCATTCTCCCCTTCATACTTTGAAGGTTACCAATATTTCTGTGAACGCAATCGTATGCAATGCAAACAAACTGATTTTGTCTCATGAAAAAAATAAATGTGGGTTTTAAATCGTTCGTGGTTTGGGTAAAACCGATGTCCGACTAAATATTTGAACCCAGCTCAGTTCATTCACGACAATTTCAAACCTTCGCGCTTCTAATCATTATGCCAGCTCAGCATATGAACCCAACTGACTAAAATCAATTGTTAAATTTAGCTTTCAAAAAGTGATTTTTGAGAAGGTTCATGTTGGCGGTTGGTACCCCCAAACTATGTAAAACATTGTCTTTTAAATATCTATTGATATCAAAAAAAACTAGCGTCCTAGCTCAAGCCGTTAAAAATATTTGATTTTGTGTAGTCCATTTGAGAAGGTTCCGGAAGAGATTACTCAAAACTATGTCAAACATTTTGTCTCTTAAATAGCTTTTGATGTAAAAAAAAACTGGAGCCTTAGCTTAAGTTCAGCAAATTGATTTTTGTGGGGTTCACGTGGGAATTTCCGGGCTCTGGTACCCCCATATTATGCGCAAGAAAACTGGAGCCTTAGCTTAAGTCGTTCAACGCAATGACGTTTGGAAGTTTTCGGGGGGAGGGTACCCACAAACTATGTTAATTTTTTGTTGCTTAAATACCTACTAATATCAAAAAAACAAAGCCTTAGACTAAATCGTCTAAAAATCGATTTTTTGGGGTTCATTTGGGGATTTTCGGGGGGTGGCACTTTCAAAGTATGTCCAAGTGTTTGTCTTTTCAGTGTTTCATAATATCAAATAAAAACTAGAACTCTAACAAAAGCCGTTGAAGAAATTGATCTTTAGGGGGTCCGTTTGAGGGGTCCACGGGGGGTATGGTACCCCCAAACTCTGTCAAAATATTTGCCTCTGAAATATGTACTGATATCAAAAACACAGGCATCGTAAGTTTGGTCGTGCAAAAATTTGATTTTGGGGGGTCCACCTTGAAGGGGTCCCCGGGGGGGGGTGGCATCCTCAGACTATGTCGAAATATTTGTCTGTTGTATCTGTTGATATCAAAAAATAAAACTGGCGCCCTAGTTTGAGGCAAACAAAAAATTAATATTTGGAGGGTCTAGTTTGGGGGGGTATTCCCAAATAATGTCAAAACATTCGTCTCTTAGATATGGGCTAATATTTAAAAAAAACTAGTGCCCTAGTTTGAGGCAATCAAAAAAATGATTTTTAGGGGTCTAGTTGGGGGATGGCACCCCAAACTACGTCAAAATAATCATCTCCAAAATATCTAGTGCTGATATCAAAAAACACTGGCATCGTAAATTAAGTCGTTCAAAAGATTGGTTTTGGGGGGATCTACGAGGGGGGCGATACCCTCAAACCACGTCAAAATATTTGTATCTTAAATATATACTGACAACAAAAAACACTGACTCCCTAGCTTGAGCCATTCAAAAACTTGGTTTTTGGGGAGGTCCATTTGGAAAAGGGCCTCAGCGAGGTGGTACCCCCAAACTCTGTCAAACATATTTGCCTCTAATTATCTACTGATATCAAAAAACACTGGCTCCGTAAATTAGGTCGTTCAAAAAAATTGGTTTTCGGGGGATCTATTTGGGGGGTCCCCAAGGGGGGGTTGGCACCCCCAAACTACATCGAAATGTTTGTTTGTTAAGTATGTTTTGATATCGCAAAAACTGGCACCTTAGTTTGAGCCAATCAAAAAATTAATTTTGGGGGGTCCTCGCAGGGTAATACCCACAAACAATGTCAAAAGATTTGTCTCTTAGAAATGTGCTGATATCAAAAAAAAACTAGTGCTCTAGCGCGAGCCAATTAAAAATTGATTTTTGGGGGTCCCTGAGGGGTGTGGTACCCCCAAACCACGTCAAAGTGTTGGTCTCTTAAATATCTACTGATATCAAAAAACACTGGCACCTTAAATTAAGTCATTCATAAAACTGATTTTGGGGGGCCCATTTTGGTCCTCGAGGGTGGTTGGTACCCCCAAACCACGTCAAAATATTTTCCTCTTAAATATCTACTGATATCAAAAAACACTGGGACCTTAAATTAAGTCGTTCAAAAAATTGATTTCTGGGGGATCCATTTTGTTCCCCGAGAGGGGGCTGTACCCCCGAACCCCGTCAAAATATTTTCCTCATAAATATCGATTGATATCAAAAAACACTGGCACTCTATGTTAAGCAATTCAAAAAATTGATGTTTGGGGTTGCCACTTGGGGGTCTTCGGGAGGGTGGTACCCCGAAACTATGTCAAGGTATTTATCTCTTTATTGCCTCTTGATATCAAAGATGTAGTACCCTAGCTTAAGCCGCCAAAAACACTGATATTTGTTTGGGTCCATTTGCGGGTTTTGAGGGGTTGGTCCCCCCAAAATACGTCAAAATAGTTTTGTTCTGAAAAGTTCTTCTGACACCCAAAAAAAGTAGCGTTCTTGCTTATGTTGTTAAGAAAGTGTTTTTTGGGACGTCTTCATAGAGAATGAAACCTGATACCTTCTGATCATACCTAGTGTCGAACAGAAAATATTGAAAGCGATTGTGTCATAATCCAAAAAAATTAATTTGCTAGATTTGATATAATGTTGGTTCGATAAAAGCGATGGCCAAGTAGATAATTGAACCCAGATCTTAGGTTTCAAGCACTGGCATGTGTAACCATTCGGCCAAGACAGCACGCACGCGTAGGCGACTACCTCCAAAGTACGTCAAAATATTCTTGTCTTAAAAATTTTTAGTGGTGGCAAAAAAACTAGCTCGATAGCTGGAGGTCTTAAAAAGCTGATTTTTGGGACGTCTTCACAGAGAATGAAACCTGATACCCTCTGATCATATCTAGTGTCAAACAAAAAATATTACAAACGATTTTGTCGTAATCAAAAACAAAATTAATATGCTAGATTCAATATAATATTGATATGATGAAAGCGATGGCCAACTAGAGAATTGAACCCAGGTCTTGGGATTTCAGCACTGGCGCTTTTAACCATTCGGCCACAGCAGCATGCGCGAGTATGGGACTAAAATCACGTAATAAACTTAACAGAAGTAAAGAACGCTATACCTTAACAGAAGCAACAGAAGTAAGCAACAGAAGTAAAGAACGCTATACCTTTGAAACATCTAAAGGTAGAAACTTGAATTTTAAAACTTAGATGGGGCACATAGGAACTATTCTTTGCGCTAATTTTGGAAGCAATGGGTTGCGTGATACGGGTTTCCAAGCCAAAAACTGAAATGCCAATCGGAAGTTTAAACAGCTCTGGCTCAAAAGATAATTGCACGAGGAGAATAAAACTTTCAAATTTAGAAGCGTCTGGGCATGCACTTTCAGCTCCCAAAAATAAATTATGACAATCCCGACACTTTTTTTTTTCTTTGTTTATTTATTTCAGCAAATTAGTTTCTGGTGACAAAATTTCCACAACAATCAAAGCTAGAAACTTGAAATTTGGACAGATGATAAGTCTACATATGAACTTGGGTACCTGTAATTATGTATGTGCTACGTCACGTGGTTTGGAGCAGATACACCCAAAACTTGTGATAGCGAAGTTTATTAAGTAATTTTACTCATGCATGTGCACTGCCGTGGCCGAATAGTTAAAGACGCTAGTACTTGAAACCTAAAACCTGAGTTCAATTATCTAGTTCGCCATCGCTTTCATCAATCCAAGATTACATTAAATCTAGCATAATATTTTTTTTTGATTAGGAAAAAATCGCTTTTAATATTCTTTGTTTTGACACTAGATATGATCAGAGAGTAACAGGTTTCATTCTCTGTGATGACTCCCAAAAATCACTTTTTTAAGACCTCAAGCTAGCGCACTAGTTTTTTTTGCTACCAGTAGACATTTTAAAGACAAAAATATTTTGACATAGTTTGAGGGTAGTTACGTATGTGCGCGTGCTGCCGTGGCCGAATGGTTAAAGGCGCCAGTGAGTGAAACCTAAGACCTGGGTTCAATTATCTACTTGGCCATTGCTTTTATCAAACCAAAATTATATTGAATCTAGCATATTAATTTTTTTTCGATTACAACAGTATTGCTTTTGATATGTTTTGTTTTGACACTAGGTATGATCAGGGAGTGTCAGGTTTCATTCTCTATCAAGACTTCCCCCAAATTACTTTTTTAAGACCTCAAGCTAGCGCGCTAGTTGGGACTTCCGCTACGCTTCGCGTTGGAAGTCCCTATGTTTTTTCCGGTAAAATTTACGAATTCGGCAACAAAAATAAAAAACGCTATAACTTTGAAATAGCTAAAGGTAGACACTTAAATTTTAGAATTTAGATGGGACACATATGAATCCTTCTTCGTCCAAACTTTGGGGGCAATCGGTCACGTGATACGGGTCTCCGAGCCAAAAACTGAAATGCTAATTGAAGGTTTAAACGGCTCTAGCTCGAAAACTAATCGCACTAGGGGAACTAGATGGGAGTTTGCCAGCAAACCCAGTGAACGACCAACGCTTAGCTAATGCCGTGACGCTCAAAAGTACTTTTTGTCTATCATCAAATCAGCAATTATGCAAAAATACCTGATTATGGAACCTCTAGAAAAGTAGAGACAAAATATTTGTCAGTTAAATATCTCCTGATATCATAAAACACTGGCACTCTAGCTTGGACCATTCAAAAAATTGATTTTTGGGGTCCATTTGAGGGGTCCCCGGGGGCGTGGCACCTCCAAATTATGCCAAAATATTTGTCTGTTAAATATCTGCTGATATCATAAAACACTGGCACCCTAAGTTAAGCCGCTCAAAAAATTGAATTTTGAGGGGTCCCTGGGGGGTGGCACCTCCAAACTATGTCAAAATATTTGTCTGTTAAATATCTGCTGATATCAAAACAAACTGGCACCCTAAGTTGAGTCGTTCAAAAAATTGATTTTTGGGGGTCCATTTGGGGGGTCCCCGGGGGGGTGGCACCCCCAAACTATGTCAAAATAATTGTCTGTTAAATATCTGCTGATATCGAAACAAATTGGCACCCTAAGTTGAGTTGTTCAAAAAACTGATTTTTGGTGGGTTCATTTGGGGCATGCCCGGGGGGGTGGCACCCCCAAACTATGTCAAAATATTTGTTTGTTAAATATCTACTAATATCAAAACAAACTGGCACTCTAGCTTGAGCCGTTCAAAAAATTGACTTTTTGAGGCCCCATTTTGGGGGGGTCCCCGGGGGAGTTGCCCCAAAAAATTTTGGGAGAAAAAATTTCGTTTGCAGCTCAACAACTTTACACAAAATACGATTTTGATGTTATGTGGTTTAGGAGAAGAAGAGCGTACAAAAATTAGGAAGAAAAAAAAAGGAAAAAAAAGGAAAAAAAGAAAAAAAATAATAAAAGAAAAAAACCTCATCGCGGCCAAAAGTGGGTTGGTTGGGATGAAATGGTATCTTAAGACATACAACCATATGAAATATTTTTTGCTGTACTTTAGTCGTTTTTGACTGAGACGCTTTTTACGTCAAACTGGCCGGGCGGTTTTTGGGTCCTAAAACCAAAGTCACGTAACCTATTGCCTCGAAATTTGATACAAACATGCAACTCATTATTCTTAAACTGCTGTCAAAATTTCATGTAGCTAGACTAAACCGTTCTCGAGTTATAAGCAAAAGTCTGAAATTTCGCACTCGTTGGTTGGAAAATGGCCGAGTAAAAACAAAGGAACACGCGACACCAGCGTCGGTCGTTCCAACAAAAGTTTCGAATTTAGAAGCGTCTGGGCATGTAGTTTCAGCTCTCAAAAATAAATTATGATGATTCCGACACTTTTTTTTCTTTCGTTTTTTCTTTCTTTCTTTCTTTCTTTCTTTATTTGTTTATTAAGCAAATCACACTATGGTGACAAATACTCCAAAACCACCAAAGCTGGAAACTTGAAATTTGGACAGATACACATGAACTTGCGTCCCTCCAATTTTGGAGGCGCTACGTCACGTGGTTTGGGGCACATGCACCGTGAACTTGTCACAGCAAAGTTTATTAAGTGATTTTAGTCACGTATGCGCGCGTGCTGCCGTGGCCGAATGGTTGAAGGGGCCAGTGCTTAAATCTAATGCCTGGGTTCAATTCTCTGCATGGTCATCGCTTTTATTGAACCAAGATTATATTGAATTAAGAAAATTATTATTTTTTTGATTACGACAAAATCGTTTATACTATTTTTTGTTTGATACTAGGTATGATCAGAAGATATCAGGTTTCATTCTCTGAGAAGACGCCCAAAAAATCACTTTCTTAACACCATAAGCTAGCGCGCTACTTTTTTTGGGTGCCCGTATAAATTTTTAGCACAAAGCTATTTTGACATGATTTGGGGGACCAACCCCCCAAAACCCCCAAATGGACCCAAACAAATATCAGTTTTTTTAACAGCTTAAGCTCGGGTGCTACTACTACATCTTTGATATCAAGAGACAATAGAGACAAATATCTTGACATACTTTGGGGGAACCACCCTCTCGGGACCCCCCAACCGGCCACCCCAAATATCACTTTTTTGAACGACTTAATAGCGTGCCAGTGTTTTTTGAAATCAGTAGATATTTAAGAGGAAAATATTTCGACGTGCTTTGAGGTACCACCCCCCTCGGAGACCAAAATAGACCCCCAAAAATCAATTTTTTGATTGCCTCAAACTAGGGAATTAGTTTTTTTTTTTAATGTCAGCACGTATTTAAGAGACGAATGTTTTGGAATCATTTGGGAATACCCCCCGTGGGACCCCCCAAAATGGACCTATCAAAATTAATTTTTTGTATGGCTCAAGTTTGATATCAACAGATACTTAACAAACAAATATTTCGACATACTTTGAGGATGCAACCTCCCCTTGGAACCCCTCCAAAGTGGACACCCAAAAATCAAATTTTTGCACGACCAAATTTACGATGCCTGTGTTTTTGATATCAGTACATATTTCAGAGGCAAACATTTTGACAGAGTTTGAGGGTACAACCCCCCCAACGACCCCCCAACCGGACCCCCTAAAGACTAATTTCTTCAACGGCTAAAAGGCCACCTAAAGTCCGCAAGGCAACGCCCTTAAAATAATACAAAAAAATATTGCTACTCGAATGCTTAAAACCCGGTTTAGATACACATTCTCAGTTTCAAGAAAATGAATAGCCATTTTTTACCTTTCGCGTTTCTAAAAAATGACATGACGTCATCAGACCCAAGAGTTTCGTGCACTTGCATAGTTTATCCTTATCATTGCAGAAGATAGGCGATTTTGGAAAGACAAGTGATAGCAGCTTGGTAGTCAAAAAATGTTGCGCAAAAAAGGGGTAATTAGCTTCAAGTAGTTTTATTGCTAAGTTCTTCTTTCTTCATTGCCCGCTTTTCCGTGAGGGTTGCGGGGAGTTTTATTGCTAAGTTCAGAAATGAATTACCCGTTGCAATCAGCTTTTACTACCAGTGATGAACAGCAGTTTTACTAGCGGTAAGCCTCCATTGTCCATATCACTCTAAAATTCCAACTGTTCAAAAGTTTTCGTATTCTATCTGGCATATCCGTACTCAATACCAGTAGGCTACCGTAGAAGATTATAATTATGTAAAAATATTTTACCCTTCTGATACTAGTGAGTAGGCTGCTGTTGTTTACTGCGTGGGATTAGAAATATAGACCGCAGGTACGAATACTGTACAGTGGAAATGGTACCAGTATCCAGAGGTGGGCAAAGCGCAATTAGGTTAATGCGCTGCGCTTTCAAATTTTTTTTCGGTTAATAGCGCAATTCTATACATTGACCATAATTTTGTTCCATTTCGATTGAAATATTGATAAATGTCGGCCTTCTTCAGCAGATTATTTACTCTTTTCGGTCAAAAATTGCAAAAAGTGCGGTATTTGCCCTGTGTTGTGAAATTTCAATTGCGGAAGTTAGGTTGCGCTTTAACTTGGTACGAAAATGCCGTTCCGCAATTGCGGAATTGCGTTGCGCATCAACTGAATCAAAAAGCTCATTGCGAAAGTTGCGCTGCGCTTCAGAAATTAAAAAAATTAAATTGCGCAATTTGCGCTGCGCTTTAACTGGTTGAAAAGATCGTTGCGCTTTGTTGGGTTGCGCTTTTGATATATGTTATTTGTGCCCACCTCTGCCAGTATCAGATCAGAACTGTTAGCCTGGTTTGGCTTGGGTTTCAGTAACTATTTTACTCCTGGCAATGTATTATGCTGCACTGATTTGCTAGGGTACAATGGGTTAGCGGTACCGGACTAGGCTACCGGTATCTACTATCACAGATCAGATCCGTGTGCTGATGATCATAGTCCTACCTTTCACACTACAGTACTGAATTGAATAATATTGATACCAGTATAGTAAGGTAGGCTACCGGTATATACTGATTATACTGGTACCGGCACTGTTCCCTCTAAGATTATGACAGCTGCAAAACTGCCCGAATGCAAATCTTAACAAACATTTGCCCAACCGTTTTTACCACTCAGCACTTAAGACAAATTTTTCATAAAAACTGGTTTTTGAAACAATAAGTAATTGCTTTAGAATAAAGTTACCAACTTTTTACAATAGATTCAACATGCCATTGCCCAATTTTAATTTCATACCGTAACTTTAGAAAAGATGCCACAAAACCGCATCAAATTTTGCATCATAGAAGGAACTCTGGGTATTGGTATAAGTCTGGTAGATCAGTAGATTGATACTCACAGCTGTGATTCACCCGTATCATACATTGATACACTGAATGATTTGTCTTCAATCACGGGTACTGAGTAACAAGTACAGGCTGGTCGAATAACGCATGTGCTGGATACCCAAAAGCCTAATAAGATGAGGAGTAGGCTTGGTACAATAGGCCTACTAAATATAGGCTAACAATGGCAAGGAAGTAAGTACAGCCTGTACCGATATGTTACATTGGTAAGGTAGGTTAAAATGTAACCCCTACAGACAGCATTTTTGTACTACAATTTCATTTTAACAATAGACCTACTGGTACTTGTAATAAATTACCTGCACTCATTGATAGTTGTCTGGCTGTGCAGTCAGTGCAGATCTGAGATACCGGTACGGTATTAGTACACGGATCTGATGTGTGATAGTAGATACCGGTAGTACCGGTATCTACTATCACAGATCAGATCCGTGTACTAATACCGTACCGGTATCTGTATGTGTACTGTACTAATGCAGTAGATACCGGTACTACCGGTATCTACTATCACACATCAGATCCGTGTACTAATACCGTACCGGTATCTCAGATCTGCACTGACTGCTCAGCCAGACAACTATCAATGAGTGCAGGTAATTTATTACAAGTACCAGTAGGTCTATTGTTAAAATGAAATTGTAGTACAAAAATGCTGTCTGTAGGGGTTACATTTTAACCTACCTTACCAATGTAACATATCGGTACAGGCTGTACTTACTTCCTTGCCATTGTTAGCCTATATTTAGTAGGCCTATTGTACCAAGCCTACTCCTCATCTTATTAGGCTTTTGGGTATCCAGCACATGCGTTATTCGACCAGCCTGTACTTGTTACTCAGTACCCGTGATTGAAGACAAATCATTCAGTGTATCAATGTATGATACGGGTGAATCACAGCTGTGAGTATCAATCTACTGATCTACCAGACTTATACCAATACCCAGAGTTCCTTCTATGATGCAAAATTTGATGCGGTTTTGTGGCATCTTTTCTAAAGTTACGGTATGAAATTAAAATTGGGCAATGGCATGTTGAATCTATTGTAAAAAGTTGGTAACTTTATTCTAAAGCAATTACTTATTGTTTCAAAAACCAGTTTTTATGAAAAATTTGTCTTAAGTGCTGAGTGGTAAAAACGGTTGGGCAAATGTTTGTTAAGATTTGCATTCGGGCAGTTTTGCAGCTGTCATAATCTTAGAGGGAACAGTGCCGGTACCAGTATAATCAGTATATACCGGTAGCCTACCTTACTATACTGGTATCAATATTATTCAATTCAGTACTGTAGTGTGAAAGGTAGGACTATGATCATCAGCACACGGATCTGATCTGTGATAGTAGATACCGGTAGCCTAGTCCGGTACCGCTAACCCATTGTACCCTAGTAAATCAGTGCAGCATAATACATTGCCAGGAGTAAAATAGTTACTGAAACCCAAGCCAAACCAGGCTAACAGTTCTGATCTGATACTGGTACCATTTCTGCTGTGCAGTATTCGTACCTGTGGTCTATATTCCTAATCCCACGCAGTAAACAACAGCAGCCTACTCACTAGTATCAGAAGGGTAAAATATTTTTACATAATTATAATCTTCTACGGTAGCCTACTGGTATTGAGTACGGATATGCCAGATAGAATACGAAAACTTTTGAACAGTTGGAATTTTAGAGTGATATGGACAATGGAGGCATTATTACCACTCGTAAAACTGCTGTTCATCACTGGTAGTAAAAGCTGATTGCAACAGGTAATTCATTTCTGAACTTAGCAATAAAACTACTTGAAGCTAATTATCCCTTTTTTGAGCGACATTTTTTGACTACCAAGCTGCTATCACATGTCTTTCCAAAATCGCCTATCCTCTGCAATGATAAACTATGCAAGTGCACGAAACTCCTGGGTCTGATGACGTCATGTCATTTTTTAGAAACGCGAAAGGTAAAAAATGGCTATTCATTTTCTTGAAACTGAGAATGTGTATCTAAACCGGGTTTTGAGCATTCGAGTAGCAATATTTTTTTGTATTATTTTAAGGACGTTGCCTTGCGGACATTAGGTAGCCTTTAAGCTAGAGTGCTAGTTTTTATTTGATATTATGAACTACGGTACTGAAGAGACAAATACTTGGACTTACTTTGAAAGTGCCACCCCCAAAAAATCCCGAAATGAACCCCACAAAAATCACTTTTTGAACGACTTAATATAACGCTTCGTTTTTTTCTGATATTAGTAAGTATTTAAGCTACAAAAAATTTGCCATAGTTTGGGGGTACCACTCTTTCGGAACCTTCCCAAATGGACCCCAAAATTTAATTATTTTGAACAGCTTGAACTAGAACGCTAATTTTTTTTGGATATCAGTAGATATTTAAAAGACAAACTTTTTTACACAGTTTGGGGGTACCAAACATCAATCCAAAGAATCACTTTTTAAAAGCAAAATTTACCAAAAACTTTGAAACCACCAAAGCTACAAACTTAAACTTTGGAGATATATTAAGTCTATTCATGAAGTTGTGCACCTGCAGGTTTGGAGTTGCTACATTATATGGTTTGTGGCAGATGCACCAAAAACAATAAAGAAGTTTAATACATGACTTTAAGAATTGATTTTCGTCATCCATACACATGTGCTACTGTGGCCTAGTGGTTAAAGGCTCCAGCATAGGAAACTATTGTGATTGAATAGACCTGAGTTTAATCATCTAGTTGGCCATCAGTTTTCTAATTCCAAAATCATATTGAATCTAGCACATTTTTTGATTAAAACAAAATCGTTTTTAAATTGTTTATTTTGACATTAGATATGACCAAAGGGTATGCGGTTTTATTCTCTGTAAAAATCCCCCCAAAATCAAAGTTTTTTAACAACTTAAGTTAGGGTGCTAGTTTTTTGATATCAGTAAATATTTAACTGACGAATACTTGGACATACTTTTGGGGTACACTCTCCCCAAAAACTCCCAAACGTCATTGCGTTGAACGACTTAAGCTAAGGCTCCAGTTTTCTTGCGCATAATATGGGGGTACCAGAGCCCGGAAATTCCCACGTGAATCCCACAAAAATCAATTTGCTGAACTTAAGCTAAGGCTCCAGTTTTTTTTTACATCAAAAGCTATTTAAGAGACAAAATGTTTGACATAGTTTTGAGTAATCTCTTCCGGAACCTTCTCAAATGGACTACACAAAATCAAATATTTTTAACGGCTTGAGCTAGGACGCTAGTTTTTTTTGATATCAATAGATATTTAAAAGACAATGTTTTACATAGTTTGGGGATACCAACCCCCAACATGAACCTTCTCAAAAATCACTTTTTGAAAGCTAAATTTAACAATTGATTTTAGTCAGTTGGGTTCATATGCTGAGCTGGCATAATGATTAAAGGCGCCAGGGTTTGAAATTGTTGTGAATGAACTGAGCTGGGTTCAAATACTTCATCGGACATCGGTTTTACCCAAACCACAAATGATTTAATATTAACATTTATTTTTTTCATGAGACAAAATCAGTTTGTTTGCATTGCATACGATTGCGTTTCACAGAAATATTGGTAACCTTCAAAGTATGAAGGGGAGAATGATGGTGAAATGGAACTAGCGGAAGTCCCGTATTGTTTTCCCCTGGGAAAATGAACATCTAGTTTTTTTTGCTATTATTAGTAGAAATTCAAAAGACAAGAATATTTTGACATAGTTTGGTGGTAGTTACTTATGCGTGCATGCTGCCGTGGCCGAAAGGTAAAAGGCGACAGTACTTGAAATGTAAGACCTGGGTTCAATTATCTACTTGGCCATCGCTTTTATCAAACCAAGATTATATTGAATCTTGCATATTAATTTTTTTTTTTTATTACAACAGTATCGCTTTTAATATGTTTTGTTTTGACACAAGATATGGTCAGGGGGTGTCAGGTTTCATTCTCTGTGAAGACGCCCCAAGAATCACTTTCTTAACACCAAAAGCTAGCGCGCTAGTTTTTTTTAGTGTCAGTAGAAATTTTAAAGACAAAAATATTTTGACATAATTTGGAGGTACCAACCCCCCGAAACCCCAAATGAACCAAAAAAATCAATTTTTTGACTACTTAAAGGCGGTGAATCATCCAGCCAATTCCGGTGGTTTACAACAGCTAAAATTGAACTATAATTTTTGATATTTTTTGTTTTAATTTTGGGACTGCGGTTGCAAAGATATTCAACAAATACAAAAAGATGTCCCCCCAAAAAAAGTTTTGGAAACTCTGAGTTTTGTTCTTCCCGCCAAAACCACAGTAGGCCTAATGGTTTAGAGAACTGTGGTAGGCCTAATAGTTCAGAGATAGTTTATTTCTAAATAGTTTAGGCCTAACTATCTCTTAACTATTAGGCCTAATAGTTTAGAGATAGTTAGGCCTAATAGTTTAATACTATTACAGTAGGCCTAATAGTATAGAAAACTGTGGTTTTGGCGGGAAGATCAAAACTCAGAGTTTCCAAAACTTTTTTCGGGGGGACATCTTTTTGTATTTGTTGAATATCTTTGCAAACGCAGCCTCAAAATCAAAACAAAAAATATCAAAAATTATGGTTCAATTTTAGCTGTTGTAAACCACCGGAATTGGCTGGATGATTCACCGCCTTTAAGTTAGGGTGCTACTTTTTTTGATATCCGGAGATAATAAAGAGACAGATACCTTGACATACTTTGGGGATACCACCCTTTCGGAGAACCCCCAAATGGACATCCCAAATACCAATTTTTTGAATGGCTTGATTTCGTGTGCCACTTTTTTTGATATCAGTATATATTTAAGAGAAAAATATTTTGACGTAGTTTGGGGGTACCACCTCCCGGAGACCCCCCGAAATAACCCCCCCAAACATCAATTTTTGAATGACTTAATTTATGGTGCCAGTGTTTTTTGATATCTGTACATATTTAAGAGACGAATATTTTGACGTGGTTTTGGGGTACCACTCCTCTCGGGAACCCCCCAAAAATCAATTTTTAATTTGCTCAAGCTAGGGCACTAGTTTTTTTTTGATATCAGCGCATATCTAAGAGACGAATATTTTGACAAAATGGACCCCCAAAAATTAATTTTTCGATTGGCTCAAACTAAGGTGCCAGTTTTTTTGATATCAACAGATACTGAATAGACAAACATTTCGACATAGTTTGGGGGTGCCAACCCCCTAGGGACACCCCCAAAGAGGATCCCCATAAACCAATTTTTTTAATGACCTAATTTACGTTGCCAGTGTTTTTTGATATCAGTAGATATTTAGAGGCAAATATTTTGACAGAGTTTGAAGGTACCACCCCCCGGGGACCCCCCAAATTTACCCCCCCAAAAAACAATTTTTTGAATGGCTCAAGCTAGGGTGCCAGTGTTTTTTGCTGTCAGTAGATATATAAGAGGCAAATCTTTTGACGTGGTTTGGAGGTACCACCCCCTCGGGGATCCCCCCATAAACAAATTTTTTGAACGACTTAATTTACCGTGCTAGTGTTTTTTGATATTAGTAAATATTTAAGAGACGAATATTTTGACATAGTATGGGGGTGTCAACCCCCGGGGACCCGCCAAATAGACCCCCCCAAAATTAATTTTTTGATTGGCTCAAGGTAGAGCACTAGTTCTTTTTTAATATCACCACAAATCTAAAAGACGAATGTTTTGACATCGTTTGGGGATACCACCCCCACCCGGGAACCCCCCAAAATGGACCTCCCAAAAATTAATTTTTTGATTGGCTCAAAATAGGTGCCAGTTTTTTTTATTAACAGATACTTAACAGACAAATACTTCGACAAAGTTTGGGGGTGTCATCCCCCAGGGACCCCCAAAGTGGACCCCCAAAAATCAAGTTTTTGCACTGTGACCAAATTTACGATACTTGTGTTTTTAATATCAGTAGATACTTAAGAGGCAAATATTTTGGCAGAGTTTGGGGGTACCATCTCCTCGGAGACTCCCTCAAATGGACCAGCCAAAGATCAATTTTTTCAACGGCTTAAGCTAAAGCTCTAGATTTTTTTTTGATATGACAAAATACTGAAGAGAAAAATACATGGACATACGAGGTGTGTTTGAAAAGTAACAGGACTGGGTCTACACATGTTTTATTTTATTTGACAAGTAAATTTTACAACATGTCTCCTTCAATGTAACCTTCTTGGCTCGAATGCCCTTTTCCAATTTCCTCTGCCACGCTTCCTCGCACTCCTGGAAGGATTCCTTCGGGATCGCTCGGAGCTCCTCGTCACGGCTGTTTTAATGGCTTCTGAATCTTGAAAACGAGTTCCTTTGATTACTTCCTTGAGTTTGGGAAACAAAAAGAAATCACAAGAGGCCCAGATCTGGAGAGTAGAGTGGTTGCTCCCGTACAGCAATGCTATTTTTGGCAAGAAACTCCCCAATTCCCAAGGCAATATGAGCTGGAGCATTGTCATGATGAAGCAGCCATGACCTCGTTTCCCACAGTTCTCTTCTTTTCTCCCTCACTTGAGCGCATCAGACGCCGCAAGATGTTTTTGTAGACGTGCTGATTAAGAGTTTGGCCTGGTGGCAAGAATTCTGCGAGGACAATTCCATGGACATCAAAAAAAGCGATCAGCATCACTTTGGTTTTGGACTTGAGCACCCTCACCTTTTTGGGTCTTGGTGACAATGTGCTCTTCCATTCATGGCTCTGCCGTTTGGCGAGTGGATCGTACTCGAAGATCCATGACTCATCGACAGTAACAACTCTTTTCAGCAAGTTGGGTTCTGTTTCGAGTTGCTCCAAAATGTCTTGACACACTTGCACACGCCGCTCCTTTTGTCCTTCATTCAGCAACCTTGGTACCATTGTTGCACAGATCTTCCTCATCCCCAGATCTTCTGTAATGATCCTCCATACCCTCTCACTATTCATACCCAGCTCACCTGCTATCATTCTGATGGTAAGACGGCGATCGTTCCGCACCTTTTGTTTCACATGCTCAACATTTTCATCTGTTCTGCTTGTGGATGGCCTCCCTTTCCTGTGATCATCTTCTACCTCTTATCTTCCCTCTTTGAACCTCCTGTGCCACTCAAAAAGATGAGTTCTTGACATCGTGTCATCATCATAGACTTCTTGAAGCAACTTTAGTGCTTCAGTTGGAGTTTTTCCAAGATGGACTTAAAATTTCAGGTTGATTTGTTGTTCGACGCTCATCCTTTACACCAAAGAAAAAAAAAACAAATATTCTTAATTTTGTCAAATTTTCACAAACCGATCATAAAGAAAGTGCCTTGACAGAAAAACATGCAAAAAAGAATGCAGTTGTTACAGAATGCTTAAATTTGGTTTTCGAAACCATAAGACATCGTGGCATCATTGAAAGCAATGCTTTTTTCTCTGCGATAAAAGTTGTTCGTGCAGCATGCACAGTCCCGCTACTTTTCAAACACACTTCGTACTTTGAAGGTGCCACCCGCGGGAAATTCCCAAATAATCCCTCAGAAATCAATTTTTGAACGACTTAATTTAAGGCTTTAGTTTTTTTGATATTAGTAGGTATTTAAGCGACAAAAATTTTGACATAGTTTGGAGTAGCACCCTTCCGGAACCTTCCCAAATGGACCCCGAAATTCAATTATTTTGAACGGCTTGAACTAGAACGCTAATTTTTTTAGATATCATACATGTTTAAAGAGAAAAACTTTTTTACACAGTCTGGCAGTACCAAACATCTACCGGATTTTTTTGAATATAAACCACTGCTTCTATTTATTTTTGTGGTCATTTTGAGCGTTTTCTATTCAAGGGCGGCTTTCATTATTTTTTGATGTCATACTATTAAAAGAGTTGAACAAATTTCTTCCAGACAAAAATATTTAAAGTTTGCAACCGCCTGTAAATCCCCTACTGTAGCAAGCAAGCGCATAGCCAGAAATTCGCAATAGGAGGGGGAGCCAAGTTTGGGGGTCTGGAGGCAAAGCCCTCAGCCGCCGGAGGCACGGGGGCGGAGCCACCAGCGCTCGAAAATTTTGCATTTTTTTGCAAAAATAACTTAATTTTAGAGCTATTGTAATAAAAAATATTGCTTTTAAAACGCGGCATAGTAATTGGCAGCACAACATGATGCAACTGGTTGCATTAATAGGCTATGTGGGAGGTGGCTAATGATAACATTGTACTTCTCTTGTTTACATGCTGATAAATCATAAAATTTTATTATTCAATAAAACTTACATGGACTAATCTATTTCGTCTATATTTTACAAAGAAAAACAATTAGGGGGGGGCTAATGGAAAGATATTTCAGAGAAGTGATTGGTAATTAATTAACACTGAATAGACCCCCCCTACGTATTTCTGAGTTTATAATATATTTGTTGATAAAGTTTATGTTTGACTTTTTACACTAGCAATGAATTTGATTGTTTATTTTTGGGCATTTTTCAAAGTTTTCATTAATTTGTGACTTTAATTTTTGACAAAGTAGCTCCCCCCTGAATATATGTTTAAAAAGATACTTTAAATCACTTTTTAGTCCATTCCAGCGCAAAAAACGTCTCAGAAGAGCTAAAAACGTGGTATTTTCCTTATTCTGCATTTTAATTGACAGGCCAATGGGGAGGCTATAGCCCCTCCGCCCCCCGTCTACGCTACTGGTAGCGAGTTAAAACACTGTAATTGGTATCCTGCTGTGTGAATTCCGTACTCATAAACAGATGCGTTTGCACATGGCGCTTTTAAGTGCTTTATTTAACAGGATAACTATTAGTTTCTACGGATACTGACTGGCATCTGCTCTTTATAAGGCTTCTAAACAAGCGGATTTTATTTTTTTTATTTTCCCTTTTAGTGCGACTTCTAATCGAGGGCGGCTACTAATCAAGGGCGGTTTATATTCAAAGAAATGCGGTATCCAAAAAATCACTTTTTAAAAGCTAAATTTAACAAAAACTCTAAAACCACCAAAGCTAGTAACTTGAAATTTGGAGATATGATAAGTCTATATATGAAGTTGTGCACCTGCAGTTTTGGAGTTGCTACGTTACGAGGTTTGTTGCAGACGCGCCAAAAACGGAAAAGAACTTATAAATACATGATTTTAATAATTGATTTTCGTCATGTATACAGATGTCCTGCTGCGGTGTAGTGGTCAAAAGCGCTAGCTTATGAAATCATTGTGATGGAATAGACCTGAGTTCAATCATCTAGTTGGCCATCGGTTTTCTAATTCCAAAAGTCATGTTGAATCCAACACATTTTTTGTGATTAAGACAAAATCGTTTTTAAATTTTTTATTTTGACATTAGATATGATCAAAGTGTATTCGCTTTTCATTCTCTGTAAAAATCCTTCCAAAATAAATTTTTTTAACGGCCTAAGCTAGGGTGCTAATTTTTTTGATATCAGTAGGTATTTAACTGACAAATACTTGGACATAGTTTGGAGGTACCCTCCCCCAAGAAACCCCCAAAAGTCACATGTTGAACGACTTAAGCTGAGGGTCCAGTTTTGATTGATATTAGGAGATACTTAAGAGACAAAAATGTTGACATAGTTTGGAGGTACCACCCCTCCGGAACCTTCCCAAATGAACCCCAAAACTCAATTTTTGAAACGGCTTAAACCAGGGCTCTAGTTTTCTTTTTTTGTTTGATATCAGTATATATTTAAGAGACATTTTTTCACATATTCTGGGAGTAGGCTACCAACCACAGGAACCCCCCCAAAAATCACTCTTTGAAACCTAAATTTAACAATTGATTTTAGTCAACTGGGTTCATGTGCTGTGGTGGCGTAATGGTTAAAGACGCCAGTGTTTGAAACTGTCGTGATTGAACAGAGCTGGGTTCAAATACTGAGTTGGACATCCGTTTTACCCAAATCACAAATGATTTAAAATCAACATTTTTTCCATGAGACAAAATCGCTTTATTTGAATTACTTAGTCGGACATCTGTTTTACCCAAACCACAAATCAAGATTTTTTTTTTCATCAGACAAAATCACTTTGTTTGCATTGCATACGATTGAGTTGTACAGAAATATGGGTAACCTTCAACGTATGATGGTGAAATGAAACTGGCGGAAGTCCCGTATTACTTTTCTCCGGAAAATGAACATCTAATTCTTTTTTTTTTATTAAATGTTCAGTAGTGCTTATGTGCGATGGAACAGTCATGTGATCAAGTTTATTAATAAAAGCGCCTAAATCCTTGATTTAATTATGACGTTTTTGATGTTGTGCAGTGATCTTCATAGATGAACGGTAGGGCGTACCAAATTTTGGTGATTTTCTTCAATTTCTTCGGAACTTTCCCAAAAGTTGTAGTTCAACTACCGGTACCAATTCAATTTACCACAAAAATTCTTGGGTTAAATTTTTGTTTAACGCCTCCTCAAAACGCGTTTCCATGGCAACGTGACAAAAATCGAAAAAATTGTCATAGCAGCAACCGCTCATGCAAGATGCAATTTTTTTTTTTTTTTTTAATACAGAATACCCAAAGTTCTATCTGCTCTCAATACATTGTATCAGTCTAACTGCTCCATTTTTTAAGTAAAATCAAGAAAATATGTTTTATCACTAATTACTGAATTTTCTATTAGATATCTTATTGCATAGAGGAGTTATGGAATTTTTCTGGTAATATATAATAACTTTTTATTGGCTATAGGCATACTGTTGTTAGACTATTAGAGTAATTATTGTATTAGAACAAATGTTGATTGCTTCTTAAAGTGTTTACTGATAGAATAGCTAATACTATAAGAGTTGAAAAGCATTAAAATCGTGACCGAAATGTAATGTTTAACATATTGTCAGTCACTGCTGTATTCTGTTATTTTCACATCTTATTTCTGTGGGGTTTTGAAAAATGTTGAAATGTCAATAAAAAAGTTGGCTGCTCTTTGCCCAAAAAAGGAAATGACTTTAACAGAACTGCATTTCTCAGTAGAAATTCCTTGGCAGTTAAAGATGTGCTCAACTGCTCATGAATTTTAAAAGTTAGCATGCTAAGCCTCAATAAGAAATAAAAACACTAATCAAAAGCAAAAGGTGCTGCTGAAAATACTGCTTTTAAAGTAAAGTGTTTAAACTATGATTTTGAGTTATACTATTGTTCCAGCGTCGATAATTAAAAACTTCTTCCTTTAGTTTCAAATCGTTTTTATTTTTTGTTTTGTCGTATGCAGGAGGCGAACCCTTGGCCTTTGTTTCACTCATTTATATCTTGATTTCGTTTCAGTTGCAGCTGCTACGAGCAATCAATTATTGTAACTACCGTGTTTCCCCGATAATAAGACCTACCCGCAAAATAAGACCTAGCGTGATTTTTGAGGGTGATTTTAATGTAAGCCCTACCCTTAAAATAAGCCCTAGTTGAGAGCGGCAGAAAGACGAAAGAGTCAAACATTCTTTTTTTATATTTATTCCAACTGCTTTAATGCGGTGTATGCCATTCTTTTCAAAAAATCTTTTTGAATAAATTCTTGAATCTTGAATAAATTGTTGTTAATGAGTTTCTGAATAAAAAACATGTTAATGGCAAGTAAATGTAGATCTTTTTTCGTAATTTCTGTTTATTTAAAATCTCGTAATTTTTACTTTGTAACTTCATTTTTTGATATATCAAAATAATACATCCCCCGAAAATAAGCCCTAGTGCCATATTTTGGAGTAAAAATTAATAAAAGCCCTGTCTTATTTTCGGGGAAACACGGTACAAACAGTTCTTTTTAGCTGCCGTTTTGTTGCACAAAATCATTCGTTGCCTTTCCAAAAAAATTCAAGCACGATCAGTTTTGTTAATTTGAGTTACAAGAAGGACTGCTTTTAATTTTCACAGTAAAGAAGAGAGCCTCGGTTAAATTTTCATTGCTTTTTATTTGAATATTCAGTTTGACTGTAGATTTTATCTGTGTTGCTATTTACTACTTTAAAACCTAATTTTAACTGAATAAAACCTAAAAGTGAATAAGAGTGGTTTCCAGAACCATCTGGTCTACCGGGCATGAAAATCGATACTATAGGTAGACTAGCCTACTAACTGTTCTTCCGGTAAAAGACACACGATTAGCAGAACGCTAATTTATTACCTTGACGTTTCGCTCAGCTGAAAACGCCGAGCATACTCAGAAGTTGAGTTGGAGGAGTGTCGAGCACTCCTCCAATAGAAGCACAAACAGTACATTTCGCAGATAAGTTACTACAAAATAAATATCAAAAGAACCGTGTAAATTAAGTTAGTTATAGATGGTTATAACGTCATAATGATCACTTGCGAGGTAGGGCTAATTCAACAAAACGTAAAAATTCAATTGCTATACTGTGATGAAACGAGAGAACGCGGCTACGTCATATATGGTAAAAAAATGAAATTAGCAATAAAACATTTACTGAGCACTTTTGGCTAAAGATCGGTACACTGATGGCAATGTCTCACCATCCAAGCGGTTGATAACGTTAATCACATAAAGCAGATTTTTCTAGTTCTGCATTTTTGACAGCTCTTTTATGTTCTGCAACACGACTTTTTAAATCCCGTTTCGTTTGCCCCACATACACAAACTCACAATCAGCACAAGGCATCTTATAAACTAATCGACTCTTTTCATGCTCTGCAATAGGATCTTTGGGTGAGGTAAGAATGTTACCAATGGTTTTAACCGGCTTCATCGCAACTTTCACACCAGCTTCGTTAAGAATACGACTGATACGTTCCGAAGTACCCAGTACATAAGGTATGAAGGTGAAGTGCTTAAGATGCTGGATTGTATTCCGTTGTTTGACCTTGGGGATGGGGTAGGAGTGCCGGAGAGGGAAACCGTTGAGTTGTAAAACAGACAGAACATGGGTGGTTTCGTGTCGAGAATCTGCTGGGATGGTGTTGTGTGTGTTAGCTCTGTCATGTAGTGTCTTAGTAACTGCGAGTTTCTGGTGCTGAGGATGATGAGAATCAAAGTGAAGGTCTATGTCTTTGTGGGTGGGTTTGCGGTAGACTTGTGTGCGAAGAGTTTTGTCATGTCGTATAATTAAAACATCCAAGAAAGGTAAAGATAGATCCTGCTCTTCTTCCATAGTGAACTGTATATGATGACAAACCGAGTTGATATGTTGGTGACATTCTTTCATGTGCTCTTTTTTTAATACACAGAATGTATCATCAACATATCGAAGCCAGAGTTTTGGTGGCGTGTGAAATGTCGTGAGTGCGTCTTTTTCTATATGCTCCATGAAGACACAATGGGAGAGATGCATGATCCCATGGGAGTACCAAACGTTTGTCTATACAAAACGTTTTGAAAAGAAAAAACAGTGGAATTAAAACAGATTTTAAGGCCAGTTTTTATGTCATGAGCATTAAGTTGTGTACGTGTAGGCAAAGAATCATCAACTACGAGTAAAACAAAAATACATTTAATGGCGCAATCAGCAGGTACGGAAGTAAAAAGGCTCACAACATCAAACGACACCAAAATATCATCTTCTTCAATAACAACATCTTTAATGCGATCAATAAAATCAATTGAATTTTTGACACTAAAACTATTGGTCATAAGAGGTTTAATAATTTTAGATAAAAATTTTGAAATATTATACGTGGAAGAGTTGACAAATGACACGATCGGACAAAGAGGAACATCTACTTTATGGATCTTTGGTAACCTATAGAATCGAGGCATAACAGGAACAATCTACTTTATGTAGTTACTAAGACACTACATGACAGAGCTAACACACACAACACCATCCCAGCAGATGCTCGACACGAAACCACCCATGTTCTGTCTGTTTTACAACTCAACGGTTTCCCTCTCCGGCACTCCTACCCCATCCCCAAGGTCAAACAAAGGAATACAACCCAGCATCTTAAGCACTTCACCTCCATACCTTAGGTACAGAGTACTTCGGAACGTATCAGTCGTATTCTTAACGAAGCTGGGGGGACATGACAGAACGTGCTAGCGAGCTCGTAAAGGCCATTCTCGCTCGCTAAAAAGCGCTAACGAACAAAAAATCTTCGTAGACAAACTGCAATTTTCTGAGCCGTCTCGCCCAACACACGTTAAAACAGTTCGCTGGAATTTCTTTACGAGATGTTCGTTACTTGTGTTAGTACGTAATAAATACTCACATTGTGATGTCAGATGCATTTCTACTTCAAAATAATGCGTTCAAGCGTACTGTATGTACTACATTGTTATGGAAAAAGATACTATAACTTATGCGTAATAATTATTCTATGTAAGCAAATTCCTCAACTGATGATAATTAGTAAATAAATGAACGACAGAATTTTAGTATATTTTTGGATCAATGTGAAATAAGAACAACTTTTTTTATACTACAATTTTTTTAAATGACGTAAAGCGCTTTTGAGGTTGTTAGTGGGTAAACTCATATGTTAAACAGTTACTCTAGGTCTTTAGGTTTCAAAATTTTTAGAAAAGTGAGCAAGTCGAAGTACACTCTTCCTTTTTAGAACCGGTAAATCTTGAGTTGAGACTTGCTGTTGTTAATTTTTTGCCGATATTCAGTCTCATTTGTTCTTGATTTTGTAAAACTTTTGAGAGCATCGATGTCAATTGTAGCGGGCATGTTTGAAACACTTTTTAATTCCTATTGCTCTGTCTGCTTAAGTGAAGGCTTTTTTCTTGGTTTTGCAGCTTCGTAAAACAGCAAAAGCGAAAAAGCAAGCTTTTTTCAAGTTGAACAACTGCCAAAAAAATTTCTCAATTGCTTGCGCAGAGCAACAGAGCTTTATAATCTTGAATAGTTGCAATTTTGCTTGCAAATATAAGAAAATCACTGAAATTTTATCGCTTTAAATCAGCACAAATTTTAGTTTCTTTGATTAGTTTGAATTTTTTTTGGTTTGTTTTTGGTTTATTTTGCTGCCGAGGCTGGCATTGTTTTTAATTTTTTCTTAAATTTTGAGCAAAAATTAGCCTCGTGTTTTAGAAAATCGTTCTTAAAAAAGGAGTGTATTGCAATTTTTGTCAACTTGCACTACTTAACATTTCTGTGTCAGTCGAAACAGCAAGTGGTTCTCTATGCAATTCGCTTTTTTTTAGCAGTCTTGATAGCAAACATGGCGACGATTTTAATTAATTTTCAGCAAAAATTCGCTTTGGTTAGAAGTTTTCAACATTTCGCCATTAAATTTCTGAACCAAAAAGATTTCTCGCACGCTTAAAGAGTTCTTCAAGATCCTCTTTAAGTTGGCGAGGAAAATGTGACGTTTTTTTACTCAAACTGCTTTCCGCAATCGCTCAAAGCAAGTTAGCGAAAAAGAATGACGTAACGGATTTCGCAAGGCTTTACGTACACGTGCAAAAATGACCTCTTACGTTTAGCGAGTATTTCGTTCGGTAGCGCCTCTTAAAAAAAACTCGTTAATTAAAGCGAACGAGGAAATTTCTGTCATGTGGGCCCTGGTGTGAAAGTTGCAATGAAGCCGGTTAAAACCATTGGTAACATTCTTACCTCACCCAAAGATCCTATTGCAGAGCATGAAAAGAGTCGATTAGTTTATAAGATGCCTTGTGCTGATTGTGAGTTTGTGTATGTGGGGCAAACGAAACGGGATTTAAAAAGTCGTGTTGCAGAACATAAAAGAGCTGTCAAACATGCAGAACCAGAAAAATCTGCTTTATGTGATTGTGAACATTTAATGTTGTTTGATCATCGTATTAATTGGGAAGAATCCACTGTTTTAAAATATGTTAATAGTTGTCGTAGACGGTTAGTTGCTGAAAGTTGGTTTATCAATGCCCACACTAACGTTATCAACCGCTTGGATGGTGAGACATTGCCATCAGTGTACCGATCTTTAGCCAAAAGTGCTCAGTAAATGTTTTATTGCTAATTTCATTTTTTTACCATATATGACGTAGCCGCGTTTTCTCGTTTCATCATAGTATAGCAATTGAATTTTTACGTTTTGTTGAATTAGCCCTACCTCGCAAGTGATCATTATGACGTTATAATCATCTATAACTAACTTAATTTACATCAGGGGTTCTTAACCGGGGGTAAATTTACCCCTGGGGGTAAATTTTGCCTATCCAGGTGGTAAATTTGCTGAATTATAAACTAAAGCAAACTTCAATCATCAGTGTTGAAAAAGTGATAGTGTTGCACTGGATTGCCGTTGCGCCATATTTTCGAAGCCCAAAAAGAGATCACCTGTTTTGGGCCGGAAAAACACTTGAAATTTCGATGAAGACCTTTTTTTTGAGATCACCTGTGTTTGGCCGGAGAAACTTTACAACACTTCAAAAAATATTGGACTTCACAAAACCGGAAATCCGTCAGATTTGAGCTGGGCCCGGCCCACGTAAGAAAATTTGGGTAAATTATAATGTTTTCATTTGGCAAGGGGTAAACGAGACAATAAACGTTAAGAACCCCTGATTTCCACGGTTCTTTTGATATTTATTTTGTAGTAACTTATCTGCGAAATGTACTGTTTGTGCTAGTATTGGAGGAGTGTTCAACACTCCTCCAACTCAACTTCTGAGTATGCTCGGCGTTTTCAGCTGAGCGAAACGTTAAGGTAATAAATTACCGTTCTGCTAATCGTGCGCCTTTTACCGGAAGAACAGTTAGTAGGCTAGCCTACCTATAGTATTGAATAAAACCTAGACGACTGCCTCCTTGAGGACTGTTTAATTCAAGCAAACCGAAGAGTGCAGTCTTGCAAGAAAGCATAGCAAGGCTTTGGGGCTCCGCCGGGCTATTGTGGTTTTCTACCAACTATAATATATCAGGGTTCAATCAAGCATTTTTGGCATTACCTGATGCATACCATGCATTGGATTGTTTTTTTAGAAACGCAAATAAATCTGAACTTGAGATTACTGGAGAAAAATACAGGGTGCGCCCTAAGTCTTGCGCTAAAGCATTTAAAGCAATCCTGATAAGTTAATTGACCTGGGCCGACATGACAGAACGAGCTAGCAAGCTAGTAAAGGCCATTCTTGCTCGCTAAAAAGCGCTAATGAACAAAAACTCTTCATAGACAAACTTCAATTTCTACTGCTCGCTCGAATTTTTTTTGCGAGATGTTCGTAATTTGTGCCAGTACGTAATGAATATCTCATTGTGACGTCAGATGCATTTCTACTTCAAAATAATGCGTTCAAGTTCAAGCGTACTCTATGTACTGCATTGTTATGGAAAAAGATACTATAAGCTATGCGTTATTATTCTAAGGTAACAAATTCCTCAACTGATAATACTTAGTAAACGAACGACAGAATTTAATCATATTTTAGGATCAATGTGAAATAAGAACAACTTTTTCCGTACAATAATTTTTTTAAATGACGTAAAGCGCCCTTGAGGTTGTTGGTGGGTAAACTTATATGTTAACAGTAACTTTAGGTCTTTAGGTTTCAGAAGTTTTCAAACGTGAGCAAGTCGAAGAACACTCTTCCTTTTGAGAACCGGTAAATCTTGAGTTGAGACTTGCTGTTTTTAATTTTTTGCCGATATTCAGTCTCAATTTGTAAAAATTTTGAGAGCATCAATGTCAATTTTAGCGAAAATGTTTGAAACACTGTTTAATTCTTATTGCTCTGTCTGCTTAAGTGAAGACTTTTTTCTTGCTTTTGCAGCATCGTAAAATTGCAAAAGCGAAAAAGCAAGCTTTTTTCAAGTTGAACAACTGCCAAAAAAATTTCTTAATTGCTTGCGCAAAGCAACAGAGCTTTATAAACTTGAATACTTGTAATTTTGTTGCAAACAAAGAAAATCACTGAAATTTTATCGTTTTGAATCAGCACAAATTTTAGTTTCTTTGTTTGTTTTTGGTTTATTTTGCTACCGAGACTGGCATTGTTTTTAATTTTTTCTTAAATTTGGAGCAAAAATGAGCCTCGTGTTCTTAAAAAATCGTTGTTATAAAAAGAGTGTATTGCTATTTTTTTCCATTGGCACTACTCAACATTTCTTTATTGGTCGAAACCGCAAATAATTCTCAATGCAATTCGCTTTCTTCGTAGCAGTCTGTCTGATAGCAAACGTTACGATGATTTTAATTAATTTTCAGCAAAAATTCGCTTTGGTTAGAAGTTTTCAACGTTTCGCCATTAAATTTGTGAACCAAAAAGATTTCTTGTACACTTTAAGAGTGCTTCAAAATCCTCTTTAAGTTGACGAGGAAAATGTGACGTATATTTTTACTCGAACTGCTTTCCGCAATCGCTCGAAACAGCTTAACGAGAAAGAATGACTTAACAGATTTCGCAAGGCTTTACGTACACGCGCAAAACTAGATGGGAGTTTGCCAGCAAACCCAGTGAACGACCGACGCGTAGCTAATGCTGTAACGCTTAAAAGTACTTTTTGTCTACCGCAAAATCAGCAATTATTCAAAAATACCTGATTATGGAACCTCCAGAAAAGTAGAGTCAAATTATTTGTCAGTTAAATATCTCCTGATATCATAAAACACGGGCACTCTAGCTTGGGCCGATCAAAAAATTGATTTTTGGGGGTCCTCGGGGGCGTGACACCTCCAAACTATGTCAAAATATTTGTTTATTAAATATCTGCTGATATCATAAAACACTGGCACTCTAAGTTAAGCCGTTCAAAAACTTGATGTTTTGGGGAATCCATTTGGGGGGTCCCCAGGGAGGGCGGCACCCTCAAACTATGTCAAAATATTTGTCTGTTAAATATCTGCTGATATCAAAACAAACTGGCACCCTCGTTGAAGCCGTTCAAAAAATTGATTTTGGGGAGTCCCCGGGGGGGTGGCACCCCCAAACTATGTCAGAATATTTGTCTGTTAAGTATCTACTGATATCAAAAAAAAACTAGCACTCTAGCTTGAGCCGTTCAAAAAATTGATTTTTGAGGCCCCATTTTAGGGGGGTTCCTGGTGAAGTTACCCCAAAAAATTTCGGGAGAAAAAATTGCGTTTGCAGCTCAACAACTTTACAAAAAAATTAGAATTTGATGTTATGTGGTTGAGGAGAAGAAGAGCGTACAAAAATTAGGAAGAAAAAAAGGAAAAAGAAGAAAATAAAAGAAATGAAACTCATCGCGGCCAAAACTGGTTGGTTGGGATGAAAGGGTTTCTTAAGACATACTACCATATGAAACATTTTTTGCCGTAGTTAAGCCGTTTGTGACTGAGACGACTTTTTACGCCAAACTGGCGGGGCGGTTTTCAGGTTGTAAAACTAAAGTCACGTGACCTATTGCCTTGAAATTTGGTACAAACATACAGCTCATTAATCTCAAACTGCTCTCAAAATTTCATGTAGCTAAACTTAACCGTTCTTGAGTTATAGGCAAAAGTTTGAAATTTCGCACTCGTTAGTTGGAAAATGGCCGAGTAAAAACAAAGGAACATGCGACACGAGCGTCGGTCATTCCAATGACCTCTTATGTTTAGCGAGTATTTTGTTCAGTAGCGCCTCTTAAAAAAAACTTGTTATTAAAGTGAACGAGGAAATTTCTGTCATGTGGGCCCTGATAAAGGCAAACAATGTTTCATTACTCTATGAAAGAACATGTATCTTATGCGTAAGAAAAGGAAAAGATATCTCACCATGTTGATTTAATAGTGCTTCACATCACTCGCCACATATTTTTTGTGTACGCTGCACAACTTATGACCCACCCTATGCATTAGGATATATTTGAAAATGTTTTAAATATATAAGCTTGATGAACAGCTGGCAATTAATCTAAAATTATTATGGGTTTTTGTACTTGCTTTGTGATGAAAACGAAATCAGCTTATCGTGTATGTGATTGAGGTGTTATTAGAATAAACGTTGACTCCTGTTCAACACTCCAGATGATGTGTTGTATATCTTAAAGCATTTTACCATACCAATGCAGTAAAACAAAAAAAGTCTCGATGCTGTATCCAGAAGCAAGTTTAACACCAGTCTGTTTCCGACTCTTTAATTGTTACGTTTAAGGTAAAATCTGGTTGGGCAGCCCAGTGAACCATTGAGTTGAAGGTAGAGTCTGGTTGGGCTGCCCAGTAAATCATTGGGTTAATGGTAGAATCTGGTTGGGCTGCCCAATTGGGTACTATCATTTGCCTAGGTTCACGTAGAGTCGGGCCCCAGTGCGGTAGTCCACCTGGGGCCCATCTGGTTGCCCATATAGTACCCAGCTGGGGCCCACAATTTTTGCTATCTGGGTAATCACTAGCAATCTGCAACAAGCCTTCCACAAAGCCTGTAGCTCCTTGGTCAACTAGCCTACCAATCCGCAGTCAAGTATCCTACCAGTAGATTTTGAAAAGCTGTATAGGCTAATCTAGCTCACTATGTTTTTATACGGGGCTTAATTAACTCTAATGATTAAAAAAAACTAGGTAGGCCTGTATAACACAACCCAAAATTATAAATGGTATCCGATCGGCCTATGCCTATTTACAAGTTTCTTTCTAAGTGTACCAAATCGAATGTTTTTGTGTTAAAAGAAGAAAATTCAAACTAATCAGCCTACTTTTACTTTTAAAAACACTCCTTTTTTGCCAGAGCCACAGCAGAAGCCTGGCAAAAGCAAAACCTAAACCCGAAACCTATCAGATAACTAAGTCGGTTTGAAACCAAGTACGCCAATTTTAATGCTGCGTGTTGCCAGAGCAGAATTTTTTTCTTTGAGTTAAAAAATTTTCCCGTTAAAGCTATTTAACGTTAAACAATGTAAAAACGAGACAAAAACGTTGGTAATCAATTATTGCTTATATATTCAGTGTCAAAACTGAGAAATTAGGGTGCAGTGCTCCTTTAAAAACGTAACCCAAAAATGCGTGGATGAATATTTCTCGTTTTAGTTTTATTTTCCGTAACTAACAAATATTTGATGAAATAAGGACTCTCATTATTTTTTGATGATTATTACAAAGCGCTAAAATTTTTGCGCTAAAGCTAAAACAAACTTTAATCAGTTTAGTGTAGTTTATAATTATACATTGACATGTCATGTAAACAAAAACAAGTGGTGACTGAAAACAAATAAATCAAAATTAATATCGCCATGTAGGGTGAAGAAATAATGAGCTACTGCTCGAAATTTTTTTTTTTTTTTTTTGAAGAAACGAGAACTACTTGAGGTAGTAAAGAGGTGCCCATATATTTTTTCCCAATTCCCCTTATTATCGAAAACATAATTTACTCCGTTTGGCTTCGTACCAATTTTGATACAACCGATTATTTCACTCGTATAATGCCACCGATGAATTTAGTTTGAATTAGAATCACTATCTAAAGCAGAATCCTTTTTACCTTCCTCATCGAACACTGCGTTCCTTTGTCAGCAAAAAATTTTTGCACACTCATGCTTGTTGTGATGTCACAAATTGGCACGAAGTCAAACGGAGTAAATTATATTTTCGCAATTAAGGGGAATTGGAAAGAAATATGTTGGCACCTGTTTATTACCTCATGCAGTTCTTATTTCTTCTATAAAACCGAGTTTGAGCAGTATCTCTTTAATTCTTATAATATTGTTCATGTTATTTCACTCTTAGTGCGCATGACATAAGAGCATGACTTTGGTCAACATCAACTATTGCTCACTCTGCAGTCATCATGAAAGCATATTTTTGAAATAATATTGCATTGCCATTAAAGGACAAGCTAAGAGCAGTACAAAAATCAATACGGATGGCAGTACAAAAACAAAGCGAAGGGGGCTCCTCACCTGCATCACTAGGAGTTGAAACGCTTACGCATTTATACCTGGAGGTAACGTTAAGGTTCAGTTCAGTTTATTTTTTTCGTGCAAAAAAAATTAAAACTTATATGATGAAACAAAATACTGTAAATTAAATAACACGAACAGATGCGGTGAAAGGACCTACTGGTGCGTAAGTCTTCTTGTCAAACAGCCATCGAAAGTTTTTGTTGCAGTCACTCAAGAATGTGAGCAACTGCACGAGTACGAGCTAAAGTTGTAGTATACTTTTTTTAAATATGCTCGAATAAAATTCATTGATGATCAAGTAAACATCTTTTTTCAAGAATCCAATAGATGCAGCTCGTAGCGCCGTTTTGTTGTTTTGCTTTGATTCAAGATTCGAACCCAGACTCCTTTATTTTGTGCACGTGATCATTGCCAAATTTGGACAATTTAATTTGCACAAAGCACACTATTTGACTTTAGCCGATTTTCAGATTCTTCATATGCGATTGATTACACAGGCCAACAAAACAAAACTTTTTTCAAAAGGTACAACATGTTAGAGCCTTTTTGGATGATTCAGGGATGCTGAAAGCGAAAATGATGTCAGTTTTGCCAAATTGGCTCTAGTTTTTGAGCTATTTTATGATTTGCGACGTTATTCTCCCTAAAAATTATATTTTTGCCACTAGAGGACACTCTATAGCCGACATGCTTCAGTGCATAGATCTTACAATAACAAGATAGCAAGCGCGCCTTTTTTCTCAATGTTAAGCAATGGAATTTACGCACGATTGCGTTGGCAAATAGCGCCGCTAACGGTTCTGATACATTCACGTATTTTGGATTGCTTGCTGCATAGTAAATATTGCAGATGAAGTGGAATTAGGCAAGTTGGTTAAAAGTTTAGCGGCATGTTTGTGGGTAGAATTTCGTTCGCAAGTTGTGTTTTTATTTTACCAGCTTTTCAAACGGATTTGAAGACTGAAAAGTGTGAAAAAGAGTAGCTTTTCAGAGTATTTATAAGCTTAAAGCTAGGCTACTACAGTAACCTACATTATGCTACCTACTGGATGATGTATTGCAACTAGACTACTGTAATTGTAATACGTAGCATAAAAACGTGGTCGGAAGATAGCAGAATTTTAATGGGGCTGCTGTAGTTTCCCTGTAATTTTCTCGCAAAAAGTCTGTTGGGTTAAGGCTGCAGTAGTCATGCAGTGAGGTTTACCAATCAGCTAGTCAGTAGACCTGCGTTCAGTGGCGGATTTAGGGGGGGGGTGGGGGTTATGCATCCCCCCCACCAGCCCAAACATAACGTGCATATGAATACTTATTTAAAAAAAAGCAATCAGTGAATAGTCGTTTGCTCGTTTGACTGTGATATAATTTCAAAAGCCAAGGGAAGGGGGTAAAAGAAAACAGTATTTGTGCAGCGAAGTTTTTACAAAACAGAAATTAGTCTTTTACAATTTCGATTGATTTGAAGGCGCCAAATCAGCAAAACTCACAACTTGCACTTTTCAGCGATAAAGGCATAGGAGCACAACCAGTGGCGGAGTTATGGGGGTGGATGGGGGGATACATCCCCCATCAGCGTAAACATAACGTGCATATGAATACTAAACTTATTTGAAAAAAAGCAATCAGTGAATTTTCGATAGGCTGTGCGACTGTGATATAATTTCTAAAGCCCTGTGAGGGGAGGGAAAGAAAAATGTAATTTTTACAGCGAAGTTTTTACAAAACAGAAATTAGTCTTTTACGGGTCCGATTGATTTGGAAGCGCCAAATTAGCAAAATTTACAACTTGCACTTTTCAGCGATAAAGCTTACACAGTGCAAATCATTTCTTAAGTGACAAATTAGGCTTATAAACAGTGAGCATTAAGCGAGGTCAAGAACATTAATCCTAAGCAGAAGCGTAGCCAGGAGAGGGGGGCTAATCTTTGTTGAGCATTGGGGAGGATAATTTGCAATTTTACCCCAATTTTGCCCTATTTTCAACATTGGGGGGATGAACCTCGACCAAGACTTTTTTCGGTGAGCAAATTAAGCAAATTAAGTGAAGACTTCACCAGAAATGGAACACTTTTTTCCCCGAATTTAGGTGAAGACCAAAAATAAAAGGTCTTAACCAGAAATAGAACACTTTTTTTAAGTACTGACCTGCGCTCAGATCCACACCAGAGTCAAATTATTGGAGGGGATGCAGATGAAGACCATACTCAAATTGTTGGGGGGTATAAAGTGAAATTATTGGGGGGATATATCCTCCCATCCCCCATTGTTTCGGCACCACTGCTATAGCCCCTCCGTTGGCCTGTCAACCAAAATGCAAAATAAAAAATATCACATTTTTAGCACTTCTGAGACTGTTTTTCGCACTGAAATAGACCAAAAAGTGATTTAAAGCATTGTTTGAAACATATGCTTAAGGGGGACTAATTTGTCAAAAATAAAACTCACGAATCACAAAAAACTTTAAAAAATGACCACAAATAAGCAATAAAATTTGATCGATAGTGTGAAAAACTTGAACACGGGTTTCATCAACAAATGCATTATAGGTCTAAACTCAGAAATGGGGTGGAGAGGCTATTCATTATCGGTTAATTACCAATTGCTTGTCTCAATTCTCTTTCCTTTAGCCCCTCTCCAATTATTTTTCTCTATAAAATATAGATGAAACAAATTACTCCGTGTGAGTTTTATTGAACTATAAGATTTTATGCTTATGATTTACTAGCATCCAAATAAGAGAACTAAAATTTTACGATTAACCACCTCTTACATAGGCCGTTTATGCAACCAGTTGAATCATGTTTGCACTGCCAATTTCTATGCCGCATTTTAAAAGCATTATTTTATCAAACTAGTTCTAAAATTAAATTATTTTTGCAAAAAAATGAAAAATTTTTGAGCGCTAGGGGCTTCGCCCCCAGACCCCTAAAATAGCTGCTCCATTGCGAATTTCTGGCTACGCGCCTGGTTACAAAACATCCGAATTTTTGAGGTTTTGAGCTTAAAATTTTTATCATCCCCCTCACCAAAATTTTCTGGATCCGCTACTGCCTGCGTTATGGTCAGTGTCAGGTGTTAACAATGGTACCTACCGTTACTACTCAGCAGGCCTACTAGCATTATATATTAACAATGGTTTCAAACGACAGTAATCGAGTTTTAATTCAAGTTTAAAAATATCTAAACTTGCAATGCTGTAAATTGCCCAGCAAGGCACAGTTTGCTCAGTTACTCCACACGTTATGATTATACGGTAGATCTGAGATGGAGCATGCATAGAAATTAGAATCAGGCTTTCATTTTATTTTATGAAAAGATGTTTGATATTGCCGTACCGGTACTGTATAACATCCGAAATTGATTTTACACATGTATGCTAACCATAGGTGGGCAAGTTAATGCAAAACGTTAGCTTCGTTAACCACTAGTCCGTTAACAAACTTCACTCCTTCGTTAACGTTAATTCGTTATTTTCCGCTGTAATTAACGGAAGTTAATAAAGTCTGTTAGTTTTTAATCGTTTTGCGTGCTTCTGGCCTAAAGGCTACCAGCTCGGAAGCCTAGGGAAGAGCCACCAGAACGGCGACTACTTAAAAGAAGCAATGCGAAAAATTGTCTTCCCACGGGAATCGAACCTGCAGCCTTTGGATTATCGGTCCACTGCTCTACCACTTGAGCTAGAGAAGACGCCTCCTCGCATGCTTAATTTTGGCTATTTAAACCCAGCAACTTGCTTGTTGTATGATTGTAATAATAAAGCATTACTTGACTTAATTGACTTATTATTACAAAGTCTGTTAGTTTGTTAATATTTGATATTTTGCATGTTATTTACATTTCTTTTTGTTCACTTGCTTTTAGAATACGGTACGTATTGATGCTGTTGAGCTGATTATAAGGAAATATTTATTGCTCTGATGATCTTTTTGTGTTTTGGAAGTTACATTTTACAGTCTAATCTAATTTCAAATTAAAAATAAGTTCAAATGTACGAACAAACCTGCGATCAGAAAATCTTTGGAAATTGCGAATAATACCGGTAGCGATAATCAACAGACCTACGAGGCTGCAGCGTACATAGGCGTAGCCAGGATTTTTGATTGGGGGGGGGCCCAAACCACAAACGACATGCAATAACGTCATCAGAAATTTTCAAAAAAAGAACTTTTTGTGCGACAAAGGTATCGTAAAATGGAAGATCAGAAGCTGTAGCCCGTTGGCACTTTACCAAAATATTGGTAAAGGGATAGGAAGAAAACTAATCGTTAGAAAGCGCAAATGTCTAAGTTGGGAGACGTGTCGAGTAAGCTAGGGTATTCAAACATATCACAGACGGGGGTCTGGGGGCGGAGCCCTCAGCCGCCGGTGGCTATGGGGGTGTGGGGGCAAAGCCCCCAGCCGCTGGGCAATTTTTGTAAGTTTTTGGAAAAAAAAGCTATTTTAATCCCATTGGAATCTCATTTTGCATGTGTTCACAGCCATTTGAAACAACTAGATTTTTAACATTTGAAAGCCAATCGAAAAAATTTAACTGTTCAATCCTTCTTTTACTTGCAATTAAAGTCCAAAACACGTTTAAAATCTTGCATTATGGAGCAAAATTTTAATTGTAAGTGATTTGGTCCATGTAGGGTAAGTAAGGCACTTTGTCTCCAGTAATATTTTAGCAGTAAATAGTAATCCACTCGTAGATTTTCCTTCAAGATTTTTGTTTTGTCATAAAGTTAACCAGTTATAAGAGTACATGTACGGCCAGGGGGTCCAGGCCCCCTCAATTGAAATTCAATAATTTGTTTAAAAAACATTTTCCCCGGCTGTTTTTTTGAAAGTATTTTGTGCGTAAAAACTGGCGAGGTGGAGGTGAATCGTTATTGAAAAATGGTACAATAGATGGTTACGCTTACCAAACAAGTTATTCCTGGGCCGGATTTATATTGCGCGAGACCCCCCCGGCACTTCGAGGATTTTTGCAACATCTTCCTGCCAAATAAAAATGAAGACCAAAAAAAGTCCTACCATCTGAACACTGGGCACTGGCACTGTGCCATATGGCAAATACGGCGCTGGTTATTGCATTACGTTCATAGAAAGTTTAGATGAGGGCCTGAGGTAGCAACTTTCAGGACGAAACCCATGATTTCACCCTGGTTATACGTTTAAATTGGTTGGAAAGAATTGAATTAAGGGGGTGCGCCGGGCCTCCTGGTCGTCAATATTACTTATTGTTAATTACTGTTGTACGTGTGTACTGTTGTACGCAAAGGTACCAAAAGAAACCAGTAGTAAACGAAGAAACAAGGTTTTTTTGTTAATTTTTTTGTCATTGGTGGCATTTCAATTGAGGGGGCCCGGGCCCCCTGGGCCTCCTCCCTGGCTACGCCTATGATTTTGAGATAAAATCGTGCCCTTAAGTTTTTTCATAAAAAACATTTAAGGCAAAATTAAAATAACTTATTTTCCAAAACGTGGAGGACTCGAGTCAAGTCATTTGACAGTATTTTGAAACCTTTAGGAATTGCATGACACTGTTATGATGTGGACAGGTGGTCGTCATTATTATTACTTACTTTTGTACGGGTACATCCTAAATTAAAGAAACTGCAATTCCGGACAAAGACAATATACTAGCTATGCTCTCATTTTATTTATCATTGGTAGTGTTTGAATTGGGGGTTTGCATTACCGCCTGTGTTATAGCATATAGTTCATAATAACGTTAAACGAGGGCCTGGGGTTGCAACTTTTAGCACAAAACTCTTACATTTTTCACAGTTTTGCATAGAAATTGTTAAAATTGTGAATTACGGGGCCGCTTGCCCGGGAACCTTGGTCATCAGTTAGGGGCTCCAGTGCCCCCTGGTTATCAGTTAGAGGCTCCTGGGCCTTCTGGTTGTCGGTTAGGGGCCCTGGGGTACCCTGGTTGTTAGTAAGGGGTCGTGAGGCCCCCTGGTTGTCAGTTATGGCCCTGGGGCCCCTGGTTTTCAGTTATGGGCCCCAGGGCCCCTTGGTTGTCATTTAGGGGCCCCCTGGTTGTTAGTTAGGGTCCCTGAGGGCCCCTAGTTGTCAAATTAGGTGCCCAGTGCCCCCGTTTGTCACTTAGGAGTCCAGGGCCTTCTGGTTGTCGGTTAGGGGCTGGGGCCACTGTTTGTCAGTTAGAGCCCCCGGGGCCCCCTGGTTGTCAATTAGGGGCCCCCATTTGTCAGTTAGGGGCCCCCGTTTGTTAGTTAGCAGCCCCGGGGCCCCTGGTTGTCGGTTAGGGGCCCTGGGGCCCCCTGTTTGTCAGTTAGAGGCCCCGGATCCCCCGTTTGTCAGTTTAGGGCCCCGGAACCCCTGGTTGTTAGCAAGGGGCCCTGGGGCCCCCTGGTCATTAGTTAGGACCCTGGGGCCCCCTGGTTGTCTGTTAGGGGCCGTGGGGCCCCCGTTTGTCAGTTAGGGACTTCGGGGCCCCCTGGTCGTTAGTTAGGGGCCCCCCAGTTGTTGGTTACGGACCCCCATTTGTCAGTTAGGGGCCCCCGTTTGTCAATTAGGAAACCCAGGGTCCCCTGGTTGTCAGTTAGGGGCCACGGGGCTCCCGTTGGTGAATTAGGGAACCCGGGGCCCCGTTTGGCAGTTAGGGGCCCGGGGGTTTCCTGGTTGTTGATTAGGGCCCCCGGGGCCCCTTGTTGTCAGTTAGGGGCCCCGGGGCCCACTGGTCGTTATGTAAGGGGCCCTGGGGCCCCCCAGTTGTCGGTTGGGGGCCCCCGTTTGTCAGTTAGGGGGCCCGGGGCTCCCGTTTGTCAGTTAAAAGCCCCCTGGTCGTTAGTTGGGGGCCCTGGGCCCCCTGGTCGTTAGTTAGGGGCCCTGGGGCCCCCGGTTGTTGGTTAGGGGCCCCGGGGCCCTTTGGTTGTTAGTTGGGGGCCCCGGGGCTCCCTCGTTGTTCGTAACTGCAACTAAACATCGCTAGGCTATGTTGTCATAATTTTTTATCATTGGTGGTATTTTAATTGGGGGGGGCCGGGCCCCCTGGGCCTCCCCCTGGCTACGCCTATGATAGCACCAGTAAATATCTACCTGTCTACCGATACTCTGTAATAGGGTACTTCTACAGGTACTTCTACCATTTGAGAAGACCTAAGAAGTGATAAGTGCAGACTGCAGAGTGATTGGTCAGAGATAAGCTACTGTGAGACTGTAAGCCTCTAAATATTATAAGTAAACATAAAATCTGAAATTGATTTTTGTCTTTGTGTCTTCAGGACTCAACCCTTACCTCAGATTGTTATTGTTGGATATCAGATATACAGGCTATATTGGTACAGATTACAGTGTACCGTAAGCTTACCGGTACTTGCTATGGACTACGTTAGTCACAAAAGCAGTAATTAACTTGGTAAAGGAATATACAATCTCAGGTCCAGCCTTTTTCGTTTATCAGCTGGCTTGAATCTCTATCTGATCATAGTCATGCAGCATGGTTTGATTATGACCAAGACTAGGCTATTTCTGTATTTACTTAGTGACTATTGTCGGATCTAGGTTTAGCCAATTTAACATACCGGTAAATTAACATACCGTAACAATAATTAACCAATCAGTGGTCGAGTGGATAGAGCGTCTGCTACTGAAGCGGTAAACTCGGGTTCAATTCCCGGTCGGGTCAAACCAAAGACTATAAAAATTGGTATTCACAGCTTCCCTGCTTGACGTTCAGCAATTAAAGGGACAGTGTGAAGCCTCCGCCGTGTGTGGTAGACAGGTGGGCAGGTGGCAGCTTGACTCGAAGACCGAAAGTTCCCTTCGCTGTCTCCTGGCCAAGGCAACTTGGTGAATAAAATGTAATTACAATTACAATTACAATTAGCCTAATCGTTAGCGTGCTACCGGTATCTGGCCTAAAGGTTAGCAGAACGAAAACCTAGGGAAGAGCCACAAGAACGGCGACTACTAAAAAATAAGCAATGTGAAAAAGTTGTCTTCCCACAGGAATCAAACCTGCAGCCTTTGGATTACCGGACCACTGCTCTACCACTTGAGCTAGAGAAGACAGTTATAAAACGTTTTAAATCAATGCTGATCAAGCCTTAACAATAGAACATACTGCAAAGCGATTATCTATTACAACCACTAACTCGCCTCATTCTGTTCTTTCGCACACAACACCTGTCTCTTACTTTCAGTAGCCAACCCTACTATCATACTGGTCACATCGCTATCAGATTCCAATTATAGCAAGCACATTATCAGCAATCAAGTATTTTTTTTATCAGAACCGCTAGAGGCGCTGTGCGGCAATGCAAAAAAGGCGCGCTTGCTATCTTGTTATTTGTAAGATCTATGTTCAGTGAGTGACTTTTAAAAATGCCACTTTTCATTCTGTATCAGTTAAAAAAAAATTGGCGTAATAGAGTGATTGGGGCTTGAGTAATTAGTATTTTTATGATTTTTGGGGCGAAATTCCGCCACCAAGTGGTGAAAACATAATTTGCATTATCTCAAGAAATATGTGACCAATTTAAACAAAAATTTGTGTCCATTTCTATGTTTTCGTGGGTGAGGAATTTGTTTCCGCTCTCAGTTTGATAAAGTTTTGAGACCAGTGGGCGTTAATTGTACTTTGATGCCATTTGAAGCTACTTGACAAGCTCAATAATGATGCCTACAACTATATGTTGTTTTGCATCATCATGAGAGTGGTTACATTGTCTATTGAAAAAGCAAAAAGTGATGCTAGTAAGGAATGACATTTTGTGTTAGAATTTTAGAAATATAATGAAGAATAGGTTACTGTACTGCAGTCAATTAAACAAGCAGGTTAACGAGCACTTTTTCTTTACAGCATAATTTAGCTTAAGTATTTTTAATAAGAGAACAGATTTTGTTAGTGAGAAAGCAGTAGAAATGAGTTCCAAACGAAGGCAATGTCGAAACCATCCAGATGTGTTTTGCTACATTTGTGGGGAATATATGCCGGCAAAGTACCGCTTCAACGTGAGAGATTTCACCAAAAATTCTTACAAAACCTACTTTGGCATAAAGTTAGGGGACCAAGACAAGTCTTGGGCACCTCATAAGGTCTGCAAGCAATGTATAGAAACGCTGCACCGTTGGACCCAAGGTAAAACTACTTCCATGCGGTTTGGGTTTCCTATGATATGGCGGGAACCCAAAAATCACCACGAAGATTGTTATTTTTGCATGGTAGATATGACTGGATGGAATCAGCGCAAAAAGAAAGATTGGTACTATCCTGATATAGAGTCTGCACGACGACCACTACCACATTGCACTGAAGTTCCTGTTTTCACGTTCTTACCTGATCTCATTGCAAATGAAACACTGTTGGAAGCAATGGAAGATAGTTATAGCAGCTCTAGTAACTATAGCTCTACCAGCATGGCTGCTGAAGCATCTTCACTCAGCACAAACCATAAACCTTTTAGTCAAGGCCAACTGAATGATCTGGTGCATAATCTTAATCTTTCCAAAGAGTCGTCTGAACTTTTAGCATCTTGTCTTGGTGAATATGGTGTACTTGATTCGGGGACTAAAATTACATTCTATCGCTACAGGGATGATCTACTGCTTCGTTTTTTTACTATTGAAGATGACTTTGTATTTTTTAACAACATCCCAGGCCTTCTTGCAGAAATCAGTCTTTCAAAATACAATTCAGATGAATGGAGAATGTTCATTGACAGCTCCAAACGCAGTTTAAAATGTGTGTTACTTCACAAAGGTAACAAGTTTGCATGCGTTCCGATCGGACACTCAGTGGTTGTCAAAGAACACTATCTGAATATGAAGATGGTTTTGAACAAATTGGGCTACCGTGAGCATAACTGGGCCATATGTGTGGACTTTAAGATGGTTAATTTTTTGTGGGGACAGCAAGGAGGGTACACTAAGTATTCTTGTTTTCTCTGTTACTGGGACAGTCGAGCAAGTACTCAGCATTGGGTAAAGAAGGATTGGCCGGCGCGAGAAGATCTTGCTGTAGGTGATAAAAATATCATAAATCAGCCGCTAGTTAGTCGGGACTGCATTATCTTACCTCTACTGTACATAAAGTTGGGTCTGATGAAACAATTTGTGAAGGCTCTGGATGAACATGGTGATTGTTTTAATCATAATGTCAAAAAGTTCCTGGTTTCAGCATGGAAAAAATGAAAGCAGGAATTTTTGATGGACCACAAATTCGCAAATTGATCCAAGACCAAGCCTTCTCTTTTCACATGACAGCAGTTGAAAGTGCTGCCTGGAGCTCGTTTGCCTCAGTGGTGCGAGAGTTTCTAGGTAACACAAAGGTAAGCAACTACCGGTATCTTGTGGATGTAATGCTCAGAAACTTTCAAGCTCTTGGTTCAAGGATGAGCATCAAACTTCACTATCTATTTAGCCATTTAGGCTTCTTCCCAGAAAATCTTGGTGATGTAAGCGAGGAACAAGGGGAAAGGTTCCACCAAGATGTTAAGATGATGGAAGAAAGATACCAAGGCAGGTGGGACGCCCACATGATGTCACACTATTGTTGGGCATTGATCTGTGATTGTATTGAACAAAGCTACAGACGAAAATCATACAAAAGAACTTTTCTTCAAATGAATTAAACTGGATTTAAGACCTCATGCTCAGTAGTGCTATTTGTCTACAAACGCACAATCACAATCCTGTTGTTTTATTTGTAACAGAGGCCATGTTGTGCAAGTGATGGACAAAATTGTTTGTTGTATATTCTGTATTATATTGTTGTATGTTTCTTATGTGTGTACGACCTAGCCTTCACTTCTCACATGATATCAGTTGAAAGGTTTGCCTGGTGCTCATATGTCTCGGTGGCACAAGAGTTTGTAAGCAATACTTTTGTTCTTTTCCAATAGACAATGTAACCACTCTCGTGATGATGCAAAACAACATATGGTTGTAGACATCATTATTGAGCTTGTCAAGTAGCTTCAAATGGCATCAAAGTACAATTAACGCCCACTGGTCTCAAAACTTTATCAAACTGAGAGCGGAAACAAATTCCTCACCCACGAAAACATAGAAATGGACACAAATTTTTGTTTAAATTGGTCACATATTTCTTGAGATAATGCAAATTATGTTTTCACCACTTGGTGGCGGAATTTCGCCCCAAAAATCATAAAAATACTAATTACTCAAGCCCCAATCACTCTATTACGCCAATTTTTTTTAACTGATACAGAATGAAAAGTGGCATTTTTAAAAGTCACTCACTGAAGCATGTCGGCTATAGAGTGTCCTCTAGTGGCAAAAATATAATTTTTAGGGAGAATAACGTCGCAAATCATAAAATAGCTCAAAAACTAGAGCCAATTTGGCAAAGTTGACATCATTTTTGGGTTTAGCGCTTCCAAAGAACCCCTAATTCGCTTTTACCTTATATGCCTAATGTTGTAGAATTGCGTAATTTAGTTATTCACGTGATTTTTGTTTGTGCCTTCTCAACGCTAATTTGCAGTTACGTTGTACACTTCCATGCACGCTTTACTGCAAGCGCTTCGCAGTTGCGATGGTTCAACGCTGACAAAGGACTTCTAGTTCTAACAGAATAGTATTGAGTACTTTATGTTGCAATACAGATTATGTTCAGTTTCTATTCAGTGTAGCTTATTATGCTCTTTACCGCTTTTGTTTAGATCTTGCTTTATTTTAGTTTATTAAAGCCTAATAAAGGTAACAAACAGAAGAAGTTTTGTTTCAATTTAATAAACTAAGTAATGAATAGCAAATGTTTAAGACCGCAGATTTTCGAGACTGATGTAAATGCTCCTGACAGTGCCAAAAAATGGAAGCACTGGAAAAAAACCTTCGAAAATTATGTATTCAGAATTGAGGGAGCAACAGCTCGTGATAAGCTTGATATATTGGTTAGCCTCCTCGATACATCCGTATATTCGTATGTCAGCGAATGCGAAGCTTACGACGACGCTGTTGCACGGCTTGAAAATGCGTACGTGAAGCCTGTAAATGAAATTTTTGCACGGCATTGGCTCAACACGTGTAAACAAAATCCAGACGAGTCGCTAGAAGATTTTTTAGAACGGTTAAAGTCTCTAAGCAATAATTGTAATTTTACTGATTGTACAGCAGCGCAAATTAGAGAAACTGCTATCAGAGATGATTTATATCTGGCATGCAATCTGGCTTTATTCGACAGCGAATTCTTGAGGACAATGTTCTTGCACTCAAGGACGTTTTTGACAAGGCTAGAAGGCTTAATGAAGCTCGTAAAAATGCTAGTTTATATGACCTAGCACATAACCCCCGATCCTCGGATTATACAGCAGCTTCATGCTCTAGTCAAGAAATACAAGATGAAGAATTATTTCAAGCTGCAGTATGTGCTTCATCAGGTCGCAGCAGCAATTGCACTAATTCCGCTTCTTCAGGTCAAAGTCCTTGTTTCTTTTGTGGTGGTTCTTCACATAAACGAGCTCACTGCCCAGCAAGACAAATGAATTGCTACAAATGTGGACGTAAAGGTCATTTTGCTAAAAAGTGTCGTTCCGATCACGAGAATTTCCTCAATCAACTATGGCTGCAGTTGATGACTTCAAAGATGCGTCGACTCAACTGGCTCCGTTAGCGCCAACGTCAGGAGTTATGGAAGAAAAAGTAAATTTGTATATTTTAGTTAATGGGACATTGGCAAATTGTTTATTGGATACTGGAGCCAAGTATAATCACATATGCAAGCAAATATTGTTGTGAGTGATAAGAACAAATTTCAAGTGGATCTGGCGGTAAGAGGTGCTGCTGTGGAAACCCAAGGATTTTGTTCAGCAACTGTAGAACTGTGCGGTCGCAAGTATTCGGATGTCAATTTTTCTGTAATGAATGACTTGTTGTGGGACGTAATCCTCGGTAGAGAATTTTTGGGTCAACACGAATCTGTAAGTTTTATGTTTGGAGGTGCGCAGTCTCCTTTGGAACTTGGTACTTTGAAACCTATCAAAGGTATAGAACCGGTGAAGTTATTTGAGCATTTTGATTACGACTGCAAACCAGTTGCAGTTAAAAGACGTAACTATTCAAGAGCCGACCAATCATTTATAACTGATCAGATTACTCAACTTCTCGACGATGACATCATTGAATCTAGTACTTCACCTTGGCGAGCTCAAGTCGTCGTGGTGAAAAATGACAACCGAAAAAAACGCATGTGCATTGACAATAGCCAAACAGTGAACAAGCACACACATTTAGATGCATACCCTTTGCCAAACATCCGAGAAATTATACTGCAGGTGTCTCAGTACAAGTGGTTTTCCTCCTTAGATTTACGAAGCGCGTATCATCAAGCGCCACTTCTTCAAGAAGAACAAAAGTATAGCGCATTCGAGGCGAATGGGCGTTTGTATCAATTTAAACGAGTTCCTTTTGGATTGAAAAATGCGGTACCATGTTCTCAAAGGTGGTAAATCAAATCATTTCAAAATTCAATTGCAAGGGTACGTTTGCATACCTAGACGACATCACTGTCAGTGGCAGCGCTCGCGAAGAGCACGACAAGAATTTGAAAACATTTCTGAAGGCTGCAGAAGAATGTAATCTCACTTTAAATGAGAGCAAATGTGTTTATGCTACCAATACCATCAAACTGTTGAGGTATCAAATCTCTGATGGGAGCTTACAACCTGACCCTGACCGAGTTGCACCAATTTTAAACCTTCCAGTCCGACTACCTCAAAAGAACTGCAACGAATTGTGGGAATGTTTTCCTACTACGCACAGTGGTTGCTCAAATTCTCAGAGAAAATTAAGCCATTGATTAACGCAACCTATGGGGCGCCGTTTGTGTACCCAAATTTGTGCAAAGTTTTTTTGCATATTTAATTAAATAGTCATTTTAATTAAATATGCAAAAATAAATATACAAAAAAACTAGTGCAAAAATAAATATGCAAAAATTTTTTGTGCGGACTTTTTTTGACTATTTAATTTTGCAATAAGAAAAAACTGCGCAGAATATACCGTTGCAAAACTAAATAGTCAAAAAAACTGCGCGCAAAATAAAGCGTTGCAAAAATAAATCGTCAAAAAAACTGCGCACAAAATAAAGCGTTGCAAAAATGCGCTGCAGACATTGTTGTATATTTGTTAATGGAGCGTGGCAAAGCGCTCTCGGCTGCTCATAGAGCGCATTAAAGAACAGTCGATAGTGCATCAAAAAGCAGCCGAGAGCACTCTGCCATGCTCCACTAACAAATATACAAAAATGTCTGCAGCGCATTTTTGCAACGCTTTATTTTGTGCGCAGTTTTTTTGACGATTTATTTTTGCAACGGTTTATTTTGCGCGCAGTTTTTTTGACTATTTAGTTTTGCAACGGTATATTCTGCGCAGTTTTTTCTTATTGCAAAATTAAATAGTCAAAAAAAGTCCGCACAAAAAATTTTTGCATATTTATTTTTGCACTAGTTTTTTTTGTATATTTATTTTTGCATATTTAATTAAAATGACTATTTAATTAAATATGCAAAAAAACTTTGCACAAATTCGGGTACACAAACGGCGCTCCATAGCAACCGCGTTTCCATTACTTAATGAGGTGTTGCTGGCTTTAAAAATGCTCAAAAACGATTTAGCTACTTCTATTTTTTCTCTACTTCTATTTTGGCCTCATTGAATTAGCAAAACCGCCCAATCGCATTCTTCTCCAGAATGCTCAGCAAAAGTGAGAAGCACCATTCCAGCGTAGAAAAAGAAGCTTCTGCTATCGTGGAAGCAGTTCGAAAATGGTCACATTTTTTGTCAGGGCGACACTTTACCATCATTACTGACCAAAAATCTGTTTCTTTTATGTACACCACTGCCAATTATGGAAAAATTAAACACGAGAAAAATATGCGTTGGCGAATTTTACTGAGTGAATTTGATTTTGAAATTGTGTATCGCGCTGGTAAATTTAACAATGTGCCAGATGCCCTCTCCCGAGCTTATTGTGCAAGTGTGTATGATAAAACGCTGATTGAAATTCATGAATCCCTGTGACACCCGGGAGTTACTCGCTTTTAGCATTTTGTTCGAATGAAAAACCTACCGTATTCAATTAACGATGTTCGCACAGTTGTAAACCAGTGCAAAAAATGCACTAAAATTAAACCCAATTTCTATAAGCCACCTAAGGCGGAGCTCATTAAAGCCACCCAGCCGTTCGAGCGAATTAGCTTGGATTTTAAAGGTCCGTTACATCTTCAACTAACAATCATTATATGCTGACAAGGGTTGACGAATTTTCGCGGTTTCCTTTTGCCTTTCCGTGTGCGAGTATTGATGCAAAAACAGTAATTACTTGTCTAAACCAATTGTTTGCGATTTCTGGATTACCTAGTTATGTGCACTCAGACAGAGCTGCTACATTTACTTCAAGCGAATTGTCTTCGTATTTTTTGCGTCGTAGTATAATTGTAGTCGAACTTCTGTGTACAATGCACTTGCCAACGGCCAGTGCGAGCGGTACAACGGAATCATTTGGACGGCAGTCAGACTAGCACTAAAGTCTCGCAAGTTAGACACTCGGCAATGGGAACTAGTATTACCTCATGCTTTACATTCGATTCGTTCCCTGCCCTGCACTGCCACAAATCAAACCCCACATGAGCGACTTTTCAATTATCAACGGAAATCATCATTTGGTACTTCTGAACCCACTTGGCTGGATGGTCAAGGGCCTGTTTTTTTGAAGCGGCATGTTCGCACCAGCAAGTATGACCCAGTAGTGGACCAAGTAAAATTGGTGCACGCAACGCCAAATTACGGAGTTGTACGCATTCCCAGCAGCGGGTGAGAGACTACTGTATCGTTACGTGACATTGCTCCGAGTAATTCTTCTGACGAGCCACCATTTATTCGTAATGACGATATTGCACCCACTAACCTTAATGAGGACCCTGCAATAGTTGTTTCTGATAATATCGTATATGAAAACACTCATGTTAGTAACGATTCCGTTGGTTTAGAGGATGCAACGCAGTCTGAAAGCAATGCCAGTTCTCCTAACTTGAAAGGGCCTAGACGATCTTCTCGTATGAGATAAGCTGTCGATAGATATGGAGCAGTGCCTTATTTGTGATTTTGTGCTTGACCTATACTATGTGTACGCTTCATTTTAGGGGTGAAGAATGTTGCAGAATTGCGTAATTTAGTTATTCGCGTGATTTTTATTTGTGCCTTCTCAACGCTAATTTGCATTAACCTTGTACACTTCCATCCATGCTTTGAATTGCAAGCGCTTCGCAGTTGCGATGGTTCAACGCTGACAAAGGACTTCTAGTTCTAGCAGAGTAGTATTGAGTACTTTATGTTGCTATACAGATTATGTTCAGTTTCTATTCAGTGTAGCTTATTATGCTCTTTACCGCTTTTGTTTAGATCTTGCTTTATTTTAGTTTATTAAAGCCTAATAAAGGTAACAAACAGAAGAAGTTTTGTTTCACCGAAATTTTTCTGTTGGCCATTGTTATCACTTGTTCGTTCTTTTATGATGTAAAATAGCATGTAAATTTGTTGATCTTACAAGCTGCGAGCTTGTGATGCCAAAGCACTCATGATTTACGGCCATCGAGAGAAGAAGCAATTTTAGTTATCTAGACTAGAGAAGCAGGCAAAAACCCGATTGCAAAGTCACCAGTTTACTGTCCTATTTCGTGGACTGAAACGTTGTCCTTTCCAGAGCCTTCATAGCTCAATTCTTTAGGAGCCCTCATTGCTCGGCAATTTTAGAGCCGTTTGCTTTATTAGTCTGCCCATTTGGCACTCTCTTTGACAGTGAGCACTTTGAGACCCTGTGGCTTTCTTGCTTTCTGGCCGTTCTCTCCCCTTCTCTCTCGTGAGTAGACCAGATTATTATCGATTGGAATTCAGCGTCTACATCTGGAAACTCATCGGTGAGTTAATATTAGTTTGCATTTGAATTCTCTATACTTTATAAATTACTACCAATTGCGTTAACGTTACAGTTAAGTATTGTTTTAGTTGCTCGTGCTAAACATTATTTACAGTTTCAATTTCGGAATTACTACGTACTGGCCAGTTGGTCGAGCGGTAATGTGTCCGTCTCTGAAGCGGTAGGTCTGAGGTTCAAATCTCGGGCCGGTCAAATTAGTCACATTGTTGCCAACGGCTCGCCACCGCTGCAACATTTCTTCGAAAGAAGCTGTGTTGCCCGGGCGCAATGACGCGGAGATGGTCCCCGCAAACTCGTTACACGCTTGGGAGTATTACAGCGAGTGTAATGAAAGATTTGATTTGAATTACTACGTGTCTTACTTTCTTTCGGTAGATATTTTTTAACGTCCGCGAGTTTTGTGTTTTACAGTACATAATGTTGAAATTTATTGTTTCCGCTTTTCAGAAACCGCTTATTGAACCGCTCTAGATCGCCTCATATTGATTGGATCGCTTAATATTGAATCGTTTTAAATTGGATTATGAATTTGTAAAACAGTGTAGCGCCGTTGAATTTCTAAAATAATCCTAAAATTTGTAAAAATTTTTACAAATTTTGAGGAGGTGTAAGTACGGATATTATAAAGAATGCTGTTCTAGATGCTAACTCTTCGATAAAGAAATGATTGTTGAAGTTCGTTAGTTTTGCAAAGGGGGATGCAAAGGTGTTAAAGGTCGATTCGAGTGTTAAGCGGGTATGTGCCTGTAATGATTTCACAAAATTTTTACTTAAGTTGCAAGGTTCTTCTTTTATAAAAATTCGGTGCATGATTTTTGCCACTTCTAACTAGAAAAATTCGTTGAATTTTAAAATGTTCAATTCCTGATATAAAGGATTAAGACTGTCGGAATTTTTTGCGCTAAAAATAATTTATTCTCACTGCACAGTTTAATAAAATTGCAAGCCTTTGATAATTACATTTGTAGGTAAATCCCCAAAAAGGGGTGCGAAAGAGAAGTGAGAATATACAAGAGCATAGTCAGAGGTGGGCACTCGGTACTTTTAAAGTACCGACGATAACGGTAGAAATACTTTTCCGAAAAAGTACCGACGGTACGATATTAGGTACTTTTTAAAAAAAGTACCGACGATAACGGTACTCGGTACCGCCATTCGGTACTTTTCGAATGATAGATTTAGCCCATTTTTAATATAATTTCGCTATTTTGCTTACTCTGTCTAGAAAGTTAAGCTCCGCCCTATCTTGCTTTTGCTGCAACGGCACAGCCTCTTAATTCTCTGCATATCTTAAGAGAACTGCCACTGGCAGGGGTTCGATTTCGAGTCGGGTCAAACCAAAGACTTAAAAATAGGTATTCACAGCTTTCCTGCTTGACGTTCAGCATTAAAGGGATAGTGTGAAGAACAAGCTGGCAACTGCAATTCACTTGAGCCGTTGGGAAAGGCACTTAGCGTGACTCCCCCTCTTCATGTGGTAGACAGTAAGAGAGATGGCCGGCAACTCATAAGTGAGCTCGTATAGCCTATCGACTCCGTTGCTTTCTCACAATGCAAGGATAAAACTGCAACCAAATAAAATAAATAAAGTGATAGGAACCTCACTGAGCCGGAATGGCTATGCCCTGCCTGCAGGGAAAGGGTGACGGAGTAAAACGAACTTGCTTGCTTTTACTGAGTTAATTAGCGAAGTTTTTCGATACAAAGAAGCCAACTTTATTCAACATTAAACTGTAATCGCCCATGTTTCATTGGGTTAGGAAAAAAGCAATACCAGTAGTCTAAATTTACCGAACCAGACTGACTTAAAGTAATACAACACTGTTACTTACTGCTTCAGTTTCAGTTAACAGCAAAAAATGAAAAAGACATAATTATCAACGCAACACTTGTTATGTACAAGAGGCTGTGAAAAAATCAAGTCACAACCCCTACACAAAAAGAGTTTTGCATTTATTTATTTATTTAAATTTCCTTTCAAATACATCATCATCTCGAAATGCTAGTCGCTAAGACTAGCTCTTTTGGGCCTAAGAACATCCTTTCCCAACGAAAAAAGGCGTTCTACCGCCGCACTCGACGGCAGAAGACTGTTTAACTTTTTGAACACGTTTTTCAAGTTCTTGCAAACAGAAAGGGCAGCTAAAATGTCTTCGTTTGGAAGATCTCTCAAATATGACTCCACCATCTTCGCAACACTGGTCTTTCGGCGTTTTTGGCTCTCAAAAAGAGAGCCAAAAAAATCATCATTCGGGTCTTCCACCAACACCTCTTCGCCGCTGCACTCATGGCTCCTGGATTGTCTTTCAACAACATTAATAAGTCTCATTTCGAGTTGGCTTTCCTTCTCTACAACAGCGACCTCATCATTATTATACAGCCAACTAAGCCAAGATAGGCGAAAGTAAACAAAGCCGATCAACAGTACAAGTTTACCTTTACCACTACAATGCTGCAGTTACTCAATAAATTGGTGCATGATGGCAGTAAACATTAGAACGCAAATTTTCTCGCACCTACAGTTGGTGTTTTTAAAGACAACCTCCTCAAACATCACAGAACCGGTGGTGTTAGTTACTTTTGGTGGATGTTGGATAAAGAAAGACGTGATATTGTTTGTCCATAAAAGTCCATGTCTTTCTACAATGCAGGAAAATTAAAAAACACCAACGGGGGGCGATGTATGTTTAGACTGTCTTTAAAAAGCACCAACTGAAAGCGCGAGAAAATTTGGGTTGTAATGTTGACTTATGATGGCAGCAGTGATGGTATTGTCCTGTGGGTGTTTGAAAACTGTTTTTTTGAACACTCGCGTTGGTATACTACTTTTGGGCCTTAGCTTTATCTTTCAATTTGCTCTTCAGTCTATTCCACTCAGAATTTCCAACCAAAAATAATTCTTTACAATCACCCCAACTTACTAGGCCTATCTATCCACACAATCAACGTCTTTTCATACCAGCATCGTTCCTTTCATGCTTTGTAAAAACGCGGTAAAATTTATGCATTTATTTTGACGGAGTTTTTATTTAAACTCCATTCCACAAATTGTACCGAGTAGCGACGATAAAAGTGCGAAAAAAGTATCGACGGTACCGAAAACGGTACAATTTTTAAAAAGTAACGACGGTACCGATAACGGTACTAAAAAAGTACCGCGGTACAGTACCGCGGTACTGCCCACCTCTGAGCATAGTAAAACTGCAACGATATTTGTTTTGGAAAGAAATGTTTTAGTTTTCCCGTTTTGCCTATTGCACATGCTATTTTTTGTTCAACGTGTTTAATATGGTTCTCAAATGATAGTTTGTTGTCTGTGATTAAACCCAGGTACTTGACATTTGCTTGCGTTGCGATTGAAAGACCACCGCAATTTATTGTCACATATTCTGGCAGTTTATTGGATACATGGGAAATTACAAGTGCATTATAGATTTAGCAGTATTGATTTTGTAGGTTACGATGCATTGCCGCGCTTTCTCTACTTCTTCATTTAGTGACTTTTGAAGAGTCTCCAGCGTTTCCGCTTGGATTAATATTGAACAAGAGTCGTCCGCCTACAGTACTGGTGCTGTTTTGAAATTATAAAAAATTATATATAGAGAAAAGAATAAGCCCTAAATTTGACGCTTGGGGGACTCCAAATTCTACAATTTTCGCCGATGACCAATAACCAGAAATAGAAACATATTGCCTCCTACCAAGTAAATAAGATCTAAGTAGATCGTTCACTTTCCCACGAATACCATATTGATTCAACTTTTGCAGTAATATTCCAAGAAATACTGTATGGAAAGATTTTTTTTAAGTCAAGAAATAACAATCCTGTGATTTTTTTCTGATTAGTATTTTAATTAATTTGGCTTATAACATCAAGGATAATATGAGTGGTGGACATTTCTTTACGAAAACCATGTTGGTTTGCATAAAGTAGGCTTCGTTACTTTTCTCGAAAATTTATTCATCTTGGTGAAATAAGTTTTTCCATAATTTTAGAAAAATTCGATTACAATGAAGTTGAACGGTAGTTATTAACATAAGTCCTTGAGACACTTTTAAATATGGAACAACTTCAGCAATTTACAAACAGCCGGGAAACAATCCAAATTCGAAGCAGGGAGTACATAATCGAGTTAAGTAAGGTGCAAGTAAAACACAGGCTGTACAAATGAAATATGCATCTACATTATCATGGCCTGTAAGTTTGAAGATTCCTAATGACTGTATGATCTTAAAAGCCTCATTGTACCTGGGAGGTTCCAGATACATTGAGGTGCGTTAAAAGATTTCGGGTTAGTGTTTACATTATCAGCTAACTTTATACCTATCGAGATAAATTGCTATTTAAATGTTTCAGAGATTGCAAGTTTGTCAGTTACTTCTCGATTATCAACAAGCAGCCGTTTAGGTGCCTCGACCCTGTTTGATTTATTAGGTAAAAGCACAGAGTTTATTAACAGCCAAGTTTTACGAAAATCGTTTTTGTTTTAATCGTTTTGCGTGCTTCTGGCCTAAAGGCTACCAGCTCGGAAGCCTAGGGAAGAGCCACCAGAACGGCGACTACTTAAAAGAAGCAATGCGAAAAATTGTCTTCCCACAGGAATCGAACCTGCAGCCTTTGGATTACCGGTCCACTGCTCTACCACTTGAGCTAGAGAAGACGCCTCCTCGCATGCTTAATTTTGGCTAGTTAATTAATTTTCTAGTTAATTAATTAATTTTCTAGTTAATAAAGTTAGTTAATTAATAAGTTAGTTAATTAATTTCTAGTTAATAAACTTAATTAATTTTCCCTAGGCTTCCGAGCTGGTAGCCTTTAGGCCAGAAGCACGCAAAACGATTAAAATATTAAAACTCTGGCCTGCAAACGCAAAAAACATCTTAATTGACTTATTATTACAATCGTTTTTGTGTTGTGAAAATTGTTTTTTACTGTATTACGTTTTAGTGCGTTCTCTCAATTTAGTCAATTTATTCAAAAATTCAGAAGTTACATAACAGATTTGGAATATAAACTCTTTTCACAACTGTGAGGTAGCGCTTCACTTGCATATCTGCTTTTCTATTAGGCTAGTGTTTCATCAGCATCAGCATCTAGTGTTTCATCGTCATAGCCTATCCTGGCAGCCACCCGAGCCTTCAAACCACACACGATGGCAATTTCTGCACGTGTCATTGTACCCGCTTCTCAGATTGCTCTAATCAAAGTCTGACAGCAAGGTCAGCAGAAAGAGAATTCTCGACCATTACCACACTGGCACTCCACTGAGTCTACTTAGCTCAACCGCATTGCGCTAGCATCACTAAGCATGGGCATCATTATATGACATAACATTAGCCATTTACCACAACAGTGCGCTAAACGCATATTTGAAGCTTGTTTGTTATCAACAGGTTGGAGACGTTGAAGTGCCGTCGCCAGCGTAATAAAAGGGAGGGGGATGATGTAGCGTAAGCTCCAACGTAGTCACAAGTGGAAGTTTAATCGGATCTATTAGTTATTAACTCACTCCGGAGAGTAGCTCGATAGGTTGTTCAACCGAACCGGTCGACCGCATTGGGACGCGTCCTTTTCACACGGACGTTACAATACGAAGCCTGTCAACGTCCATACGAATAAATTTTCATTTACTCGTATGTGCTTTGAAAATTCAGAAGTTACATAGCAGATTGGGAACATAAACTCCATTCACAACTATGAGATAACTTCTGAATAACTGAAACATCAAACGGCGACGGCGAGAAGAATTTTCCCAAGTGTACGTGCTTTTTCTAAGGCAAACTATAACCTTAGAAATAGCAAAGTGATATGATAATAAAAGAAGAATGGTACACTTGGGAAAATTCTTCTCGCCGTCGCTGTTTGATGTTTCAGTTCAATTCAAACTAACGCAAAGTCGCCAACGGTAACAGAACTTGAAGCTCAAGTAGATTTCGTTAAGCACTACGATAACTAATACGGTAGCATAACCCAAACAATTCACTTATAACTAGGCTGCCGATACCAAGCTAGCTACAAAGCCAGCTATCTGAACTACCTCTTTTCTCAGCTAGTTTTTTGCTTCTGAACCAAACGAATCAGTAATGTCCTAACTTTTTGACTTCATTCAAGTTCAAATTGAACGGAAAGCGATTCCGCACGTAACCCGCGAATTGTAAAATTGCAAGTTCGCAACACTGCTTTTCTTGCAGATTTAGTGATATCTACATTTACAAACCGCAAGAAGTGGCTTATTGTAAAATTGCAATCGATTTTTTTATGCATATTTCAGTATGTAGGTTTAGATATAAACACAACAAGCATGTATTGCAAGTAGATTTATATATCAACGCAACAAGCATGTAGATATAATTACATTGCATGCAGATTTATATCTCAACACAACAAGCATGTAGATATAATTACATGGCATGTAGATTTATATATCAACACAACAAGCACGTAGATATAATTGCATTGCATGTAGATTTATATATCAACACATCAAGCATGTAGATATAATTGCATTGCATGTAGATTTATATATCAACACAACAAGCATGTAGATATAATGATATCTTGCAGATTTAGCTGATTTTACATTTCGCGCCCATAGCAATTTGCTTTACTGGCAAGTAGGTTAATTTTGGCTTTTGGGATTCAAAATTTATATGGTGTCCATGCTTTGTGATGCTAGCGCAATGCGGTTGAGCAAAGTGGAGTGCCAGTGTGATAATGGTCGAGGATCCTCTTTCTGGTGACCCTGTTTTCTGACTTTGATCAGAGTAATCCGAGAAGAGGGTACAAGGGCAAGTACAGAAATTGCCATCGTGTGTGGTTGGAAGGCTCGAGTCACTGCCAGGATAGGTTATTTGTGAATTCAAATGCTGATGAAACACTAGCCTAATGGGAAAGCAGATTATGTGAGAGAAGTGCCACCTTGCAATTGTGAAAGGAGTTTATATTCTAAATCTGCAAGAACGATTTTATGTCTCAAGTTGAGCAGTCACCATAAAAGCAAAGGTTTCCACAATACAATAAAATACAAATAGGAGAGCACTACTAGGCGAAGAAGTAAACTTGTTAAAAAAAAAATTTGGCAAAAACATAATATCAGCGTACTATAATAGGCAAAAAACACGTTGCAAATTCTACGGCAAGCTATATTGACATTATGTAAGAATGGTATTATCAGAAAAAAAGTATACTAATAGAGGGAATTTGGAATTCTCATTGTGTGAAAGTAATCTTTAATAAAGCGCGAGTAAACATTGTTTGTAATCTTTCTTAAAAACTTTAAAGGAACTATTACTAATTTCAAGAATTTTTTTAGTGTAAACTTTTTTTCGGTATTTTTGCCAAATGTTTTTGGAAGTTGGGCTATGCCAAATTTCATAGTTGGTGTGATTACAAATTTGCAATCATTGAACCCAGTGCATACTGATCAATCTATTGTCCGTTGATAAAGTTGTGGATATTTTCATGCTGAGTAAATTTTAATGGTAGCTCATTGTCATAGTGCTTCAAATATGGGTTGAGATGCATCGTACCATACCGCTTACTTTCACAAGCGACTACTTGCAGAGGTACCCTAACGTTGCGGAAATACAATACAAACTAGAATATGACATCGCAAGCGATATCTGGGGACTTCGCAAAAGTATCTAACTTTCCTGAGATAAAGAACTTCACAATTGGGTTAAAGGTGTTTATGATTGCTGATCGTCAGATCTGAAATAAATCGCTTTCCAATTTCATAACGTTCCATTAACTTGATCAGGTTTGTGGTTGACGGCTTTCACTGCTAAATGAAGCCAAATCATTGCTAGGTGGCAAAAACGTTTGGATTTATAAGGGAACAGTGTTTACCAACATCAATTCAAAACGTGAAAAAATAGTCTCTCAAGAAGCCCTCTACAATCTGGTAACTGAACTTGGTGATTAAACTCAGATATCCACAATGTTGTAAGTGATTATACTACTTTTCTGTTATTACAATAAGAATAAGTGCTAATACAGCATACTTACTACGCTTAGTTGATCAATTTCTATTCATGAAAGCAAATAGTTCAGAGTGCAACATTTGTAACAAAACATGTAGCAGTCGGCCTGCTGTGAAGCGCAGCAATTGTTTAAAGTGGCAACATAATAGATGTACAAAGCTTACAAAAATGCAAATTTTGCTTTACCTTAACTCAAACACATTCTACATCTGCTCAAAATGTCTAATTGATATTTTACCTTTTCAACAAGTTTGTGATGTTGAATTTAAAGAAATGTTTTATCAGAATATTTTTCAGCAAATTACCAGCACTCTTAATAATGAACCAAACCTAGATGATCTAATAAAACCTAATTGTAAATATTGGAGTGTTGAATGGTACAAAAAGTGTTTGACTAACTCAAAAAATCAAAATGACCTGTGTATAATACATTTCAATGTTAGATCTATTGTCAAAAATAAACACATATTAGAACTTATTCATGAATTAGATAATTTTCCTGACATAAGAACTATATCTAAAACTAGGTTCAATAAAAACAACATTAATCATGCTTCAATTCAAAACTATAAGTTTGTTTTCTCTAACTCAACTATTAATGCAGGAGGAGTAGCAATTTACGTATTAAGTAACTTAAAATACTCAAGAAGGTATGATTTAGAATTTCAATCAGCTGGTAGAGAAACTGTTTTCATTGAATTAAATTTAGCTGCTAACAAAAAAATTATTGTTGGTGTGATATACAGGCATCCAACTAATACTTTTAATGAATTTCAAGATCTGTTATTACAAACACTGAATAAAAGAATGGATCATGAAAAGTATGACTATTTTCTTTGCGGTGATTTCAATATTGATATTTTAAAACATGAGAGTAAAGAAAAGTATAGGTAATTACCTTAATGCATTATATTCTGAAGGATGCAACACTGTCATAAATAAACCTACCTGCATAACGAAATCTAGTGCAACGCTGCTTGATCACATGTATACCAACACAACCAACAGCATAACCAACAGGGGAATTCTGACTTATGAGATCTCAGATCATTTACCAACATTTTGTATTTTAGCCTAAAGACCAGTATATTGTGCTCCTGACAAAATTATGAAAAGAGACCTAAAAAAGTTTAATAGAGATAACTTTCTAGATGACATAAGCAACTTATCACTCAAAACTAATGCGCTGATTTTAGGTAACAAAGACTACTGTTCAAATAAGGCCATGACTCAATTCTTAGAAAGATTTTCTAAAATAATAAATCAGCATGCACCTCTTCGTCCTTGAACAAGAAAAGAAATTAAACTAACTGCAAAGCCTTGGCTCAGAAACGTAATACTAAAATCTATTCAAATAAAAAATGCATTATTTAAAAAATGTTGTAAAAAAGTAATCTAGTTTTGATAGAAAACTACAAAAAATATTCCAACAACTTAACCTCCATCAAAAGAATAGCTAAACAAAACTAATATGCTCACATGATACAGTTAAATAAAAATGATCTTTCAAAACAATGGCGATTGATAAACCAAATTTTAAAAAGAAACAACAAACACAAGGCATCAATAACTAAACTAATAAATGAAAAAAATGAAAGTCTAACCAGTAATGTAGAAATTTGTAATAACTAAATGGGAGTTTGCCAGCAAACCCAGTGAACGACTGACGCGTAGCTAATGCTGTGACGCTCAAAAGTACTTTTTGTCTACCGTAAAATCAGCAATTATTCAAAAATATCTGATTTTGGAACCTCCAGAAAAGTAGAAATCCCAAACAATATCAAAAAATATCAACGTCATCGTTTCTGATTCTAAAAAAAATAATCCGTCAGATTAAGCCAGCGTTTCTCAAAGCATGGGTCGCGATCGAAATGTGGGTCGCCAAAGCCTTATAAATGGGTTGCTGATACAAGTAGAGCCCTCAGTACTTTGATTATCTGTAATTCATAGTTAAGCAAACGAATATCCAATATTCTATGAAGAAGCCTTAAAAATTATAATCTCTTTTCCAAGTTCATATTTATACGTGAGATGGGATTTTCTGCTCTGAAATTTATAAAAGAGAATTATAGAAACAGTCTGGGTGAAGAGCATCCAATGCGTTTAGCGTTAAGTGACGTTGAGTCACGATTTTAAAAATTGTTGAAGCGAAATGGTGATAAATGTTGTGAAACAAAAGTACTGCTTTTTTGTGTTCTGTTTTTTTTGTAACTACGTAGTTGGGTCGCAGCTGTTCTTGCAGATAGCGTGGGTTGGATTAAATTTAAATTTTGAATTTGAATCCGCTCAAGAGTTATTGATGAATTTGAATTCGACTTTTACAAAGTCCCAGCTCGCCAGCTTAATCCACGTATCTCCGTGACGTCAACTCAATCCAGACATTTTTTCTATCTCGAGCTATTCAGCCGACTGGACTGCAGTCCCTGCGGGCCCAAAAAAACTTTTTTCTTCAATGAACGAAATCGAATAGAGCATTGTTTGCGGCAAGGTTGTTGCAAAAGTTCAAATGGTAGCATTTCTGTATCAGTTGTCAAGGCTTTCGGTTACGAAAAAAATGATCAAAAGCATTGATGGCTTCAACAAAAGGGTCATCGACCATTATTCACAATAAAAAAGTTTCGAATGAACTTTATATTTTAAGAACAATGAACTTGAAATTAACGATACGCTATAAACAGTATCCAGAGTCTTAAAAGCACAATCAAACCTATGATTAATAAAACATTGTAAACTTCTTGTATTCTGTTACAATCTGGTTAATTTGCAATTGTTTGCCTTTCTACGCTCATGTTGATATCTGTAGTCCTAGCTATAATGACGAGGAACAAAAGGCGAATGTCGATTCCGAAACAGTATGTCTTAGGCTGTTAATCATAGGTTTGATTGTGCTTCTAAGACTCTGGGTACTGCCTATAGAACTTTATTTTCAAGTACACTTTTTTTTCAAGAACCAGTAAATTTTATCGTAAAATTGCGAAAGCGCGATTTGAACAACAACCAAAAGTTTTCTCACATGTCTTCACAATGCACAATTAGCACTCTACAATCTCGGAATTGCCGCAATTTTGCTTGCAAACTGGAAAATCACTAAAATTTTATCGTTTGGAATCAGCACGAATTTTTTTTTCAGATTTAAAATTTCTTCTTTTTAGTTTGTTTTTAATTTTTAGCGCTGTGGATGGCATTGATCCTAATTTATATTTAAACTTTGAGCAAAAATGAACCTTGGGTTCGTAAAGAACTGTTCTTATAAAAAATAAGTGTAACTACACTATGTCACTACAACATAATCGTAAGTCGGACCGGGATTTTTGAGTCGGAATCGGGCTAAAATCGACATCAGGCTTGATATTCGTACTTGCTTTGTGTTTTAGACTTTGAGGTGCGATGAAACATAATTAAAATAACTTTGCAACATAGAATGACGACTTCGTTTAAGCATCGATACGATTATTACGACACAATTGCTACAGCGTCGTAATTGATCAGCAATAAGTAACTTTATTTTATCCGCATAGGGGCAATCATGTATACAAATTTTCAGACCAGGGACGCCCAAACTTTTTAAGGAACGGGTTGCAGTGACTCGAGCTGACCGCACAATCAGTTGAAGTAAATTCTGGCGGAAATTTGGATAAAAATCAAAACAAAAAAGGTTTTTATCGCATTTTAATGCGATTTTTGTCGGGATTTTAAACGCTGGCCAATCGAAACGAAAGAGATTTGATTTGTTTCCTCGAAAAATTTCTCTGCTAGTTCAAATTGAAATCTATGGCTCCGGGGTTTGGTTAATTGTGTTTTAGGCGAAACTTACAGTAAGTAACTTTCTGGCTGTTTCAGGCCTGTTTTTGGCTTCAAACCACTTTTCGGGTTCGGGCTTACGCTTTTGGGTTCGGGCGTAAGCCCGGCCTCAAAGGACCATCGTCATGGATCGGTTTTATCATTTTGTAGAATTTTAAATAACTTTTGGTACTTTTTGAGCACTATTGACTGATTTTGGGAATGCACTCCATGTTTCATCATTATTTATTAAATGAACTGTTTCCACTAAATCGTCATTTTGTATTTCTGTGGTCTGGGTTGGATTCTTTGGATCTCCCCATCAACAATTTCAGATTTATTCGTAAAGGAGCGCTAAAATCATGTTACCGTAACGAAGCACCGAAGCAAACGCAAAAATAAGTTGATATGAAGCGAAAAGTTTATTGATTGGCCTTGGCCAACTAAAAATAGTTTCATTTTGTAGATTCGTACGAAAGACGCAAGCAAGCTCTGTATAATATCACGAAAAAAAACATTTGCAGCCCTCCCGTTTCAAATAGGCACGAGTCGTCACTGCGTGTGCTTTCATTGTGTCTTTTTTTCGTTTATTAATTTTTTCTGATAAAAACTATGAGTTGGTACAAGTGGTACTGCCTTACACATTGAGTGAGGCCTACCTAATTCTACAGATTCCCTGAGTGAAACTTTTTTGCACAACTTCCAAAAATTACCTATTCATTCGAGTATAACGCGCAAAATTTTGTATCGATTTTCGATCAAAAATTAAGGGTGCTCGCAGGGATGCCGGAACGTCAGAAGGGCAAGGGGGGCAGCTTTTTCAAAGGGCACACTTTCAATACTGTACGTACAGTCATTACTACTAACATTGTAGACATACGGTCAAATAATTAAACGCTTCGCCAATGCCAGAATACTGAGTACATCGGATAAACATTAAAAACAAGAAAAAGCAAATTAGCAATTAAATGCTACGAGATTAGAACACACAAATTCATGCCGCAGCATGAAAATCAGCCATGTAAATTTTGTCCGCATAAAATTGGGAAAACACTGCTATCTGCTTGTGCTAATTGTTGAAAATCTAACTATCTGTGGTACAACTTTTGGTACCGGTGTGTCACTTCAAAGAGGCAGCAAGGTCAACGTTATTGTCATTTATTGTAAACTTTGTAACCTACAGTATATTTTTTCTATGTGCATAGTATAAAAGAACAAGATTACAGCGCTGGTTCACTCATGGTACTGGTATGAAATTCGTTTATAGCAGTGCAGTACTGTTAAAAAAATGAAACGTCAAATTGTACATAAAAAAATCTGAAATTGCATGCATCTTTAGTTGAGAAGTACCAATGTTGTCACTATACCAACACCTGGCCCCGAAAAAATATCCAGCATTTCTAACAGCTATATTGCGAAACCAACTCGTTTTTGTTAAAGTTATTGCCCCAAAGAATAGTAAGAATAGTTGAGATATCTTGGAGTAAAAAGGGTATAGGAATTAGAAATTTAAAAGCTTTAAGTTTCCCCGCAAAGGTAAAATCGAACATCGAAATTGCCATAAAAAAAACATTGCCCATTTTATGTTTTTGCACTGGTAATTTCTATGCCGCATTTCAAAATTATTAATTTTTATCGAAATAGGCCTAAAATTAAGTTATTTGCAAAACCATACAAAATTTTGGAGTGCTAGGAGCGGAGCTCTCAGGCCCCCGAACACAGCCCTCCAATTGCAGTATCTGGTTACACGACTTATTGTAAACGAGTGCTACTACGTTTTCAAGTTTTATAATCTTCCAATGAGAAATTATTGAGCTGGGCAAATAACAACTGCTGTCTACTATAATGAAGTAGCACCGTTATCTTTAAAATATAACGTTTTGCTGCTTCCTATACATTATAAAAGGTGACCCCACGAAATTCCGCCCCGGGTGTCACCATCCTCAGCGACGCCACTGATTGTTAACAGGCGGCGTGAGGCGCTAAATAGTGGATGATACACACAGTTTTGATTACAACGGCTTCTGCGTAGTTTGGGGTGTCTGGTTTGGGCTTGAGGTGGTGCAATGTTTCTGTGTATTTGTTGGAATTGTACATTCAGTTTGCTGCCTGTTCGGAAGCACCAAGTACCCTAGAGACAGTATTTAAATTGTAGGGGGGACGCGGGGGACGCTTTCCCCCATCGAGAGTTATCGTCCCACCATCGAGGTTTGGCGTCCCCCCAACGAGATTTCAGCGCTGGTTGATTAGCCAAAAAAGGGCCCTTCAGCACGAATAAATCCCAGAAACTCCGGCTGAATGTAGTTCCAAATCGCGGTGATGACCTTTTTTTAGGTATTCACTCGATTTCGGGGACGGAAAGACATAATTTCCACTAAAGTACTTTCGCATTCCGAATGGTTTGGTCAAGGCTGCAAAAGCGTCCCCCCAAGCAAAATTTTTCTGTTTAAGTACTGCCTAAAGATAATCATTATTTGGCGTATTATGCAAGGACGTAACAATGTAACCATGGTGCGGTTGAAGTGAAATCATTCTGTTATGGTCGGCGTAATAACGACGCGTTTGTCCTCTTCGTCACGTTTAATAAAGAATTTTGTTTTATTTTTAATTGTAAGTGTTAAACTTGGGTTGTCCTGGTTTTGAATGTGTTTGTTGATACTTCACCATGTTATGATTTGTTCCTGTTATTGCTGCAATAAAGATTTATTTGCGCTTGGAGGTAGTGTGCAGGCAGGGATTTTTCGGGGTGGGGGTTGGTGGCAAAGTAGCATTGAGGTTGCGTTTAACGCGAGGAAAGTTAGGGTTTGGAGTCTATATTAGGGATTAGACAAAAACCTAGCAGTAACTTTTTCTCGAAGTGAAATAAGCAGAACTAATTTAATAGGTTAACAATTATTGATCGGACTAGAAACGACTAGGCTACATTTTGTACAAATTCATTCAAAGCAACCAGATCACTATTACCGTAATAAAGTTCGATAATGCCGCGAAGTCCCCGGATATCGCTTGCGATATCACGTTCTAGTTTATTGTCTAAAATAAATTTTCTGCAAACATGTGTTTGAAAAAAAAGTTGTGGCTTACCAACCAGAAGCCTCACCGCACGTAACTGGAAGTATAATATCTACACCCTCAACTAGCCCACTGCAATATTTTTTTACGAATTTAAAATCTTATATTAATTTACTCAACTCTATGCTTTCCAGAATCCTAGACAGTCGCGTAGCCAGGATTTCGCAAAGGGGGGAGGGGGGCTTTTTTGGAAGTTTGATATTGCCGTAAACGAACTTGACCCAAATTTTTATTAGTCTTGAATTAAATTGAGGCGTTTTATTTTGTCATAATTAGGTGATCTCCAAAAAAAAGGTCTTCACCAAAATTCAAAGGGTTTTTCCGGCCGAAATCAGAAATTCAAAGGTTTTTTTTGGCCGGGATCAGGTGATCTCAAAAAAACAAAAAAGTCTTGACCGACTTTGGGTGAGCTCCAAAACCAAAAAACTCTACTATTCTGGTCCAAATAACGGCAAGTCTTTCTCAAATTCTGCTCCCAAATCCCGTTGGGGGGGGGGGCTGTTTTCATTTTTGGAGCAAAAATCGGCCTCAAAAGAACTAAAAACGTACTATTTTGCATACTTTTCTTCATTTTGCATACCGGTATCTCAAGAATACCTCAAAAACACTTCATTTTGCTATTTTGCATATCTCAAAAACATTTCATTTTGCATTTCATTTTTGGAGCAAAAATCGTCCCCAAAAGCACTAAAAACTGGGCTCGACCCCCCCCCCCCTGGCTACGCTACTGATCCTAGATGTAATGTTTAAAGTCAAACAGCTATTTACCAAAAATTATCTACTGCGTTTTTAACATTACGCCCTTTTGGGTTCATTTTAATAGCTTTAAGGTATTCGCTATCAAAGTTTAAAGCTTTCAAAAAGTTATCAAAGTAATGAAGTAACGTCAATCAAAAAGCTATTAGGAGTTCCTACCAGTTTTTCAATTTATTCTAAATTAACGTAGAGCGATCTTTAAAATTCCAGCGACTTTTGAGCATAAAGTTTTATTGCATCAGCCAAACTTAACACTAACCACGGCCAAATATATGCACGCATTTTACAGCTATCCCAATTCTGAGAACGCTATTTAGCTTCGCGACTCAATGGCCAACATATTGGATATTGTACAGCATATTGTATGACATCCATTATCCAGCACCAAAGCTTTCTTAATAAAATTGTTCAAAAACTTTGAAGAGCAAGTATAAGATTTTTTTAACGTCACGAGAGACAGTTAAGAAAAAAACTCGGCCTTCAGCTTAAATCTAACAAAGCCAATAAACTCAAGTACTTTAACGTCTTAAATATTGGAGTAATCCCATAAGTTTGACTCTTCTGCTTTTCTGTGATACCAATTCATTGTGAGAATTCATTTTATAGTTTGAAGATCCGTTTAAGGGCCAGTTGTCGAACATGGCATTGCTAAGTTTGGCATCTTTTTATCTTTTTCTCATATTAGGCTACCGGTACTCATAAAATTTGGTATGTCCAGCTGGAGTACTTCGTAATAAAGGTTTTAAAATTTTAAGGGGTAATTTGGCATGGTCTCCTCAATGTGGTCAACCAATTTTTATTATCTTTATCTTTGATTCATATTAACCTATCCAATAGATTTAATTTGTTTAGCTTTTGTAATTAATGGGAGAGGTGTCTACATAATTGGAGGACCCCTATAGTATGAGATCCTCTAATTTTTTCATATTACATTTTTACCTATCTTGAAAATTTTATTTATCTAGCTTGAGTGGTTAAAAATTTTGAAAGACCCGTTGGAGGAGGACTCTCCAATTGTGGCGCTTTTTCATATTTGATTTACCTATTCTGATTTTATCTTTCTTTTATACTTGCCTATTCTAAAAGTTTCATGTGTCTAGTATGAAAGGTTGAAAAGTTTAATTTTGAAGGACCCAATTGAGAGACCCCATTTACGTGCCCCAAATTTTGTCAAATTTTATCTTTCTTTCATATTTACCTATTCTGAAAATTTCATCAGTCTAGCGTAAGTGGTAAAAATTTGGATTTTGGCTTCCTTGTGTGAGGGGTTCCCTTTATTTTGGTACCCCCAAATTCTGTCAAGTTTTACTTTCCTTCATATTTGGCTATTCTGAAAATTACATGTGTCTAGCGTGAGTGGTTAAAATGTTTGAATTTTGGTGGCCCCGTTTGAGGAGGACAAACTCATTTTGGTATCCCCAAATTTTACCGCATTTTATCTTTAAGTATGCTTATCCATTCTGAAAATTTCATCTGTCTAACGTGAGTGGTCAAAAAGTTTGAATTTTCGCCGCCCTGTTTGAGGGGTTCCCCAATTTTGGTACCCCCAAATTTTGTATAATTGCGTCTTTTCTTTATATTTACTTACCTTCAAAATTTCATGTACCAGCTTAAAAAGATAAAAAGTTTGAGTTTTGGAGGATCCGTTTGGGGGGAACCCCCATTGTGGCTCCCCCAATTTTTGTTAGGTTTAGTTTACTTTTAATATCTACCCATTCCGAAAATTTGATACATCTAGCTGTCGCGGTTTAAAAGTTCAAAATCTTCGCAGGGACTCGATTGAGGAGGATCCCTTCAACGTGGCACCCCAGATTTTTGTCGCAAAAAAGTCCTCCCTGATATCTTCAATCGCTCAAACTTTGAATACAGTGCGTTGAGCGGTTAAAAAGTAGATAGCATGGGAAGAGAAAGAAAAAAGAAATACAGCAAGAAAACGAAAGAAAACAAGAGAAACAGTATTCAAGTTAGGGTAAATGAAATTAACCAAAAGAAAGATGGTTTGATAGTCTGCTAAAAAATCACAAACCATTTTTCATCAATATTGGTAGTTACCGAGATACATCGGTTCAAACTCGTCAACTTTTTGCCCATTTTCGGGTGGTGAAATTTTGGTCACGTGACCGGGTGCCCCCAAACTCGGTTTGCATAAAGCATTCATAAGCACCCACATTGTATATAAATTTCAGCTTTGAACGTGAAGTGGTTTTTGAGTTATAAGCGAATTAATAAATTTTCAATCCAAAAATTGCCGTTTTTTTATGTTTTTGGTTTTTCAATTCACGATCACGTGACCTGGGATCCGAAAATTGGCACACATGGCACTTTCATTAATTCTTATATTTAGTCCAATTTTTAACTTTCTAGGTTGTACGGTTTGCTAGTTCCTTATCTGCCGAAATTCGCAAACAAACACAAACGTACCAGCGATCGCGTGAAGTCCCAATTACACGTGGATTCCGGTCGAAAATTGCTTTGGTATGGAAGTATGGAACGGAATATGGAAGAAAATTTTAGTACGGAATGGAAGATTTTTAGTATGGAATAGAAGAAAATTGCCAGTACAGAATATGGAAAAATCGTCTTCCATTCCGTTTCATACCATGCCCTGCCGGTGAATAAGGGTGTCCGGTAGACGAAGGTGATGAACTTGGAGGATTTTTCAACCAACATCTCCAGAAAAGAATTCGTGTACAACTTAAAGATTGGGCACTAATGACGCTCTCTTATTGGTCTTTTTCCAGCGAATCACGGCTAAGCTTTTCCTATAAATAAATAGCCGCTCCTTTTCTACGCTTTTCCTTCTGACGATTCTTCTTGACAAGTGTCAAAGAAAAGCTGCTTCGAAGCCGTGAACATTTTAATGAAAGCAATTCTCAAGTTCTGTTCCACCAACCAACTTTTCAAATAATTAGTTTGCAATATTACATCAAAGGAAAACTATCTTCTGCTCGTATTGTGATTTGATAATAATAAATTAAAAATTCTAGGCTAAGAGAGCGTAAGCAGTGGCACAAGATTGAGTATTAAATTGCATATCAATTAATTACAATTATCAAACATTTTGGCGTCAGTCATTAAGCCTTTATCAGGATATAATTGTTTTACAACATTTAATATTTCAAAATCACGCCATGCTCATAAACAGTTCAACACCAACATAATAATTAATCAGCCACTAAATTAATTTGGCACAGAAACCAGAAACAAAACCAAATTTGTAATCAGCAGCGTAGCCAGAGGGGCGGGGGTGGGGGTTACTGCCCCCCCCCCATTGACCAAAATGCACAGTCAGAAAAATGGACGCAGTCTTGCAATGATATAGACTCTAAAGGGGTTTTAAAATTGCTTTTAAAACATTTATTTATTTCGGGGGGCTGTAATATTTGTCAAAAATAAAACTTGCAAATCAGTAAAAACTTTGAAAAATGGTTCAAAATAAGCAATCAAATATGATCGCTTGATGCAAACTGTTTAACGTAGACTTCATAAAAAAAATTATGGAAATAAGGTGGTAGGGTATTTAGCATTTAATTTATCTAATTACCATTCACTTTTCTCAAATCTCATTACTACATTTCGAAAAAAACTAATTCACATTTACGCAAATAACAGGACGATTGCAAACGCATTGACTCCAAATAGCAACATAAAAAAAATAGCGCAACTAGGTGAGCTTAGCGGACTTTAGCCCCCCTTTCCCGTAGCCAAGTCACTTGAAAAGCTTAACCCACGTCACATGAAAAACTTAACCTAAATATGAAAGCATTCAAACGTGTTTTACACTTGATTTGCAAATAAAGAGAAGCTGAAAGGGCTGAGCAACTTCGGACGCCCGTCACTACCGTTGCCAGACTCATCAAAGTCAATTTTTTCAACTGGATTGTAAATTTTAGCAACTTTTAAAATGTTTGAAATGTGATCCAAATGACGTTAAATTAGTTATTTTTTTACAAAAAATCGCCAAGACCCCCATTATTGCCTACGTCGGTTGGGGACTCTGCCTCCAGATCCCCCCGTTCATAATACGCTTGATTTGCATCAGTTTGCTTTACATGTCGCCAAATTGCGACATTTTTCGAACAGAAACATTTGAAATTTTGGCTCAAGCCCCCTCCCCACCTTAGCAAAATCCTGGTTGCGCATTTGTTTGCAGTTGTAAGGTTTTACACTTTTTCATCCTGTAAATAATGGATAAGCCGCTTGCCTCCCCACTCTGAAAAAATTCTGCAGGCGCGCTGGCTGTAGCAGCTGTTTGGAACTAGGACGGAATTAATGGCTCCACTGCAGTAGATCATCACTTTTTTTTATTAGAACCAGTAAATTCTGGGTCGAGACTGGTTGTTCTTAAATTTTCACTAATTTTCAATCATTTGTTTTTAACTTGATCGGAAAATAGTGACACAAATCAATTCCTACTTGGTTAAAAGCTGTCTTTTGCTATAGGTCATGATTGTTGTTGAACATTATGAACAAATCAACAATGGCAATGTAGAAAAGATCAAAAGTACTGCAGATTATTAACTAATTTTTTTTTTCATTAAGAGGCCGGCAGTATTCTTAATTTGTTCTTAAATCATGAGCAAAAACGAGCCTCTTGTTCTTTTAAAATTGTTGACATAAAAAGTGTTAAGCAGTCGTTATTTTTCTACATTTGATGAAAAGAATTTAACTACTATATTAGGTCTCCTTAGCGAAACTATGAGTCTTTGATTTACCTAGAATTAAATTTAAACAGTAACTAATTTTCAAGACAAATTTGAATCATGTGGCTCTAACCTATGCAGTAAATATTAATAGATTGCTGAAAGTTTAAGCCTCAAATATGAGTAAAAATTGGTTTCAACATTTCTCCTTCTTCTGCTCAATGCTTTCGTGCAATAGACACACCTTCCCCGATCTACTGCACCAGTTAGGTTCAAAGTAAGAAAAGCGATTTTTGAAGAGATAACTTGGCAAAAACAGTCAGTCTATGTCTAGCGAATCTATCGCGGCAACTCTCAGATCTAAGTTGCGGCTCTTTCTTCGGAGATTCTTTTCCCGTAGCCAGAACTTTGTACGAACTAGGGCAAATTTTCTTTCTAGCTGATACTAAATGTTTTCTAATGCAAACATTTTTGATGCTCACCGTCATACAGGTCTTTGTTACGGAGTAAATCCAAATGAACATTTCTATATAGAATATTATGAACGGATTTTCATACCTTCCAACTCTGCTTTTCAAATAGTTCACAAAAATGTTAAAATCTGTGCATTTATTCGTAAGGGCAAAAAAACGCGCAATTTTGGATAGTATCATCAGTAGGCCTATACGAGAGCACGGTAAGGTCTTGAATAAACGAATACAATTTCACGGTTACAAATAAACTTGATCGCTTCGGGAGTAGCGCGCCAAGCATGCTGGGTAGGAATTGAGGTATATGGACGAGAAAACTCATTCTCGTTTATGCAAACACAAACGCACAAAAAACAAATTGTGGAATGGAATTCAAAACAATAGAGGGATTGTCAAGTGAATAATGCCTACACTGAAAGATGGTTCGGTCCAAAAAATTCAAGCACAAAAAGAAAACACATTTTACGCTGACGGTACGCATCGACGATAAAACTCAACAGCACGCCTCGCGACGTCACGATGAAGAGAATAGGTGATCACAGCGGAGTGGCAAATGAAGACAACAACGGAATACGTAAAGATCCACAATCACAACACAATGTCCGCTTAGTACGCGCTTTTGAAGACCCTAATATTATGACGTTAAAGCAATAAATTTAGTGCACAGATAGTGATCGGACGGTATTTTTACATGCCCACCGAGGCATCCCTGCCACAGTTATATCGTTAACACTGATCTCCTATTCGATTGTCAAGGCGCTTTGAACCGGTTTCTAGCATGCTTTTGCTTAATTGCAGAAATTTGAATTCAACCCTGAGAAAAAAGCAAAGAAATAACTGGAAGTCAACAATACTCAAAAATACTTTTAAATATGGTGCAAAATCGTACGAATTCGAAAGCAATAAATTAAACCCAAAGAGTTTTTTAATTTCACAAAATCAAGCTCAAAATTCTCTTTTCAAGAGAAAAGTCCATCCTGCTTCTTGAAGGAGGAGGTATGTTGGTGATAAGAATTTCAATGTGGACAGCAAGGACGTCGCAAAAACCTCAGTAAAAAATCATGATTGCTAGCACGCTTCAATGCGCACAAGAGTAAGTCACGCATGAACGTAGGCAAAAACAATGCATACGATGCTGAATAGTAGTTAAGTAGGCATAAAACGGTGATTCTTTGGTCCAGACAAAACAACACACAAAATAGTATGCAAAATGGCTTCAAAAGTATGCAAAATAGGCAAAAGCAGGCACGAGAAGCCAAACTCAACCGAAATTTCAAAAATAAGCCACAATGAATAACTAAATCACTCAAGTATGTTTGTGCCAAAAACTAAATTCGATTGCATAAATTTGTTGACAAACTTGTCAGTGTTTGGTTTTGGACAAAAATTAAGATGAATCACCGTACTCCCGCGGAGAGCCGCAAGAGTTACGATGGACGAATGATGACGCACTTGATGACGTAGATGGTGGACCGACTGAACCATCCGTTTCCATTCGCCGAAACTCAGTTGAGCTGAGCTTACGTTGACGATATGAAGCTAGATCAAGCGTAGAGGACGATGCGGCCACTTTGTCTTCTTCTTGGGCTGACGATCTGCGTTCTTGAGCAAGTGGGGAGGTAGTGGGAGAAGGGGGCGTCGAATAAGTGGAGCTATTTTGCCGCCACATAACCTCCGCTGCAGCAGCGAGCTGACTAACGTGTTTTTTTTGAAGAGTGCATGTGTGAAGAATCGCCTACAAATCAAACAAAAATATATCAACGTCTATTTAATAAAATCCAAATTCTCCGATCAGCGATTGCTAAAAGTAACCAGCTTTTTCCTTGCACTATGTTGATTTCTCTTCACACTGATGATGAAGTCAGTTGACTTCTAAACACCCCTCACCTGCGTCACTAGGGGTTGAAACGATTACCCATTTCGACGTGAAGACAGTATTAACGTGTTGTCAAATGAAGTAGAATTGTAAGACGTGATGTCCCCGTGAACTATTAAATTAGTTCTGGCTATTTCACTTTGCGAATTTAACTTGTCAAACAGCTTTTGGAATGCAATTCTTTTCAAATAAGTTAAATTTGACGCAAAGAAGTTCGAAAGAGAAAACATATGCCTACCTTGAAGAGCAGTGGCAACTTCGTCACATCACAGTTGATCATCTTTCCAGCGACGTGACGTACTTCGGGCAAACACAGCATGATTTCCCGAAAACGAAGAGACCCAGCGCTGGCAAAAGAAGCTGGATTGTTTCGATTTCCAGACGATCGCTCGACAGCGCGCATTTCAATGTAACGTTGAGAAGCACACCAATATTTCTTGTTAATTTCTTCAACTTTTTCTACTTCTTGTATTCCTTTAATATCTGCGAAAAATTTCAAAGAAATACAAAACTGTGCATTATACATAAAATCGCGGTACTTTTAAAGGGGGTCTAAAACTAATTGGATCTACACTTCTACAGTATTTCTCGAATGATTCAATATTTTCATAAAACGCCACAAGTGAAAGAAAGGTCAACCACCGGTAGCGTTAAGTCGAAAGTAACCTACAACATCTGCTCTTCTAAAATTTAGGTTGCTTTTATTTTTTATTACGTTGTAGATATCTTTTGGATCGCGCACAAACTACTAATGTAAAAATTTAGTCGCGATCATAGGAATACGTCATAAAAACTGGCTTAAAGCCACCTTAGTAAGATGACAACAAGACATTTTCTCTGCGAGTAATTTGGCGCCAAAAATCATAATCGAGATTTCCGATTTGAAATGGAAGCATTGCTAATTGTCGCGAATTTAGCTCACTAAGAGACAAGTATGTTTTTTTTATTTCCATCAAGACCCATTCTACCGGTTGAATCACAGATATTAGTGGAGCCGAACGTAATACTGGATTAATGACATCAGAGCGGCGGGACACCGCTTAACTTGTATGTGGTAACTCATTGTTAATTGGGCCTTCGTGAGAGGCATAGATGGGGCGGGGGAAGTTCTTGCGCCCCCTCTTACTCACAAGAGCCAAAAGCATTTCAATGCATGCAATCAGCAATTGGGAAAACAAATTTTTTATTGAGTTGAAAAGTGCACATGCCGCACGCCTACACAAAAATCTTATTGGATGCTTATATTGATTGATAGGAAATTGCTATTTATCAATGGCACAATGGCAATATTAGCATCAATTTCATCTAAAAAAGGATGTCTTTAAAAATGTCGCATGAACATGGTATTTGAAAATCCTGTTTTTGACATACCACACTTATTTCCAACGTTATAGCACACCGATAAATGCCAACGACAAAAGCTATTATTATTTCATCTCAATCTCATAAAGGTCAGTATGAAATTTAGTAAAACATGCCTAGTTATGAGCGAAGTAGTTTGTGCTTTCAAAATTAAAACCAATATTGCGGAAAATTAATGAACATATTCTATTTCTTTAGGGCAGGATGAGCGGAACGTTCATGATTCGCTGGTACGGAGCAGAGAATGACTTATACTAGGTCTTAATCATTTTTTCCACGGTTCTCCAGGGAGTTCGGGGTTATCGGTGGCTTTTGATCGAGGATTAGAAGCTCACACAACGTTTCAGTTCCGACCCACCAAAACCAAACCAGCGAGAAAAATAATTGCATCTCTCTTTCAGTCTATTGCGCTTTAAGCTGTCGTACGACTTAGTTGGCTAATTACTGGGCTTCGTTGCAGGGCGAATAGAGGCAGAAGGTGCCACCTAAGTCGGCCACAAGCAAAAAGTTTTACCTAATTAGCCATTAACTGAATCTATACCTAGTAGTAATAACCCTAAGAACACCAACACCATCGTCATAATTCAAAAAAATCGATCGTAACAATGCACGAGTGATATCCAGCCTCATTATGTAACGATTTGTTGAGGACAGAAGTTTACTCATTAATTGTTTTTATTTTCATACAATTCCAGACCAATCTAAACGTCTGCTAATCAAACAAATCGGAAATTACAGGCACCTACCCCGTTTTTCAGACAATATTAGTCAATCAGTCAAATCAAAACCCCTTCATCTGAACGTGTTATGTATTGTTGTCTTGATATTAATGAGACAGCATTAATTTAATTGTTCAATCAAAGTCGCAAAAATGTTAAGCTCGCACGCATGGCATTGAATCAGGCAATTAGTGGCTTGAATAGTAGCCAAGGCGCAACACTATGTGCGTGAGAAGAGACCCGAGACAGTGGCTCGCGCTAATTGGGACCATGCATTTTTATTAGGTATTGGCCCGGGACCTTGGCACGTTTTCAAAGGTCTAATAACAAGCGAAGAGGACCACGTGTTTTTATTCTAAGGTTTCTGGGAAGCATCGTGCCGAAAAGCATCCTCAAAACGATGATTAAACTTCAGTTTTGTCCCAACTTCGTGAAACGTGAAAAAAAGCTCATTTGAAGCAAGTATGTTCAAGTATCGGCTAAGTTTACATGCCAATCTATCGCACAGCACTCATAAAAAAACATTACACGTTAATTGGCCGATTTTTAAAGGAAATTACGAACAACGAGTTAATAACTATTAGAAGTGCATTTTAAGAACACCTAAACGCACGTATTGAAGCGTCCACACCTTTTTTGGACCTGTCAATAGGCGCCTTGTTAACATTATACACCGTAATTAGGAATCAGAGACTTGGAAAGATTGGAAGCAAATGATACCATTATTAGCATAACCAACACTTCAATTTAATGCTTTATTTCACACTAATTGTGTGTTCATCTAGCTCTAACAAACGTTGTAAAAAAGATGTTTGAAAACCAGCGATACCTTAGGGTTACTGTAGCTATGAAACCCCGATAGTACGCCTTAAAATTGGTAAGATTTTTGAAACCATCATACATCGGTATTTTAGGAATTCGAAAAAACTGGTTTAAAATAACACCATGTACCTTGGTTTAAATAGTTGATGAGTTTCATTACTACATATTCTTCTTTGGTAATTTTCAAATTGGAAAATTTTTGATACAAGTATGTAATCTTCTCTAAAATTTCCATTTCGGCATTGGTAAACCTGTAAAATAACAAAAATTAGTATGGAATCATTTATTTTAATATCTGGAAAATCTGTACGCCTCCACGTTGAAACGTTGCAGTCTAATGTCAGGTTGAAGTCGTTCACAGCCACTGTGCAAAAGACAGCGAACAGAAAAAGAGTAGAACGCCAAGGGATCGATAAAGTAAAACAGCCAGTTTTTAGCTTGATCCTATGTCAAAACTAGCCTCCCATAACCGGATTTACACACTAGTTTTGGTTGTTTCATGCGAACACATTCAATTTTGAGAATTAAGCAATGAGTAACGCCCAAAGAGATCATCTAAAATTGACGAGATATAATTGAATCACTACTAAATTTAAAAACATTTCGTAAACCCAATTTACAGTTAAATTATTTCTATGGAAAGTAGCACCAAATCCAAATAGAGGAAAAAACAATGACATTTTAATATTTTGGGGAAAGTACACGGAAATGTGATAAAACAAACACTATAGCAAGTTGAGTTTGTGATAATGCACTTCCGAGTTGCGAAACGCTGCGAGTGCCAATTAGACACCACACGATTCATTCGAAGACCCAGACTTTCTCACGCGAGCCTATTTCCGTAGAATTATCTATTGTCAAAAGTAAGCATAAATTTTCTCTCGGCTTATTGTTACAGCAAGGGCACAGTTAGGTTAAGTGTGCGTACCGGAAGTTCAAGTGACTGATATAAGATGAAAAATACTACAAGTCATCGTAATTCGGTACGTGTAATTAGTAAAAATAGCTAACGAAAGAACTATCCCTGATTGCTCAAGCATAAAAGACCGTATTTTTTGGAACAACTTTCCGGCATTTGTTTGTTTGAATTTTAGCTCTGAATAACGTAATCCTAAAATATTTCCTTTTAAATTGTCAGCATTTTTTAGCTTAAGCCATGCTATACTTTCAAACGCATTATGAAAAATGCGAAAAAACAACTTGGAGACGAATACTAATTTGTAACCGTAAAGCACAACTCTTTTCGCTGGTGAAAAAATGTCGAAGATGTGAAACAAAATGTTTCTCAGACTTACCTAGTCAAGTCCTGACTGTCGGGAACATATTTCGCAGTAAAAGCAGCCAATTCGCTGAACAGCTGCCCTTCGTGTACACATAGAGTAGCAAGTAACATTATCTCTGACCAGGTAGTGGCTAGTAACGTTGTATGATCTAAAAAACAATTACATAAGAATACTGTAGTAGTATTCTTTTTTGACCTAATTTGTCCGCGTAAGCGGAGATGTTCGGATTTACATTCTCGTTTTCACCAGATATAAGCTTCTTAATGATCTAATGTATGAAAACAAAAGCGGTTTGAACGCAGTCGAAAAACTGCAGTTGAAAACGCAGTTTGACAGCAGTTGAAAATCAGAAAAATTTTAATCTACCCACTTTTTTCGATATTTCATCACTGTTTTGCAAGGGTTACAAGTGAAATCGCATTTAATTTTATGGCATAAACTGATTATTATTGGAAGAGGTTCGCTAGCAAGAAAAAATCGAACCGCCAAGATGACTTTAGCATGTTGTTTTGATACATTGCATGTTAGTATAGAGGTCATACTCCGCACTAAACTAAAAAAGCAGCTTAAAATTGTGATACACTTCACGATAAAGAAACACTTGCAAAAAATTCGAAGCTTATACATTGTGATGATATCGTCAAGTTCAATAAACTTACTAAAGTGCAAGGGGAAAAACCGAAAAACTAGAAGCCTAATTTCTTTTGAATAATGGATTTCCGTGAACTAGAATGTCGAAATGTACTTCCCGTATAATTACTCAACATTTGAGCGACATCTGTTTTAGTAGGTTCGCCAAGACTAAGTTATAAGGTAGCGCAAACTGCTACAAGTTTGTCGGCCTGTATTCACTTCACCGAGCTCAACCTACCTTTTATTGACAAGCTAGCGAAAAAAGGAAGCTTCTTTATCCAGAGTATTTGTCTGTACAACAACTCATCTCCAACTTTACATAAGATAACGTACAAATCATCCTGCAAATAAAACTACATGATATTCAGTTCTTAATTATAGTAATTACCACTAAGCAACTAGCATTCCTAACAGCAGCCCGCTATTTCTAGCTAACAAATCAACCAAACATTAGTTTTGCTGGTGAAATTCATATCGAGTAGCCAACCGAAAATATCTTTCACGCAAAAAAGAGGATTTGGCTCAAGTCGAAGTCCTAATCATTAACCGAAATTATTATTTATGATTAATTGTTATCCCCTTTGTCGGTTTCGTTACGTACTTTCGATATAGACGCTTCGCTTGGCCCTTCTTCAGGACCAATAGGTGAAAGTGGGGATGTGTCTTCACATTGAATTAGTTCTTCGACTAAGGAAGCAGGTGTTTCTTTGGATGCCTGGGTGTTACGTTCTCTGCAATATAATGGCTAAATTAACAGCGCAGGAACAAGTCTAACGCTAATTCCGTACTCAGGTCTACAAAACCGACAATATAGCAATGAAGATATTCATGTAATAGGCTAAAAGTTCAACTTCATTAATTAAAGTGAAACGTATTGTTTTATGCGTTCGGAAGTCAAAAGTTACATACTCTTACTTAACCAAAAAACTAATTAGCCAATACAAGGTCTTACTTACACACACACAAAAAAAAAATTAGCCATAATTACAAGATTAATGTTGCCATGATACGATAAATGCAGGACCTAAACATAGACCGTTAAAATAGCATTAAAAATTTTAGTCAGTACTTTTTTTTAATTCTGCATAACAGCAGTTCGAAATTTTCGAGTCCAGAATGTTATCTGTTCAATTAATCGAGTACTTTATAGCAAAGCGCTTAAGTACGCATTTGAAATGAATAACGAAATAAACTAACAAAAATTTCACATCACAGTGATTACAAGCATCACAAACCGAAAAAATTCCGTCACATTTCAACAGGCCAAAATACAAAATAAACGTTAAAACTTACGGAAAAACGTTGGGTTGGGAAGCAGTGAAATGGTTGAGTTGTTGTAGTGAGTAAGCACTAGGAAGCATATTTGGAAGGAAAGGATGGTCCCTGCAATAAATAATACGACTTTGAACAGTTTCAGTCTGATTGATTACATTGAAATATGTTGCATTTGTTGAACGAATCTGAAAGCTTAAAGCGAAAACAGGATTTGATAATCAAGTCGAATGTGATTGAAGGAAAATGGCTACCGCATAACTGTACGCAAATTGACTAGACAAACAAAATGGCGTACCTGAGTGGATGACGTTGATATGGGAGTAAACGGGATTGCGGGTTTCCATTTTCCAGTATAGGTCTTCCAGAAAAAGCAAGCGGATTACCAGGGGGTCCTCTGACAAAACCGTTTGATGTGGAGGGTGACGTTCGGTTCGAAGCTTGAATGCTGAGCAATTCTGTGGGGTTGGCGCCTGAGGGAAGATAGGGAACATACGGGGTAAAATTGGAGTTCATAGCCCCTGACATTTCAATCTGCTTTAATTCTCTTTGTTGCTCCTCTTCTTCAAAATCTTTACCGGACAAAATTCGTTCAATTTCCTCATCGGAGATCTGTAAGTTTAGATTATTTAAAGCTACCCAAGCTTTCGGTTTCAGTGGAAATTTAAGTGAATGCACTAAAAGTATTCCCACTGATCTTACAAATTGTAATAACAACAAGAATTTTCTGGAAACCAAAAGAACAGAAAAGTGAATAAATCGAGCCTTAATTTATACTCAAAAGGTAAAAAACGAAAAGAAGAAGGTGCTTATAAGATCCTAAATGCAATGTTTGTAACATCTGCTCCTAAAATTGAGAGGAAAGTCCATACAAATTATAGTATATTGAATTTAGGGCATGGAATTCTGCGAGTACAATTAATTCCGTTTTTATCACCACCAAATATGTTGAATGGACTCTTACACTGTATCAACAACGCATTTCTTGTTTCACAAGCAAATTTCAAAAAAAATGGCGATTAAATATGAAATTTTGCTTTTACACTATTGATGACGTCATACGCAAGTGGTTTCAAAAAAATAACTTGATTCTTGAATTGAGTAGATCGCACGAAATGTCAACAAATGCATAATTTTCTGCTACATGCGGATACATCCTCAGTTTTGATGTGTGTAGTATTGTGTTGTTTAACGTCAAGAAACTAAAACCTTTAGAATCGAAATGCTAATCCCAAATTAAGTCGCTGCTTCCTTCCTCGAAAAAAAAAAGAATCCAAAGGAATATTGCAAGATGTTTACACAAATACCTTCACTGGTCCGATGCTCTTGTTCCTGCCCCCGGGCATTCCATCTTCGCGAATTGCTGGAAAGCAAAATGAAGGTCGTTATTTTGCAAGAAAATTTGCGTGCAATCTTCGCAGTTTTGAACTTACCAGTATTCAAATTGCGTCGAACTTCACTTTGGTGCAGCTTCAAAGAGCTTAACAAACCAAGACGAGATTGAGCGAGGCTACTACTGCATCGTTTCAAACGCATGCTACATATGGTATTAACAATCAAATTGTTTCAACCAAAATAGGAAATCTTATGCTTATGAAACTGGATTTATGGTACGTTGTGAAACTAACACTTTCGCATTAAATATACAAGTCATGCAACAATTTCGAAACTCAATTTTCGTTGTTGTTATAGTATGCGGAAATGTCTTCGTTCCAGGTAGTCACAACACGAGCAACCTAAATTTTTTGTGAATAGAACCCAACAGAAATACACACCTTTTCTATTCATTCCCATTTGCAGGCATTTGAGCAGGCGGCAAAACTGGCATCGATTTCTCTGTTTTCGCGACATGATGCAATTCTTGTTTCTGGTGCAGCGATACACTCTCTTGTTGCAAATACTTCTCTTGAAGAAACCCTTGCAACCCTCGCACGAAATGATTCCATAATGTAGACCGGTCGCTCGGTCCCCGCAAATCAGACAGCTCTTCACTTCTTTTCCATCATCTGTAAGAAATACATTTTCAAAATACGCACTTTGCGATATATGACGAAAAGATGAGCTTTCAGTGCATCAATTTGTAATGGAAACATATCAAAATCTTATGCCAAGGTATTGTTGCAGAAACGAAACGCCATTGTTTAACTCCATAGTTTTCTGCCAAAAAATACATCTAGTTTCGCCGAAATAGTATCAACATTAATACTACCTCTACTTGGCATTTATATTAACTCAAAAACTTGAGGACAGCAAACTTGCCAACAAATATATGATGAATTCAAGTGCTAAATTTGCTATTTTCTCCAGCATTATTAGTGTAGTTGTGACCTATGATGCAGAAATGTCACAGCTGTCTTATGTCTTATGTGTGTGTACACTGTGTAGGCTGACTGCTTACTAAATAATAACGAGTAGGAAGGCAACGCGTGGAAAACACCGTGATTCACTCTCTATGACCGGCGTGTTACCATTTAATTCACTTCAAAGTCTTTGTTTTGTCGAAAACAAACTTTATATGAAATCACACACAAAGTTCATATTTAGACTAACTGTTAGGTTAAATTTCGACGGAACAAGAAAATATTCCAGAAATTCCAACGTGAACAAAGGGTCAAATGTAAAACTGTTTGCAATTCACGCCAGACTTAGAAAGCTAACATTGCTTTCATAGAAACGTAAAGCTTCTCAGAACAAAAACTCAAACAGATTGCCAAGTTTTTATAAAAATGAATTTTTGACTAACTACAATCAAAGGCATTTGTTAAATCTATAAAGAACTGCAATGGCTAAGCGAAAATGGCAGCAATTATTATAGTCTTTACAAGAGTAGATAACTACACTCGTCGATTAAAATCACAACCGACATTTAGAGCTTTTGATCAAAAACACTATAAGTCGAGATGCATTCTATGATGATGTCGCAATCGTGATAGACTGCTGGAAGGTATGATTTAGATAGAAAGCCGACAAATCCAAATCGAAACACACCCGCAATTTGACGCATTGGAAACCAATTTCAAATCAGCGGTTTCAATTAACAAATTTTATAACCACACAACAAAGTCTCCGACATTTCATGTGGAGGCAATAAACTACCCAGATACCCATCATGCTTTTGATAATGCATGATGCAAAGTTATCGGTGCCAACTTGAGGTTTACAGTAAAGCCAACAGGAAAAGAGAGATACTATACCTGTTTAAGGAAGTAATCACCTAAATGATTCTTGACAAAACAAAAGTGTCAGCAGGGATAACGAATCACACGTTTTGGTCGTTTAGGCATACTCGAATCCATTGTACTGAAAATCTGTTATAGAAATAAACTCGAAGTTGTTTCGATCTTCATTTGGAATCGAGCCAGGACATGACGTAATCATCCCCCACAAAACTGTAAACTTTATCGTTCATCATTCCAATAGTCTTAGTCATTAGAAGTACAAGGAAATAGCGACAAGTACGTGTGACAAAGCGACCACAAAACAACTACCACCACACATAAAGCCAAACCAAGCATTGATAACAAGTTAACCAATTTTAGTCAAAAGTTCTTGGTCATTTTGATGTTCTTCTCTCCATTGCTGCGTTCCTTTTTGTGTAAGAAACTTTCTTCACACTAACTCACGACTCCTCCTCCTGCCTCCTTCACCGTGGAATCATACAAATGTACCCGCCAGGCAGAATGAGCAATCGCAATCGAGCCAAAAGGTGCATTACAGCACAAATCTTCTTCCACCAGCATCACATTGACATTTTACAAAATTGCTGTTTTTTATTTTGTTAAGAAATATGTTAAGTGATTGCCTGTGTTCTCCAACGTATCGCGGTTAGTTGAAGTAAAGTGCCAGTGTGATACTGATCCAAAACGAGTCAGGCAGCCAGGGGTGCCGATCTTTGTTGAGCATTGGGGGGGATAATTTGCAACTTTACCCAAATTTTGCCCATTTTCAACATTGGGGGGGATGAACCTCGACCACGACTTTTTTCAGGTGAGCAAATTAACTGAAGACCAAAAAAAAAGGTCTTCGCCAAAAATGGAACACTTTTTTTTCCCCGAGTTCAGGTGAAGACCAAAAAAAAAGTCTCTACCAAAACTGGAGCACTTTTTTCCTCGAATTCTAGTGGAGACCTGCGCTCAGATGCACACCAGAGTCAAAGTATTGGGTGGGATGCAGATGTAGACCATACTCAAATTATTGGGGGGATATATCCCCACCGGGTTTCGGCACCCCTGCAGGCAGCAATACATCAATGGGCTCGATGGTAAGCTCTCATCAAGTAACCAAGTCCAAGTGGGCACAATTGTATTTTGCTGAAAATCCATGAAGGCAAAGAAGTCAAGCGAAGTGACTTGCTTCATGTGGCACAGAAGTCACTAAAGATTGGTGATTTTAAGCAGGAACAGGACGATGTTTGAATTTGATTAAAAAGTAAACAATCCAAAACTATGGAATTTTTCAAGCTTTTCACAAAAAATTAGTTCTCTCCGTTATGTCGCTAATGAGGGACATCTTTTGAAGCATCACAGATCCATTGCACAAAAATAAAAATTAACGTCACTAACCACCAAAATTAACGTCACAAACTACTGCGTAACAGGTGTTTCGCACGATTTGCCAAATTCAGCGTTCCCAGCGTTGATGTAATTACATCAGATCTGATGTTTTTGACTTGCAAACTGATGTCTGATGTTTTTTAATGAAAATCTGATCTAAATATGTGGAGAACTTTTTTGCAAGTACATTTTTTTGATTAGAATTTAACCTCAATTACGACAAAAATTTGTTGCCACCTAAGATTTTGTGCAAAGTACACGCTACAATTAACAGCAAATGGTCTAAATGAAAAAATCTGATGTTTTAAATGAAAATCTGTAGTCAATTACGCAAACACGAAGTAGTCATTGCAATGAAAAGCGCGCGAATGGTCCAATAGTTAGCGTCTGACGCTGTCCGGTAACAGGAGAACAAATATACACTGCAACAAGTCCGAAAAAAAAAAAGATTGGAAAGAAAGTTACAATTCCATTTGGGCAAACAGTTGGAAAACAGGTGATCTCAAAAAAAGGACTTTAGCCCAATTTACCTCTGTTTTCGGTTTTGATGTTTTTTTCTGAAAATCTGATGTTTTTTTAAGGCGCTTTCACTGGGAACACTGGCCAAACTCGGTATTTGAATGTTAATTTCTGGTTTAAAGTTTCGCCATTGCAGGCTTGGCCTGAAATTAAGTAGGTTTAATGAAGAATAAGTAAGATTGTAAATTGACTAAACAACCATAAAACAATGGAAAGGTATAGTAGAAAATGTTGTCTTATACAGCCTACTGGCCTGGTTTAAGCTAGAAGGCCTACCGGTAGGTAGACAAATAGGGATCTAATAGCTTTGGTTGAGTTCTAGCTTATCATCTCTAATCTAATGGCATTGGTTGAGATGCGATTTACTTCAAAGTGACAGTAGCCTGACATTTTCTCTAGATGTCTGCGCAGTTTCAATAGGTTTCACGTAGCTTACTGGTATCCAGCAATATTGACTAACCGGCAAATATTCACCACTATGCCGCAACTAAACTGATTCTAGTTAAAATTTTCTAATGTTACATCATAGATCAAGTTTACATGGCGTTCCGGCTTAGTTTTGTTTTTTTGCCGAAAAAAAATTAAGTAATTCCATCTTTGTCCAAAACACGAAATCGACAATTTTAACCCATTCCAAAAAAAATGAACATATGTGTGAATGTATGTTCTTTAGAGACTGCATAAACAGCAACAAACTTAAAAAAACAATTTTATTTTTTGCTTTCATTCACGATCACTTTAATACAAAAAATAAATAGACGATTTTCAAACTAAAAAATAGATGCTTTTTACTTTGTATCTATTGTATAGTTAGTTAGAATATTTCTTGTTAAGTCTTTAGTTTTAAATTCTGTGTTCAAATGGACTCTGACATTAAATAAATTGATGATACGATCTTGAAAAATATGCTTCAAGCTCGTTTGGTGATTAGACCGGATAAATGCAGAGTTGCATGAAAAAAAATGTGATAAGCTGTATTAGTTCGACCCGTTGGATTTTAATATGGCAATTAAAAAGGAAAAGCGGAAATCCTAAACATTACCGCTTTTAGCGCTAAAGTGCTCTAAATATCAATACAGAAGCACAGAAATACATGGGCAACAATAAAGGTTAATCCTAATTAACTCAATAACGAGTCAAACGGTGTCAAGAATGTGAAGTATACGGAAGCTCTTAAGTGGTGCAAGCAAGAGCTGCGTGTTACAAAGTGATGCAGATCGAACGCACACGACCCACAATCTGGCAGTACATTGCTGCCGCTCACATGCAGAAATGGTCACGATCAAAATCAAGGTTCGCACGCAACGGATCAATTAACAATTGTCTTTTAATGGGTTTTTGCTCGATATTAAAGCAGCGGGACAAAGAACTTTGATGAGCGAAACCACTAGTCTTAATTTTCTTCCAAGATGATTATCATACGCAAAATCGCTGTTTTTAAACTACAACACCCTATTTGACGATTGTTAGCAAAAACATCCAGCGTTTTAGCCATAAATGAATGCATTGTTCTTAAAGGCGGTGAATCATCCAGCCAATTCCGGTGGTTTACAATAGCTAAAATTGAACTATAATTTTTGATATTTTTTGCTTTGATTTTGAGGCTGCGTTTGCAAAGATATTCAACAAATACAAAAAGATGTCCCCCTGAAAAAAGTTTTTGGAAACTTTGAGTTTTGATCTTCCCGCCAAAACCACAGTTTTCTATACTATTAGGCCTACTGTAATCGTATTAAACTATTAGGCCTAACTATCTCTAAACTATTAGGCCTAATAGTTTAGAGATAGTTAGGCCTAAACTATTTAGAAATAAACTATCTCTACACTATTAGGCCTACCACAGTTCTCTAAACCATTAGGCCTACTGTGGTTTTGGCGGGAAGATCAAAACTCAGAGTTTCCAAAAAAATTTTTCGGGGGGACATCTTTTGTATTTGTTGAATATCTTTGCAACCGCAGTTCCAAAATTAAAACAAAAAATATCAAAAATTATAGTTCAATTTTAGCTGTTGTAAACCACCGGAATTGGCTGGATGATTCACCGCCTTTAATTACGCTGGAATAATGCGACTTCCACCCTTACCTTTTCGTTCATTTTCAAATGCATTTTCCGGGTAGCAATTGGTAGGTGAGATTGGCGAAGGCAGGCCGGTGTGAATGGGCCGAGAAGAGTAACCAAAAGAACCGTACACGCTGCTCACGTCTCCCACGGGAGGAAAACCTATGACGTGGCGAAAACCGAAAGTGGGGGAAGGGTTGAAGACCGGAGGTGAGGAGCTATCGGACGTTTTCATCATCTGATTGAGAACATTTCTCTGGTGAGAGATCAGGGACAAGCCACTTACACCCTCCATTCGATGCCGACTCAAATCCAAACTCATAGCCAATTAAAAAAAACTAACGTACTTAAACTAAACTAAAACGAGAAAATCGAAGAATCATCAATCGGGTCAGGCATTTTGTTGTCTCAATAACAAACGTTACATGCCAAAATTTCCATGCTTAAGCTGCTATAGCATCTTAGTTACGGGTACTATTTTGTCTGTGTATATTTTCCGAAATTTATAAAGCTGCAAATTATTTTCGAAGATGTAAATTTTTATGGCATATATTTTTAATATTTTTTGAATGCTTCAAAACACCACTTCAACTAAATCGTATTTTCCAAAAGAATCAGAATAAACCTAACTTTTAAATACTTAAACTTTAAAACCGTAAAAATAAACTTTGAACATCTATTCAAACCACTGCTTCAAATGTTTGTCTGACAACTTATCTGCCAACTTCCTCTTTTATAAACGCGAAATCACTGAATTTTAGAAGGAGTTCATGCAACTACGATTAAATTCTCCATTTAACCGTTATTGAAAGTCAGAGCTCATGCCGTTTTGCACCCAATCAACTCACGATAAATTATATCACTGCATTGAATTGTTTTAATTTTTATCTAATAATTTTCAGTTTTTATTCTTCTCTATTCAAACTTAACATTTTACACCTTTTCTGAGCTCGTTGGGCTATCCACTAAGAGTCTGAATGCTGAGCTTGCACGCCGATGAATTTGTAATATGTTTAACGGAAGTTAGCATTACTATCACCAAAACAATAGTGTATGAAGCACGATCTCATTACTCTCTTTTATTATCCGAAAACGAGCGCCAAATCACAACGAAGAGGAGAAAAGTTATTATTACTCAAGAAATATGAACAAAAATGTTTCAATTATTATATCGTTTCAGAATTATTTCATTTGCAACATATAATTTTGCGAGTAAGTCACGCCATTATCTTCTTCAAAATCTTATAGGCTTAGTATATTTCATGGTTATACCTGCATCTCAATGAAAAATATTCCAGACTATTAATTACAAATAACAAGGGCGAAAATTAAAAGTGGACGAACAAATGATTCTAAAAAGCCAGAAACAACGAAACGTTTATTTAACGCTATCATTCTAGTCGTATAAACATTTAAAACACATCTCGAAATAGCAGAAGTGTAATTAATATATAAGTTATCGGAACAAACAAAAAAAATCGATGCGAAACACTGCGATTTCAGGGCCAATGGAATTGAAAACCCGATCAAATCCATGACAAATAGCAGATCAACAGCCCTGGGGGAAATCTTTGAAATCAAGGGGCTCCGAACGACGAAGATTAAAATAGAAGTACAGCTAGACGACAATTAAACATGTTACAAGTCGGATTGATTAAGAAGTGCTTTCTAATTCAACAATTGATATAAAATACCAAGCTAAATTAGAATGAAATTCGTTCTCACGTGAAGCGATCGGGAAACTTGGCGCAAATTGTGCGCGGAAAAAACTCGCTTCATAGCGACATTTAGCGGTGAAATATTCAACAATTCCACGAAAATGATCAAGAAAAATGCTTTTCTGCAAAAGCCAACCTTATTCATCTTGAAAAAAAATCAACAAAACTGGTAAGCAATTACATTAAAATAGAAAAATAGAAACAATTAGTGGAAAAAATACCGTAACCCAGCACGCTATAAAACATTAAACTGTCGAATGAGCTATTTTTAACCATATGCCAAAGATAACTCGCTTTTTTTCCGTTTTGGTGGAGTATGAAAGCGCTTTATGAATGGATAATTGGATACATTACAAAAGTGTAATTAAGAGCATATGCATGACAATAATAGGCGACAAAATGGCCTCATTTTCACCATGCACTCAATCGATCAACACCAATTACCAATTATTTTGCCGTTAACTAGTTGTGTGGAGGCGGTTTGTGACCTTGTTTGAGCTCCAATTTAGATTGAAAGGACTTCCTTTATCATAATCGCCACAAAAAATATAACTTTAACATAGGAAGTGGTTGCGATTAAAAACAAAGATTAAAATATCGGCTCGTTGGATTAATGAATTTACATTTAAATCGTAAAAAACAATAAACAATAATTAAGTCGAAAAACACGAGTTCATTAATCCTTTTTAGGAAAGGATGGAAAATTAAACAAAGTACAGTTTAGGAAAAAAGTGGTAACGTAATTAAACGGTAATACTGTGATAAGTTTTGTTTAAAAATTGGTTTACAGTTTTGAACCAAAAATTGCTACTTTTCAACAAGCCATACGAAAAGTATCTTCACCGAAATGAAAAGATGATCTTGATAACACTTTTAACAATTTTCTAGCTACGAAATTGAAATTTCAAACCTCATTTTTCTTTTTTCTCATGCTTTTAAAGAAAATCTGCAGCCGTATGAGGGGGCATTGCAAAAAAAATCGCACACTCTCTTTTCACTAATATAAAGCTGGACACACACCCAAAAAATAAACACCGAAATGACTAACCTAAGTTGCACATAGCTTTTATTCATCTTGAAGACTAAGTGTTCAGGAAAACGCGCCAAACGCTAAATGAAAACTGCCAGTATCAGTCTCAACTACTTCACCCTGAACACTTGACCTATCTGATTGTATTGTATCCTCTTTCAGAGGTGGAAAACCACCTCTTAACTTTCCTCTCGCGTTCAGAACTAGCCTCGTGAAGAGTCCAATACTCGCTTTAGCCGATGATCTTCACAGAAACGTTACTTATCAATCGCTTCGATGGTCAAAACAATGCATTAGCAATTCGTGAAAAAATATCGAAGAACTGTGATTCACACAATCTATCTGTGCAATGCACTTTTCCAAGAAGACCGGAATTGAACCGCTGAACAATAAAGAACACGAAAACATACAACTGTCGTCGTACGACCGTCAATTCTACAGCATATCGTGCTACATGACGAGTTGCTGCATAACAACAGAAAATATATAATGAATGATACATACACCTGGTAAATTGTGACTTTATATTGCTAGCTGATTGCTGAGCTCTGGATATTACAAGATGTTGCTCGAATCCTCTTAAGTATTTTCTAGACAGCAATAAACTCTTTACACCTCTTGATAGATTTGTTAAAAAGTCATCTTAGTCATTCGTCCCAAAATTAAACTTGTTTCGTATGTTTTTGCCGGAACGAGCAGGTAAAAATTAATTTAAACCGAAACTTTCTCTTCTAGATCACTCTACGACCGATAGAATTCTTAATAAGCTGGCAAGTTTTAACTCTTAAAACTTTCTCAAACTAACCCACAGTCTACTCTTGCTTCATCAGTGTTCTTAATTGAAAACGGTCAATGCACAACCCTCTTCACAGAAGAAAACTGACATGTTTTGTATATGTTAGCTAGTCAGGTCGATTGCGTTGACCTAGAAAGCAGGTATCGTAGCGCTTTCCGATCTCTAAGCGCGGGCACGTCGACGGAAACGATCGGTCGTGCGCTAATAAACAAGCGGCAGATTTCAATATCGAACCAAGGTCTCTAAGAAGCAAATTTGGTTAACGAGTTTGATGGCGATAAAAATTTTTCAAAAAATCTTATTTTGCTATATTTACCGATAATATCGATAGCGTTAGACGTTTCGCACTTGCGGCTCTACTCAGGTTCAGAGTTTGAAATGAAGAGTCGAAAATGCGTCGAGAAATAAATATACTAGCATTGGCTAACGTGCGACGTGACAAAACTACGCAGCCTAAAACGGAAACTCACATGGACGCTTCAAAGTTGTTTCAGGCGGACACTGCATGAAGCATAAACAAAGAAACGTCTTGTATCTTACCAATTAACTCTAGCTCGCATACCTATCGCAAGCAGGCTTCTCGAGCTCTACTCACGACCTGCAGAATGTTGGAAATAAGAAATGAGAACCATTGAAATCGGTTCTAGAAGAGGATCTCAAGCAACTTAACGCATGCCTCATCCAAATATGGACTAAACGACACATAATAACGTCAATGATTTTTCAGGTTTATGGCGAAGTGGAGGCTTAACATTTGCTAATGTGCGTGACAAGATAAAAACAGGTTTATTTAGACGATTTACTTCTTTGAAATTCCAGCACTCTAAACACAGTCCCTTCATCTCACGTAGCATGATGCTGCAGAGACCCACATTTACATAGAAGATTGGATTCGTTCTATACACACGAGATATAACATCCATGTTTGGTTTCCAAATTCAGCTCGTTGGAATCCCGTTCAATCGTTTGGAAGCTGCGATTTCTGAGAGCACACTTTCACACTGAAAAGGCGCCTTGTGCGCTTCTTTCACACCGGAAATGTCATGCTGCTACCGGAAGTGACGTTTTGAACCGGTGTGAACCGGAACGATCGAAAAAAATATTATGATATAAGAAAAGACAAACGCGATGTCTTATCATGACAGACGAGATAAGGGCCGTCATCCAATACGGGGTCGTGATAGATTGGTTGCCCAACGTGATTCAGATTGGACGACATAACAAAACGAGGACCGGGGGTGAGATCAGTGCAAATCAACTTCCGGTCAGCCTATAAAGCCACATAATAGAGTCTGTTGAACAAAGGTGAATTCGAATGATTCTACATGTGCCATCACACGCTAGACAACACCGATAAGACTGTCGGAGTCAAACAACTGCATCGAAACAAGTGACTCGCCAAACTCGGCGATTGAGCTTATAATTTTTTATGCATCAGTCTAACGACCATAAAATGTAATTTAACGATTGTGCTAATGTGATATTGCACCATTTCAAAATTGCGCTATGTAACAGTAGCAGCAATTCCAACATGGGACGTAAAACTATTATGCTGAGCTTTGATAAAAACAGCCAAATATTAGTTTGCAGTTGAAAACTCCGCGTCGCAAAACACAATTCAATCTCGACATTGACCCTTCCTTTTCATGATTTCATTTATCACCGAAATGCAAAGTACGACAGTAACGCGACATTGTCATGAATTATGCACTAAGACAATTCGTTTTAGGATGTGGACTAGAGAAACGCTTTAATTTTATGTATAGAAGTTGTCGATTTGCACGAGCATTAATGACGCCATCGAACGCATTGACCTTAGCATACGTTAAAAATCAAATCCATGTAGACGGCATTCGTAGTCTATTTGAGGTTTAATCAAGACCATGCCTCCTTATTCAACCGGCTATTTTACATTTATTGCAAGTACATTGGACGATTTAAGCAAAAGGTGAAGTTAGAGCAAGAGATGGAGAACGGTGCCTGCCATTGGGTAAGAAAATAATGATAAAGTTTTTGTTAAAAATATCAATCAACCACGCGCGAGTCATTGCCGAGAACTTTTTGCTTAACAAATACTGTTGTTGTTTTTCATACGTATATAGCCTATATATATTTTTGTTGCAATTACAATTTCGCAGGCAAGTACACCAGAATACCATGAAATGGATTCTGCATGTGCGCTTTGATTTTATCAAGCCAATAATAGCCTAAAACGAATTATGATTTACGGATAAAAAGTTGTTTTTGTACGGACCATGTTTGAATTGCTGCGTGTTTTTTTTAAACTTTCTTAACAAAAATCGTAATCTCGAAACATCCTATTCTTTTTGTGCAATAGTTCCTCAATGCTCTGAATATGAATATTTAGAACTGTTTTTGCAAACGCACATTTATATTATCTGCGATGAGAATAGCATAGCTTACATAAAATGCAATGCAATAAAAATTTTTGAAATAAACTTACTAAAAAAAGAACACGCATACAATACGTTTTTCTTCAAGATGCTTTGTAGGTAAAAATACTGTACTTTTAAGATAATAGTTGAAATTGAATATCACCATTTTTTTGTGAGAACTATCAAAGGACAACGCAATATAATGTTACTTTCTTTCAAATGTTATCTCGATATTCTTCCAAATGTATAGAGTACACCGTGGCGATCCTTTAATCGTCATAGTGCACACGCTAAACATGCAGGAAAATAAAACTACCTGTTACAATTATCATTGCAAGCAAATTATGGTTTGTTAGTTTATTGTTTGCAAACAATATATTATTATCATAGTAGAATAACTGAATTAACAAACAACAAATGAAGCATTGTTTAGTGAGGCTATGTCGCGACAAAACGAAAAGACAGCAATCAATGTAATTAACGTTAGATGAATAAACTGGGCAATGTGCATGTGGAAAACTTGAGCAAAAAATGAGAAAGTATGAATAGTACGGGTATTTGCTATATAGATGGATACTTAAAAATCAAACAGGAACAGTTTCATCTCTGTAAACCCCTACACTTCATCTCTTGGAACCGGTTCGATTCCTGAATTGGAAATGTGCCGTTGTGTCCTTGGGAAAGACGTTATACGCTTTATTCCCGTTAGGGCCAAGCAGGCTAGCAGTCTACCCGTTGTAGTGGACCAGCCTGACGAAAGACTTGCAAACAGAACCCTTTAAAGGGTGCTCTGCATCGTTAGGTTAAACAGAGGCATAGTGCCTGGTTCATACGCCCGAACGAATATAACATTTCCACAACGTCCATGTGGCTGCTACGGTTCCATATTGTCAATGTCTTGTTTCCGTACATGCAAAAAAATTTTTTGATGCTGTACGTGAACAATATTATATTAATCTACAGTGCCACCCACATTTAAGAATTTATCAATCGATTTAACTCTTTTGGCAAAAGTCGAAAAAAGTACAGATATTGTAAACACACACATGTATACAGAAACAAAGGGTTTATTCAAGGTCATTTTTTGCAAAATCATAGAAGATTAGGTGCTAATATTTCTGCTTTAAATTATATCGACTCTTTTTAATAGTGCAATACGCAAAAACAAAGAATACTAATAATTCAAAAAAGCGTTGGAGTTTCTTTTTACATCAGCTAATAATTTTTGTAGACCAGAGTTAAAATGAGTGTTTTGAAATAGCAAGTCAGTTCTTGACTATCGGTAACATTTCAGGTTATTGTAAAAAATATATATGCGAACCAGAATGCCCTCATGCGTGACCTTCAAGACAGCAAAAAGGCAGTTGGTCATAGAACAGGAACACAAAACAGAAGCACGCAAGTACTTGAAATAGTGAACTTTAACTAGTGTTAAAACGCCAGCGTTGTGATTTGCATACTTTTTCATTAACATATATTTATATGTCTAACGTGACTAGGTAAAAACTTTGAATTTTGGCAGCCCCATTTTATGGAGATCCCCTTATTTTGGTACCCCCAAATTTTATCAAAAGTGATCTATCTTCGTAATTGTCAACCCTTAAAAATTTCATTCGTCTAACGTGTATGATCAAAAAGTTTTGAATTTTGGCGGCCACGTTTGAGGGGGACCTACAATTTTGGAAGCCCCAAATTTGATCAAACTTTATCTTTTTTTATATTTAGTGACCTTAAAAATTTCATGTATCCAGCTTAATAGGTTAAAAAGTTTGAATTTTGGAGGGGCCCGTTTGGGGAAAAAACCCATTTTGTAACCCCAAATTTTGCTAGGTTTAGTTTATTTTTCATATCTACCTATACCGAAAATTTGATCCATCTAGCTCTAACAGTTTAAAATTATGGTGGCCTCGTTTGAGGAGCACCCCTTATTTTGGTATTCCCAAATTTTGCCAAACATTACCTTTTCTTGATGTTTATTTACCTTAAAGCTTTCATTTGTCTAGCTTTAAAGGTTGAAAAGTTCGAATTTTGAAGGGCCTTGTTTGGGGAAAATCCCACATTTTGAAACCCCCAATTTTTGTTAGATTTAGTTTATTTCTAATATTTACCCATTCCGAAAATTTGATCCCTTTAGCTCCAAAGATTTTCAAGTTCAAAATTTTGGTGGCCTTGTTTCAGAGGATCCCCAATTTTGGTACCCTCATATGTTGTCAAATTTTATCTTTTCTTCATATTTGCCTACTCTGAAAATTTGATGCGTCAAGCGTGAGTGGTTAAAAATTTACAATTTTGGCGTCCTCATTTGGGGAGAACCCCCATTTCGAGACTCCTAAATTTTGCCAAATTTTATCTTTCTTTTATGTTTATTTACCTTAATAGTTTCATGGCCAAGCTTTTTAGGTTAAAAAGTTTGAATTTTGGAGGGGCCGTTTGGGGAGAAACTCCATTGTTGAACCCCCAATTTTGTTAGGTTTAGTTTATTTTTAATATCTACTATTACGAAATTTTGATCCATCTAGCTCTAACGGTTCAAAAGTTCAAAATTTTGCAGAGTCCGATTGAGAGGGATCCCATCAACCTGGCGCCCCCGATTTCATTCCCGCACTAGTTCTCTCTTGATATCTTCAATCGCTCACACTTTGAATACAGTGCGTTTAGCGGTTTAAAAGTAGATAGCTGAAAAAAAAAAGGGAGAAAAAGGACAAGAAAGAAGAAAAATAGTATTCAAGTTGGGGTAAACGAATATAACCAAAAGACGGTTTATAGTCCGCTCAAAAACGACAAATCATTTTCCATTAAAATCGGTATTGACCGAGATATTATCGATTCTAAATCGTCCACTTTCTGCCCATTTTCAGCCTGTAGCATTTTGGTCACGTGACCAGGTGCCCCCAAACTCGGTTTGCATAAACCATTTATAATTAATTATCCACATTGTGTACAAATTTCAGCTGTGCACGCCAAGAGGTTTTTGAGTTATAGGCGAATTAATAAATTTAAGCCAAAAATCGCCGTTTCTCTATGTTTGTATTAAATGTTTCAATTCACGATCACGAGACCTACGATCCCCAAAATTGGCACACAGGAAACAATCATTAATTCCCATTTTGAGTCCAAATTTCAACTTTCTACGTTTTACCGTTTGCTAGTTATGAGCAAATCAATTTTCATCTGCCAAAATTCGCGAACAAAAACAAAGGTACGTACTACGCGCTGACGCGAAGTCCCAATAATGCGTTCAAACGTACTCGATATACTGCATTTGTTATGGAAAAAGATACTATGGGCCATGCGTTATTATTCTAAGCTTGCAAATTCCTTGACTAATAATAACAGAGGTGGAGTCGAGGACACAAAGCTCGAGGCCAATGACACAAAAAAAATCCGAAGCCAAGGACAGCCCTTCCGAGGACAGACACTCTCGAGGCCAAGGACACAACCGAAAGTGTTCTCCGAAAAAAAAAAAAGGTTTTTGAAAAACTTTTTCAGGCGATCTCCAAAAAAAAGAGGTCTACAAAATTTTTTTTCAGGCAATCTCAAAAAAAAAAGCGTCAAGAATAGAAATAAATTATTCAGCCGACCTATAAAATTTTAACCATTCAAAAAATAGTGCTGTCCTCGAGCCGAGGACAGGGCAATTTTTGAGGACTTGAGGCTTCGAGGCCAAGGCCAAGGACTTGACCTTCGAGACCAAGGACTTCAAAATGTGTCCTCGAGGACTTCACCTCTGGATAATACTCGTAATTAGTTAATGAACGCCAGAGTTCAATTATATTTTTGGAGCAATGTTAAAAAAGAACAACTTTTTCCATACTATAATTTTTTTTAAATGACGTAAAGCGCCCTTGAGGGGGTTGGTGGGTAAACTTATATGTTAACAGTAACTTTTGGTTCCAAAATTTTTCAAAAGTGAACAAGTCGAAGTACACTCTTCTTTTTCAGAACCGGTAAATCTTGAGTTGAGAGTGACTGTTTTAAATTTTTTGCCGATTTTCAGCCTCATTATTTTGTTTTTGATTTTTAAAAAATTTTGAGAACATCAATGTCAATTCTAGCGGCCATTTTTGTAACACTATTTAATTCCTATTGCTCTGTATGCCAAGTGAAGGCTTTTTTCCTGCTTTCGCAGCGTCGTAAAATTACGAAAGCGAAAAAGCAAACTTTTTTCAAGTTGAACAACTGCCAAAAAAATGTCTTAATTGGTTGCGCAGAGCAACAGCGCTCATTAATCTTACAATAATTGCAATTTTGCTTGAAAAACAAGAAAACCACTAAAAATTTATCGTTTTGAATCCGCTCAAAATTTAGTTTCTTTTATTGATTTGAATTTTTTTTGTTTGCTTTTGATTTTGCTGCCGAGGCTGACATTGTTTTTAATTTGTTCTTAAAATTTGAGCAAAAGTGAGCCTCGTGTTCTTAGAAAATTGTTCTTATAAAAAGAGTACATTGCTATTTTTGTCAACTGTGGCTACTTAATATTTCTTCATGGCTCCATGCAGTAAATGGTTCTCAGTGCAATTCGCTTTCTGCTATGCAGAGCAATAGTAAAGATGGCGACCATTTTAGTAACTAATTTTCAGCATAAATTTGCATTAGTTAGAAGCATTTCAACATTTCGCCATAGGTGGGCAAGTTAATGCAAAACGTTAGCTTCGTTAACCACTAGTCCGTTAACAAACTTCACACCTCCGTTAACGTTAATCCGTTATTTTCAGCTTTAATTAACGGAACTTAATAAAGTCCGTTAACATTTTGCGTGTAATTTGCATTTCGTTTTATTCACTCGCTTCTAGAACACGTATTGACGCTGTTAAGCTGATTGTAAGGAAATATTTATTGCTGTGGTAGTCTTTCTGTGTTTTGGAAGTTACATTTTACAGTCTAATCTAGTTTCAAGATAAAATCAAGTTCAAATGCACTAACGAAGCTGCGATTGGAAAATCTTTGGAAATTGTGAACAGCGATAGTTAATAGACCTACGAGGCTGCAGCTTATTATTTGCCACAAAAAAGAGCTCCTTTCTTCGCTCTCTTCTATAAAATTCGGGCTAATACGAAACAAGTGTTACCAGTGCAAACTGGTTTGTACCGGTACAATGAATGAATAGTGCAAGATATTAACGATAAAAACCTTAACGGAAGTTAACAGAACTTAACGGAAGTTAATTTAGTCCGTTAACATGAAAAAACTTTTTAACGGATTAACGAGTTAATGAAAAAGTTAGCTTCGTTATTAACGGATTAACAGACTTGTGCCTACCTATGCATTTCGCCATTAAATTTTTGAACCAAAAAAGATTTCTCGCACGCTTAAAAAGTGCTTCAAAATCTTCATTAAGAAAGAAAGTGTGACGCTTTTTTACTCGAGTTATATCTCGCAATCGATCCAAGCAACTTAGGGAGCGAAAACGACGCTACCCAGCTCTCAAGAGCTTCAGATGCACGTGTAAAAATAACCTCTTGCTTTAGACGAATATTTTGTTCGGTAGCGCCTCTTAAAAAATTCTCGTACTGTGAACGAGGAAATTTCTGTCACGTGGGGCGTGGGCGCAGGTGACTTAAACCGATTTTAATTACATACAGTACGTAAACATACTGTATACTTGTATAGTAGGCCCGCCTCTGTAAATCCAATTTACGCTCATTTATCGCAGATATTGCACGGTTTGCACCTTCCATCTCATCCAAAACTACTTAATGTTACGTATGCTAGCAGCTAATTCGCTTGTATCGCAAGTTTGAAATTAGTATCGCCTAATTCACTGAACACTGTAACGAAGAACGAAGCGCATGCAATTAACTAATCATATTCTAACCGCTACGCTTTGCAGTAAGAGTGCCCCTTAAAGACAAATGATCAAACAGCTCAATCGCACCGTCGTGCGAATTGACTGTAAACCTGCATGAAATTACTGTAGTACTGTAATTGACTATGCATCCCAATATTAATTAATTTAAACAAAACCATTAAAAACATAATTAAAAAGGTGGAAGCGAAAGTTTTTCATTTTTACTAAAAAGCTTTGATGCAGAATAATGGATTCAACACAATATGCAGTATCCAATTTTTTTTTGGTTGCAATGCTAAATATCGTTCTCAGAATATAAATGGCTGTAAAATGCGTGCATATCTATGGCCGTGGTTCCTGTTAAGTTTGGCTGATGTAATAATATTTTGCTAACAAGTGGCTGGAATTTTAAAGATCGCTCTGTGTTATTTTATGATAAAGTGAAAAACTGATGGGAACTCTTAAAAAATGCTGAGTTTTCGTGCTATAAACTGTTATATGAGGTTTTTGATTTGACGTTATTTGATTATGTTGATGACTTTTAAACGTAGAGAGCGAATAACCTCAAAGCTGCGTAATGTGCAGAAGAAGAACCGGTAGGTGATTTTTGGTAAATAGTTGTTTGACTTTAAACATTACATCTAGGGTTCTGAAAAGCTTAGAATGGAGAAAATCAGTATGAGTTTTGAATGTGAAGTCATCGCAAGTTAGACTCTGCATTGTCACTTATACATAAAAATTTGATTTTTTGTTTTTAAATTTTGCTTGTTTACTTTTCTTTCTCCATGCTGAGGTAAGCATTGCTTTGATTTTGTTTTTAAATTTTGAGAAAAATCAGTAAAACTGTTAATACATGTGCTGATACAAAATTCTTCTTAAAAAAAATACTTTTGATATTTAGGATAGCGTGGCGAACTTCTGGTCAGGATATGTAAGTTACAAAATCCGAAAATCATATTGCAGTGATGCAAACGGCTTTATAAAAAATTGGCGAGAGTTTTGAAAATATGTTATCAACGTCTGGGGAGCTTCGCCCCCCAGGCCCCCCCATTTACCGTCCCACAAGATTGTATATATTATCAACGTCGTTGAAACAACCGGCAAGCAGTAACACAGATTGCGGAGCAACGTCTGAAGCCTACCAGACCCCCTAAAAGAACGTCAAACTTTATAATAGATTTACTATCGCAAACATCGTTATAATCCACACTTATCAACTCAAATCGAGCCACAACAAGATGAAGTGCAAAAACGAGATAAACTAGAATATGACATCGCAAGCGATATCCGGGGACTTCGCGAAAGTATTCAACTTACTGAACTAAATAAAGAACTTCACAATTGCGTTAAGCGTGTTAATAGGTCTTGATAATCACATCTGAAATACATCGCTTTCGAATTCCATAATGTTCCATTAACTTAGTCAAGTTTGTTTTTAACGGCTTTCAAAATTTAAATGTCTAGAAAAGGCATCTATGAATATCTATTAGATCTCGTTTCAAATTTTAAGGAGTTAGTTGAATTTTCGCTTAGCAACGCAATTGTTAAAACTGCGGTTACAAATAAAACTCTCGTTAAAACAAATATTTCGACAAAAACCTTTTGCTACGATTGAAACGCAGAAATAAAAACTTTTGATCTGAAAATGCCAATATGATTTTTGGATTTTGCAACTTACATTATCTTGACCACAAATTTGACACACTATCCGAAATATCAAATCTACACCCCAACTAGCCCAGTGCAATACTTTTTTAAGAAAAATTTTATACCAGCACATGTATGAACAGTTCGACAAATTTTTCTCAAAATCTAATTACTACATTAAACAATGCCTGCCTTAGCAATTAGTATGGGAAGAGATACGTACACAAACAAAATTTAAAAACAAAAAATCAAATTCGTATAAATCTAGAAGTGATATTACAGAGTCTAACTTTACGATGAGTTCACATTGAAAACTTATAATAATTTACTCAACTCTATGCTTTCCAAAACACTAGGGGTAATGTTTAAAGCAGGGATGTGGAAGCGCCTATTTTCCAACCGCTTCCGCTTCCACCTCCATCGCTTCCGCTTCCACCGCTTCCGCTTCCACCACTTTTACCAAAATTTATCATAATATTTTTAGCTAATAATATGAATAAAATGCATTAACGTGTTACTGGTATGTAAATGAAAAGTGAAAACGATTTATTTCATTACTAACACACAGAAAAAGTAAACATGAAGAAAAACAATACTCCGTGCAATAAAAAAAAGTAATATTAAAACAAGTAATTTAAAACAGTGAGTACAATAAAAAAGCACAAGAAAACAGCGGCTATAATAAAAGAAAAATCCAACGAAAATGGTGAGTGTAAAATAAGTGTAAAAAATATAAAATAAGTGTAAAAAATATTAATAGAGTAAAAATAAGTGTAAAAATATAATTTTACTTAATTCTCAACTGCTCAATACGTATTAGGCTATGAGTACGAGCTACTTAAATTTACTTGGTCAAATATCAAGTTTGAATCGTCGTATCTCTATTTATACGCCGAATATGCATGTCATTTATTACATACTTACGCATATCGTTAATCGTAAACAAGTTTAAAGTTTGGACGTAGGAAAATACTTTGAGACGTCACCGAACTCCATAGGTGGTTGCAAGAAAGGCACTTTATTAAATCGACCGAAGTACCGTCAGCTTGGTAGGTTAGTATTTTACAATAAAATTAAATTCAATAATGAAAACAGCGGTTTTGAGAAAGTGAGCGCACTGCGACTATTGTTTTTGTATTTTTTTCGTGATTCACGAACCCAAACATTACAAACGTACGCTATTGTCCCCAGAGAATTTTCCTATCACCAAATTTAACGCTACACACTCACAATTAAATTACTTACCGCAAAGAATCGTCAAATGGAATACGCGAAAGCAACATCAAAATACTCAGTTTTCTTTCATAATACTTTAATGACAATGAAATTAAATTATTTTAAAAACTATATTAACTAACATTACTTCAAAAAGCTTGATTTTATTTGAGTAATAAAACTTCCCGTTGTGAATCGATAGTAACTTGCGAGATTTGCCAACAGTCGAAAGATTGCAAAATAGTGCGTTGGTAACTTTGGTATTCGCTAACTGCCTTTTATAATTTGTAAATGAGAAACCACGAAGCTTTGTTTTCCAAGTGTGAACTGGGATTGTTGCTGAAATTTCGGCAAAATATGGCTTTGCCAGTATTTATAAAGTTTTAAACCAAAGATTTAAAAAGTTATTGCCCCGATTCGCGGTGGATTCAAATTTTTGCGAGTTTAAGAGTGGATACTTTCTGCAACAGCTGGCTTCACAAACTCTTGTAATGGTATGTTTCAATTGTTTGTTTTGTGTTAAAAAAACATTTAGTGCGAGTATTGTCGAACAACGTAAGTGGAAGCGGAAGCGGTACCCATTTACCGCTTCCCGCTTCCGCTTCCACAAAAATTTACCGCTTCCACCGCTTCCGCTTCCACATCCCTGGTTTAAAGTCAAACAACTATTTACCAAAAATCCTCTACTTCTTTCGCACATTGCACTCTTTTTAGTTCATTTTAACAGCTTGGAGGTCATTCGCACTCGACGTTTCGAGGTCTCAAAAAGTTATCAAAACAATCAAGTAACGTCAATCAAAAAGCTATGAGGAGTTGAAACAGTTTTTCTCTTTATTATGAAATAGCATAGAGCGATCTTTAAATTCCAGCGACTTTATTACATCAGCCAAACTTAACACTATCCACGGCCAAAAATAAGCACGCATTTCACAAACTATTCTTATTCTGAGAACGCTATTTAGCAGTGCGACCCAACGGCCAACATATTAGATATTGTACAGTACATTGTATTACATCCATTATTCAGCACAAAAGCTTTCTTAATAAAATTGTTCAAAAACTTTGAAGAGCAAGAAGATTTTTTCAACGTCATCAGCGACAGTTTAGTAAAAATACTCGGCCATACAGCTTAAATCTAACAAAGCCAATAAGCTGAAGTACTTCAATGTGTTAAATGATACAGTAATCCCATAGGTTTTACTCTTCTGCTTTTCTGTGATACCAATTCATCGTGAGAATTTAACGTAAGTTTGAAGGTCCATTTAAGGGCTAATTGTCCAACATGGTATTGCCAAGTTTGGCATGTTTTATCTTTTCCTTAGATTAGCCTACCGGTTCTCTGATTATGTCTAGCTGGAGCTCTAATTGAGGCACTTCAAATTAGTGATATTTTATTTATCTAAGCTAATTTCATCTTTGTTTTATATTTGCCTATTCTGAAAGCTTTATATGTCTAGCTTGAATGGTTGAAAAGTTTGAATTCTGAAGGACCCCCATTTTGGTGCCACAAACTTTTTGTCAAATTTTATCTTTCTTATTTTGCTTGTGTATGCTGAAATTATGATGTGTCTAGCTTACACAAGTAAAAAGTGTGAATTTTGGCATCCTCATTTCAAGGGGATCCCCTTGTGGTACTCCCAAATTTTGTCAAATTTTATCTTTTCATATTTGCCTGTTCTGAAAAATTTCATCAATCCAGGGTAAGAGGTTCAGTTTTGAATTTTGGCGTCCTTGTTTGAGGGGTATCCCTTCATTTTGGTACCCCCAAATTTCGTCAAATTTTATCTTTTCTTGATATTTGCATGTCCTGAAAATTTCATGTGTATAGCATGAAGGGTTAAAAAGTTGGAATTTTGGCGGCCCCGTTTGAGGGGTACCCCCCATTTTGATATGCCCAAATTTTGTCAAATTTTATCTTTTCACATTTGCCAACCTTAAAAAGTTCATGTGTCTAGCATGTGTGGTTAGAAAGTTTGGTTTTTGGCGGCCCCATTCAAGGGGGACCCCCATTTTGGTACTACAAATTCTTTTAAATTTTACGTCTCTTTTGAATTTACTTACCTCAAAAACTTAATGTGACCAGCTTTAAAGGTAAAAAAGTTGAATTTTGGAGGTCTTTGTTTATGGGTAACCCCCAATTTTGGAACCCATAATTTTTGCTTGGTTTAGTTTGTTTTTGACATCTACCCACTCCAAAAATTTCATTCATCCAGCTTTAATGATTTAAAAGTTCAAAATTTTGGCGGCCCCGTTTGAGGGGGGACCTCCCATTTTGATACCCCCAAACTTTGTCAAATTTGATCTTTTTGTAACATTTGCCTATTCTGAAAATTTCATGTGTCTGGTATAAACAGTTAATAAGGTTGAATTTTTTCGGCCCCGTTTGAGGGGTAGCCCCCATTTTGGTACCCCCAAATTTTGTCAAATTTTATCTTTGTTTTATATTTACTTACCCTAAAAGTTTCATGTATCTAGCTTAAAAGGGTAAAAAGTTTGAATTTTGGAGGGTCCGTTTGGGGGGAACCCCCCATTGTGGCTCCCCCCAATTTTTGTTAGGTTTAGTTTATTTCTAATATTTGGTTCATCTAGCTCCAACGATTTAAAAGTTCAAAATTTTGGAGGACCCGTTTGAGGGGGAAGCCCCCAATCTGGCACCCCCAATTCCAGTCGAACACTAGTACTCCCTGATATCTTCAATCGCTCAAACTTTGAATACAGTGCGTTAAGCGGTTTAAAAGTAGGTAGCCGGAGAAGAATAATAAAAAAGAAAAATAGTATTCAAGTTGGGGTAAATGAACATAACCAAAAGAAAGGCAGTTGATAGTGTGCTCAAAAATCACAAACCATATTTCATCAATATTGGTAATTACCAAGATATATCGATTTAAAATCGTCCACTTTCTGTCCCCTTTTGGCCCGTAAAATTTTGGTCACGTAACCGGGCGCCCCCAAACTTGGTTTGCATAAAGCACTCATAAGCACCCACAGTGTGTCCAAATTTCAGCTTTGCACGTCAAGTGGTTTCGGAATTATAAGCAAATTATTAACTTTTCAAGCCAAAAATTACCGTTTTTTTGTGTCTCAATTTACGATCACGTGACCTAGGATCCCCAAAATTGGCACAGAAGACGCTTTCATTAACTGCTACGTTAAGTCCGAATTTCAGCTTTCTCAGTTTTACTGTTTGTTAGTTATAAGCAAATCAATCCTCATCTGCCAAAATTCGCGAACAAAACTAATGGTGCTACGCGATCGCGCGAAGTCCCAATTAAGTAACTGTGATTAGTTGTGGCAAAACCGTGGCAAAAAAATACGCGTTTGGAAAAAACAGTAAGCTCACCCATCGAGCTGGGGCACGAAGCGTAAACCGGAAGCTTTAGGATTAGCAACAGTTTTATTAACTAAATGACTGGATAGTGCATATCTACTATGGCAATCAGGGACAATTGTCATCAATACACGAAAGCACTATGCGGTATGCAATTGTTTAAATGTTGTACAGTATGGTCGTTTCCGAGGTTACTGCGACTCAAACAGGTTACTGCGAATTGAGACGCAAGTAACGTGACAGGAATATGTGCAATATAGATCAAAATAAACACCTAACTTAAGTACGCAAAATAATGCAGCCCTGGTGTACACATTTATTCAAAAACAATCAAACTAAATTCAAAGTAGCAACGATAACAATTGAGTGTAGAAAAACAAATTTTTATCTAAATTTCTAAAACCTAAGTGCCACAACAGAAGAATTGTTTAGGAAGAACGCAAGAAACTACAGATTTGAAACTTGCTTAACTCCAATTGTGATGCACGAGTGGTGTACTTTGTGTGGTGTCAATGGTGTACTTTACTGTTACAATGGTGCCATGTGTGAAGTACTTTACATACTAACACGCTATGGCGGATAAGTTGCAAATCCAAACACCTTCCTGCGAAGTAGGGTATCAATTATGAAAGCAATTTACAACAAGCCTAAACCTGCACGGGAATTTCAGGGAGCTTGGCAATATTTGGATCTTCAAAAAACAGTGTACCATAACAAGCTTTCAGCTACCTCACGACTACTGTAATTTGCGACACGACCGAGAGAGCGTGTATACTGTAGTGCATACCAAAACCAGACAATTTTTGCCAGACCTAAAACGCCACTTTACTATTACTGGAGGGCCAAACATATTTAAAAATATCGAGTCAAAATCGTGCAATAAACAAAGGTCGCAGAACCTACGTTCCCTCGAAGCTGCGCGCCCCAGAGATGGAAACCGGTCGGGTCGAGATTCTTCGATCGGCCGGTCAAGCCGGTTGAAAAACCGGTCAAATTATCCTTTCTGGCAACCAAAAGACATCCAAGCACCAACCAAAATATACTTACATATTTTATCATAAATAAAACTTTTTATAAAAAAATCAGTATTACCGGTAACAAACCACACCTTTCGAAAGCATTTGTTGAATGGTTTCAAGCTGTGACTAATATGCAGTGACCGTTAAGACATGCACATCCATGGACGTAGTTAGAGTGGAAGTATTGTGCCATGCCCCCCCACTTTGGGCCACGGCACAAAGCAAAAAAATGCAAAATATACGTTAAAATCGCGTAATCAGACTCTAATAAAGTATGCATGTGAAAGAGGCTTTTGCTACCTGGCATTTTAGCATCATTTTAATCAGCTTAAGAGTAGAAGTGGCGCTGATTACAGATTTTTTAGTGCATGCTAATAAAATCTTGCCGCTTTTAAAAGCTGTTTTCAACTTAAATTTACCACGCTCTACACTGGGCAAGAAAGACATAGCTCTTTTTTTTTTATATCTAACTAGCCAGGGCTTGTTCCGAAGTAGCAGCATTTCTACAAACTGTTGGGGCACATCATATTTCGAATGTTTTCTAGCCAATGCCGTAACAGTTTAGTGTTTTCAATGAAAATAACGGACGCGTTGCGCGTTTATCGGGATAGCTATTCAAAACCACTTCGTACTTCCGATGAGTTTATTTATTGGTTTGACGTTTCGCTTCCGAAACCGGGAAGCTTCTTCAGAACAACTTGCAATGCTGCCTTTGCAGTTACAAAAAGATAAATGAGAAAAAAATAACAGCAGAAGATAGGTAACAGTAAAAACATACGAACATCACAATACTTGTACTATTATACCCGAAAACAGTAAAATGATGGAGCAATAACATTATATAATATTGAAAATTATGTCACTAACAGCGTGAATAAAAGGAATATTGAAAAATTATGTCACTAACAGCGTGAAAAAAGGAACATTAAAAGATTATGTCACTAGCAGCGTGAAAAAAATTAATAATATTCATAACAACTAGGCTGCTTCACTAACAATTTGAGAAAGTACGAAAAGGATCTATTGCAAAACATTATGTACTGTAAAGGGTTTTTAGCTCCACAGAGATGTATATTTATTGTTCCGTCCTTATATAAATCTCTGCGGAGCTAAAAACCCTTTCCAGTACATAATAATTTGCAAAAGATCTTTTTCATACTTTCTCAAACTGTTAGTGAAGCAGCCTACTTGTTATGAATATTATCAGAGATGGAGTCGAGGACACAAGGCTCGAGGCCAAGGCCAAGGACAGCCTTTCCGAGGACAGACCCTCTCGAGGCCAAGGACAGGAATGCTCGAGGTCAAGGCCAAGAACCAAGGACACAGCCGCAAGTGTTCTCCAAAAAAAAAAGGTCTTCATAAAAGTTTTTCAGGCAATCTCCAATTTGTAGGCGTAGCCAGAATTTTTGATTGGAGAGGCCCAAACCACAAATCACATGCAATGACGTCATCAAAAATTTGCCTATTGGCACTTAACCAGGATTTTGCAAAGGGAGAGGGCTTAAACTAATTTAGTGGAAAAGTGCAAATACGTAACTTGGAGACGTTTTGAGAAAGCCAGTGTAACTCTAACGTATCATAGACGGGGGGTCTGGGGGCGGCCCCCCCAGCGGCCAGAGGCTTTCCGAGGACAGAGGCTTTCCCCAGCTGTTGGGCGATTTTTTGTAATTTTTTGGAAAAAAAAGCTATTTTAATGCCATTGAATCACATTTCGCACATGTTTAGAGCCATTTGAATGCACTAGATTTTTGACATTTGAAAGCCAATTAAAAAGATTAAATTGTTTAATCCTCCTTCTAGTTGCAATTTAAATCCAAAACACGTTTAACATCTTGCATTTTGGTGTTAAAGTTTGATTGTACGTGATTTGGTCCAGGTAGGGCGAAGTAAGGTGCATTGTCTCGTGCAACATTTTAGCAGTAAATGAAAACCCACTCGAAGATTTTCCTCAGAGATTTTTGTTTTGTCACGAAAATAACCAGTTATACAAGTGCATGTTAGGCCAGGGGGCCCAGGCCCCCTCAATTGAAGTTCAACGATTTGTTCAATCAGCATTTTCCATGGCTAATTTTTTTAAAAAGTATTTTGTCGCGTAAAAACTGGCAAGGTGGAGGTGAATTAATGAATTGTTATTGAAAAATAGTACAATAGATGGTTACGCTTACTAACCATGTTAATGCCGGGCCGGATTTACATCGCGCTGCACTTTGGAGATTTTTGCAACATCTTTCTGCTAAATGTAGGTGAAGACCATAAAAAGTCTTCAGATTTGAGCGCAGGGCCCTTAGCTGGTACTGCGCCATATTGTGGTAAATCCGGCCTTGGTTAATGCATTACGTTCATAAAAAGGCTAGATGTGATCCTGAGATAAATTATCTATTTCTTCCACGTTTACGTTTAAATTGGCTGGCAAAAATTGATTTGAGGGCGTCTCGGGGCCCCTGGTCTTCAATATTGTTGTTCGCTACTGGTGTAAGCGAAAAATGCTAAAACGAAACTGAAACTGAAGAAACAATAGGCTTTTTTGTCACATTTTTGTCATTGGTGAAATTTCAATTGGGGAGGAGGCACACTTGGCTAAGCGTATGCTCCAATTGCGGAAAACAAAAAAGATATTTGCAAATTTTACGCGAGGTTTCTGGCGTTTTCCAACCAAATTTCAACGGCTCAAACAATAGTGCTGTCCTTGAGCCAAGGATAGGGCAATTTTCGAGGATCTAAGGCTTCGAGGCCAAGGCCAAGGACTTGAGGCTTCGAGGCCAAGGACTTCAAAATGTGTCCTCGAGGCCAAGGACGTTCTCGAGGACTCCACCTCTGGATATTATTAATGTTTTTCACGCTGCTAGTGACATAATTTTTTAGTGTTCCTTTTTTCACGCTGTTAGTGACATAATTTTTCAATATTCCTTTTTTTCACGCTGTTAGTGACGTAATTTTCAATATTACATAATGTTATGGCTCCATCATTTTAATGTTTTCGGGTATAATAGTACAAGTATTGTGATGTTCGTATGTTTTTACTTTTACCTATCTTCTGCTGTTATTTTTTTCTCATTTATCTTTTTGTAACTGCAAAAGCAGCACTGCCGAAAAAAAGTTTAGCGTTTGCTGCTCGGCAAATAATCTGTCACAAATAGCTAAAAAATTAAACTTCATTTTTTGGCCTTCGCATATCATTAGAAAGAACGTCTAAAAATTTAGCTTGTGGCCTCCAGTGGTTGTTATGCTTATTTTGTGCACGTTTTGCGCTGCTCAAAACAGGTTTTTCAAACCGAAACTGAAATAAAAAAGGTCTTAAAATTGAGTCATTTTTGCAAAAAAAACAACAACTTTTTTTGCGTTTTTTTTTCTGAGACCCCCGCCCAAAGTCACAAATTTTAACACCTCACCCATACCCCCCTCCTTTTGAAATTTTTTCATTAGATGCACTGAACAGTGAACAAAAACCTTCGGTAAAAAAAACGGTCGACAGGGCCGGTCAGAAACCGGTCGACCGGCCGGTCAACCGGCAATAATTTTGAAATTTACCGATCGGGTCGAGAAAATCCTGACCGGTTCCATCTCTGGCGCGCCAGCGCAGATAGCCTAGAACCCCCGCACAGTACTTGAGTTCTGCCGCGCACTGCATAAGTGTTGATAAAAGCAAGCCCTATAATTGAGATTTGATACAATTGTTTTCCAAAATCAAGTTGTAAGATAACTGATTTCAGTTAATTTTGCAATGATATCATGAACTTCTTCTGTGCCAGTAATCTTCTTCTTTCTTCATTGCCCGCTTTTCTGTGAGGGTTGCGGGGGCAGTAGTTCAAGATTGAGCCGCCACACCTCACGGTCTTCCATCACCTCCATCATTTCGCTTGAGCGAAGTCCCAAGCGATTCCATCCAAGATCCTCAATGTAATTGGTCCATCTAGTTCTAGGTCGTCCGACTGGTCTTCTCCCATTTGCTTTGGCATGTAAAGCTTGTTTGAGGAGTCTTTCCTGAGGCATTCTGCTTACATGGCCAAACCATCTAAGCTGAGATCTTTCAATTCGGAGAAGTAACGGCTCGATGTTAAGAGATTTTCGAATTTCAGAGCTACGCACCTTGTTAAACAGTGTAACTCCTTCGATTCTTCGTAAAAACCTCATTTCGGACGCTTGCACTTGTGATCGCATTCTTTCGGTCATTACCCAAGATTCATGACCATAAGTGAGAATCCTGCTTGTTAACTAAAATGACATCATAATTATTTGACAATCTCAATAGAGCGCATTACCAGTGAAAAACACGTGAAAACGACATGTTGTCGACAAAATGTTAACTTGGTTAAACAGATGTTTCGATTACGGTAAGTTACTTGGAAGTACTGTTCTGATATAAGGGATAAATCAATAAGCACAGTTAGTTGTGTGTTTCAATGAAAAGTACTCAAAAACATCAGGTTTAGAGAAGGAATCAAATAATGATTGGTAAGAGGTTGATGAAACCGTGACCTTGGTAAGTGAAGTTACGTACCTTATCACTAGGGCACAAGGGCAGTTGAAATTCAAATCTGATTTCAGGTACTTATGCCGTAAGCTACCGTGTGTCCACACTGTATGCTAGGGATCAAAATTGATGGCAAAATCGCTGAGATACCGTTCCTAGCCTACAGTTTGGATACGCGGTAGCTTACGGTATAACTACTTGAAATCAGATTTGAATTTCAACTGCTCTCGTGGACTTAGGATAAGGTGCGTAGCTCCACTTACCACGATCACGGTTACAGATGTTCAAAACCTACTTACGTTTGGTGATGATACATATTTCAGAAAAACTTTTGTACATTAAATGCTTTGAAACAATCTAAATTCTAGAACTCTGCCTGAAGATCCCTAACAGAGTGAAACAAGACGGTGAGGGGTTAAATTTGTCATTAACAATCGGCAACATACAAAAGATGCGGCTACATAAATTTACCGACATCAGTACATTAAAGCCTACTTACGTTTGGTGATGATACATATTTCAGAAAAACTTTTGTATATTAATTGCTTTGAAACAAATTAAATTCTAGAGCTCTGCCTGAAGATCCCCAACAGAGTGAAACAAGACAGTGAGGGGTTGAATTTGTCATTAACAATCGGCAACAAACAAAAGATGCGGCTACATAAATTTATCGACATCAGTATATTTGTTATTCAGGCATTCATTTAGCAAAGTAATCGTTTTTTCAGTTTATTAGTTAATCTATACTTTCTAATTTTTCGAATTTTGTAAGGCGCAAACGTTATTTTTGGGAGCTCACACTGCCTTTCATTCCGTGCACACTACGCAAGCTCTTAGAGGGAACGTTGCGCATAACGGAGAAATTTGCTATAAACGTTTTGGCCCCGTGAGAACCAAAGACGGCAATCAATTCTTTACACCCATTCCCTCATAGTTTCAAATTAACAAATATGTAACAAAATCTTAGGAACAAAATTCATCATTCAGGGCATCATTGCGTGGTAATAGCATCTAACATCAATGCATCTAATAGCAGATAGGATCTAATCTAATAGCATCTAATGTAATCAAAGCATCTAATAGCAGATAGGCAACAAGCGAGATATAAAACACCCAATAAGTAAAAACGGGCGTAACTGCGCGCCTAGCTGGTTTCCCAAAGTAGCCAATGACTATTTCAATTAAACAATGCATTGTCTATGGGAGATTTACATACAATCAAGCTTAAACAATGGATAGAAATCGACTTGGTTTCAAAACCGCTACGCTTCGACGAAATTTTAGGAAAGTATCCATTTTAGGACAAATTAGTAACTGCCTATATTAGTAACTACATATTATACCCCTGCACCTTTTCCCTACATCAACAGATGGAAAAACCAGAGGCGTAGCAAGAGATTTGTGCCTGGGGGGAAAAGCTTCAGAGGGTCCACTACTTGACAGCAGAAGTTGAGAAAATCGAACTCCATTACAAATTTGGCACTTTTTTTCGTCAATATTAGCTGAGGACCAATCAAGATTTCGTTGTGGGCCTAGATCTGGGGAAGGAGGGGCAAAGGCGCATCTACGAACAACGCTGGCTTCAGTAATTCGGCATGAAGAATCAATGCCGCATCTGGAATTAGCTACAAAGTATTAAAGACCAAAACACTGAAAATGAATAAAGAATCTAAATTTGAAATTTCAGTTATTGTTTTTTTTTTGTAATGAAAAAATAGATCACAAAATATAACACTCATTTTGCACCGGAGCAAAGCGTGGCTATTTTTTTTCCTTGACAGCTCATTAAAACAACCCAAATGCATCGCGTTAAAACTACCGCAGAAAAATGAACAATTTTCGCCGCGTTCGGCTTCAGTTGTAAAAAGGGTTTCAGACAACATGCAATTCTTTACTCTTCAAAGCAAAAAAGCGAGTAGAGAAGCTTTTCTAGCTGCAAAAACCACTATGCTTTTTTGCCACGTCACGCAATCGCTTTGATTAAATGTAAGAAAACCACCGAAAACTAAACGCTTTGTTTTTTTCTCTTAATCTGCATTTCCTTTTTTTCTTGCGCTGCTGTTTAGCGCTTTTTCTCTTAAGGTGTAAATTTTCAATGAAGTAGTAACTTCGAAAAAATAACGACGTTTTTATTATCGTAACTCTGTTATTGCAAAAACAAAGCTTATTTATCCTTTAAATAAAGAAAGCGCACTTACAATTGCCCAACTCCCCCCAACACCCCTAAATTTTTCTCATTGGTTCTGGACGATTCACAATAATGACCCATTTGGTCGAAAAATCGGCGAATTTCGCCGAAAAGCGGAAGATTTGCATCACTGAATATTGGCATTTTCAGAAAGAACTTTCGTGGCAATTATTTTGTGGATTGTCGTTTTTATTGTTGCAATTAGAGCCAAAGATTGCTGTCGAAATAGCTGTTTTTACGAGGGTTTTGTTTATCGATGGAATTGGTCTGTGGTTATTGTTGTATTATTTATAGAGTACATACATGTATACTGCTCGAAAGTCGCCGTGATTTCAACAAACGCGTTGCGCTGTTAAGTGAAAATTGCAACAAACTCTTTTAAAAGTTAAAACGAGAACCAAGCATATTGACATTTATAGATACTTTTTCTTTACATATAAACTTGGAAAGCCGTTAATCACAAACCTGTTCAAAGTTAGTGGAACAATACCAAATTCGAAAGCGATGTATTATAGATCTGACTATCAACAACCACAAACACACTTAACGCAATTGGAATGCTATTTTTAAGTAAAGTCAAGTTTTTCAATTTAGCAAAGTCGGACACTTTCGCCAAGTCCCCGGATATCGCTTGCGATGTCATATTTTCGTTTCGTATTGCCTTGCACTCGAGTTGTTGCACTAATGCACGAACACGTTTCTTCCAATACAGTAAGGATTACTAGCGCTTTCTCGCGGAAAGGATAGCAATTATATCCTATCGGGAGGAAGTTCTGCGACCCAAATTACGCACCCCTACAACTGTAGTATTCTTTTGCATATTATTACCCCGTCAGTCACATCTGACGTCACAGGACGAACCTTAAAGTGGATTAAAATTAGTTAAGGTTAGTTTTATTAACCCAAATTTACACCAACCCCAACAAACTGAACTTAAATTTGTTCTATGACGTCAGATGTGACTGTGACCGGGGAATAATATACAAAAGAATACTTACCAACCATTGCGGTCTTCCTTTTCTTAAAAATTAAAAAAGGTTCTTTCAAAAAATCGACAAAATGTAATGTTATTTCGCTAAATCAGGCAATTAAAAAACTAGCATGCAAAAATCAGAAAAGTTTGTATTCAATTTGACTGAATTACGTTCACAACCCAATAATCCATGTCCTTTGACAAAACTGATCGGCGGCTTCAAATCAGCTAATGAATGCGACATGAAGTTTAAAAACTGAATGGAAACAGCAGAAAGAAAGGTGTGAACATACGAAGATGATCTATCCATATCCCACACTACAATTTTCTGCTATCCACTAAAACTCGAATTGTAACAAAAAGTGTTTGCTGTAATATACCCATATTTAACCAACACATTCATCGGTGCGGCCAAAAATAAAAAAGGGGACATATTTTTCTTGCTATGATTGAAGCATATGCAAATCGAAAAGTTTTAATTTAAGCAAATTGTAAATTACAAAGTTTAGCGATAAGGGCAACAGTCCTATCCTTGCTCATGCAGCAGTCGCATGAAAAAATAGATAAAAGAGAACGCAATTAAAATAGTTTCACGATGCAATAGCAGACGCGATTCTGATATCAATTTAGCATTCCCTGTAAAATGTATCGAAAGTAAAGTTGTTAGATCAATCGGAATTGTTAGCAAACTAAAACATCTGCTGCCTACACAAATATTATTGCTTTTGCATCACACGACTGTTCATGCCCATCTTTTGTATGCTATACAGATTGGGGCAATATCTATCCAACTCATCAGAGGAATTCCATAGTTCAAAATCGATTTTTACGCATTATTGAAACTTCGCGCAAGCGCGTAGTACCTTTGTTTTTGTTCGCGAATTTTGGCAGATGAGGATTGATTTGCTTGTAACTAGCAAACGGTACAACCTAAAAAGTTGAAATTTGGACTCAACATAAGAATCAATGAAAGAAAGCGACATGTGTGCCAATTTTGGGGATCCTAGGCCAACTGAAAACCTAAAGAAACGGCGATTTTTGGCTTGAAAATTTATAAATTCACTTATAACTCAAAAACTATTTCACGTGTAAAGCTGAAATTTGGATACAACGTGGGTGCTCATAAATGCTTTACGCAAACCGAGCGGGGGCGCCCGGTCACGTGATCATTTTACACACCCAAAATGGGCAAAAAGTTGATGAGTTTGAATCGATATATCTCGATAATTACCGATATTGATGAAAAATGGTTGGTGATTTTTGAGCACACTATAAACCATCTTCCTTTTCGTTATGCTCGTTTACCCCAACTTGAATAGCCTACTATTTTTCTTGCTTTGCATCTTTTTCTTTTTCTTCCGCCGCTATCTACTTTTAAACTGCTAAACGCATTGTAATCGAAGTTTGAGCGATTGAAGGTATCAGGGAGGACTTTTGTGCGACAGAAATCGGGGGTGCAGGTTGGGGGATCCTCCTCAATCGAATTCACGAAAATTTTGAACTTGTAAACCGCGACAGCTAGATGGATCAAATTTTCGGAATGGGTAGATATTAAAAATAAACTAAACCCAACAAAAATTGGGGGCGCCACGGTCGGGGGTTCCCCCCAAACGAGACCATCCAAAACTCAAACTTTTAAACCTTTTAAGCTAGATACATGAAACTTTTAAGGTAAGCAACTATAAAAAGATAAAATTTTACAAAATTTGGGGGTCCCCCTCAAACAGGGCCGCCCAAATACGAACTTTTTAACCACTCAAGCTAGACACATGGAATTTTCAGGATAGGCAAATATGAAAAGATAAAATTTGACAGAATTTGGGGGTACCAAAATGAAGGAATCCCCTCAAACAAGGATGCCAAAATTCAAACACTAACCACTTACGCTAGATAGATGAAATTTTTAGAATAAGTAAGCTACATACATCAAAGTTTCAGGATACGCAAGCAAACATGAGAGAAAGATAAAAAATTCAAACTTTTCAACCATTCAAGCCAGACAAATGAAACTTTCAGAATAGGTAAATATAAAAAATAGATAAAATATGACCAATTTCAGGTGCCACAATTAGAGTCCTCCTCCAACGGGTCTTTCAACACTTTTAACTACTTCAGTTACACAAATAAAATTCTCAAGATAGGTAAAAACACAAAATGAAAAATTTGAGGATCTTATACTATAGGGGTCCTTCATTTATGTTGACACCTCCCCCCCCATTACCTACAAAAGCTAAACAAATTAAATCTATTAGATAGGTTAATATGAATCAAAAATTAAAGATAACAAAAATTGATTGATTGATTGAGGAGACAATGCCAAATTGCCCCTTAAAATTCTAAAATCTTTATTACGAAATACTCCAGCTGGACATATCAAATATTGAGTACTGATAGGCTAATATAAGAAAAAGATGAAACATGCCGAACTTAGCAATGACATGTTGGACAATTATCCCTTAAATAGATCTTGAAACTATAAGATGAATGCTCACAATGAATTGCTATCACAGAAAAGTAGAAGAGTCAAGCCTATGGGATTATTCCGACATTTAAGACGTTAAAGTACTTGAGCTTATTGGTTTTGTTAGATTTAAGCTGGAGGCCGAGTTTTTTTACGTAACTGTCTCTCGTAACGTTGAAAACATCGTATACTAGCTCTTCAAAGTTTTTTAATAATTTTATAAAGAAAGCTTTGGTGCTGAATAATGGATGTCATACAATATACTGTACAATATCCAATATGTTGGCCATTGAGTCGCGAAGCTAAATAGCGTTCTCAGAATTGGGATAGCTGTAAAATGCGTGCGTATATCTGGCCGTGGTAAGTGTTAAGTTTGGCTGATGCAATAAAACTTTATGCTCAAAAGTCGCTGGAATTTTAAAGATCGCTCTACGTTAATTTAGAATAAATTGAAAAACTGTTAGGAACACCTAATAGCTTTTTGATTGACGTTACTTCATTATTTCGATAACTTTTTGAGCTCTTTAAACTTTGACAGCGAATAAACTCAACGCTGTTAAAATGAACTAAAAAAAGCGTATTGTGCAAAAGAAGTAGATAATTTTTGGTAAATAGTTGTTTCACTCGAAACATTACACCTAGGCTTCTAGAAAGCATAGAGTTGAGTAAATTAATATAAGTTTTCAATGTGAAGTCATCGTAAAGTTAAGACTCTGCAATACCACTTATAAATTTATTAAAATTTGGTTTTTTGTTCTAAATTTTGTTTTTGTACGTATCTTTTTCCATGCTAATTGCTAAGGCAGGCATTGTTTTAATTTAGTTCTTAAATTTTGAGAAAAATCAGTAGAAGTGTTCATACATATGCATTGTGCTTATATAAAATTGTTTGTAGAAAAAAATTTTGCACTGGGCTAGTTGAGGGTGTAGATTTGACGTTTAGGATTGTGTGACAGATTTCTGGTCAAAATAATGTAAGTGCAAATCCGAAAATCGTATTGACAAAAGGTTACTGTCGAAATATTTGTCTTAACGAGGGTTTTGTTTGTAAGTTCCGCAATTTTAACAATTGCGCTGCAAAGCGAAAATCCGACAACTCAGGGCCGCAACTAGGGGGGGAAAGGGGGCGGCGCCCCCTAAACTGCCCAGCAGGCCCACCCCAAACTCAATCTACCCTTGCGGCAGTTCAAGATGGTAGCTTTTTTTTATTAGTTATCAACAGAGAACTCGGAGAAAAGTAGACCTATTTGGCCGCGATGACCTTTTTTTTTTTTTGAGATCAACTGAAAAGTGGGAGAAATTTACACCCAATCTGACGAATTGACCTTTTTTTTGAGATCAACAGCAGTGTTGGGAAGACTCGAGGCCACTTTTTAAGGACTCGGACTCGTGCCCTTGAGACTCGGACTCGTGATTTTTGTTGATTGTCTTATTGTAATGTCTTATTACAGAGCTACTATATATCAACAAAATATAAATGTGACCAGCTATGCATCATCTTTGGCAGGGAGAGATTTCTTACCCAAATCAAAATGAAACTAATTGAATTTGGTTTTATATTTTGGCAACCGCATTTTTTTAGCGTTTTGGTGTCATTGGTTTGATCACGTTTGCTTCGATGATGCCGGTAGGTAAAATGTGCTCAAGATATCGCATGGCTGAAAAGTTCTTGGAAGGTATTCACTATTCAAGTATTCGCAGGTAGTGGAGGGAGATAATAAGTTTTGTCTGCGTTAAGTTATGTTAAATTTTACACCTGATTCTTTAATGTTACAATGGAGAATGAAAACCTAAGAATTAGCTTGCATCCAAAAAATTGCTGATGTGACTGAAAAAATTACCGTATCCAGATGATGAAGCATGAAGTGTTTTTTTTGATTACTCAGCAGTGCAGCTGGTTAACTTTTTCTGTGTATGGGCTTTGGTTAAGCCTGAATTTTCTAAGGATTTCGAAAAAAAAATCTTTCTGTTGGTGAGTTAGTTGGTTAAAACATGAACAGGTATATACAGCCAATTCAGCAAAAACTTATTCTTTCATTTTTCAAATTTTTCATAAACCATAAAAACAAAAATTGCATAATGCATGCACTAAATTATGTACACATAATGACAAATGTATTTAAAACTGAGGTTCTTCTTCTGAAATAAAAATAACAATTCTCGTTTATTAGGTATGAAACGACAAAAGATACCAAACCATGGCGACAAGTGGCGCAATCAGGAGGGGCTAAAGGGCTTTCAGCCCCCCTTCGCAAAATCACTTAGAAATATAATCCCAAAATTCAAGGGTTTATATAACCCAACAAATCCAAAGCTCCCCAGCAAAATCTGGTTGCGCGTTTGATCGCGAACTTAATGATCCTCAACCCTTGTCCCTAAACTGATGAAAATTATGAAGGTCCTTCTATTTTTAGCTTCAGCTGGTCGACTTTTGGCTTCAGGTTACTTCCAAAAGTAGTTAAACTACTGAAAAAATGCACATAAACTTGGTTCCCTCAGTATTAATCGAATGCAATACTACACCACCAGTCTGCCCAGTTTCCGAAAAGATGATACTTTTTTGCATGCTTTCGTCGATTAACTGATTAATACGCAACTTAAAAGTTCTAATAAAGCTCTAATTTTTATTGGACGCTGTGACAAATCCACTGAAATAAGCTCTTTTGCTGGTTGAGCGGTAACGCGTTCGTCTCTGTAGCGGGAGGTCCGAAGTTTAAATCTTGTGCCAGTGAAATCGGACAAACTGTTGCCAACGACTCGCCGCCGTTACGACATTTTATCGAAAGGAGCTGTGTTGCCCAGGCCGTATGAAATGGAGATGGGCTGTGCCAAGTCTTTGCACACTTCGGCGTAATATAACGAGTATAAAACAAAAATTGAAAAGGGAACAATGAGTTTAATGAAAGATTTGATTTGTTTAAAATTATTTTCTTAATCTGATATCCCGAAAAATAATTAACTGCAGTGAAAAACTAGATGGGAGCTTTCTGAGTAGCAACCCCTTTGAACGACCGACGCAAAAATCAACAGATTTCAAAAAAACAAGCGCCCTAGATTAAGCCATTCAAAAAATTGATTTTTGGGGGTCCCCAGAAGTGGCACCTCCAAACTATGTCAAAATATTTGTCTGTTAAGTAGCTGCTGATATCATAAAAAACTAGCACCCTAGCTTGAGCTGTTCAAAACCTTCATTTTTGGAGGGTCTATTTGGGGGAGTCCCAGGGGAGATTGGTACCCTCAAACTACGTCAAATATTTACGTGTTAAATATCTACTGATATCAAAAAACACTGTCACCCTAAGTTAAGCTGTTCAAAAAATTGATTTTGGGGGTCCCCGAAGGGGTGGCACCCCCCAAAGTATGTTAAAATACTTGTCTGTTAAGTATCTGCTGATATCAAAAAAAACTAGCGCCCTAGTTTGAGCGGTTTTCATTTTCAAAAAATTCAATTTTTGGGCCCGATTTTGGGAGGGTTCCCAGGAGAGTGGCCCCAAAATATTTCGAAAGACAAAATTGCGTTTGCAACGCAACAACTTTACAAAAAAATTAGATTTCGATGTTTTGTAGTTTAGGAGAAGAAGAGCGTACAAGATTTAGGAAGAACAAAAAGCAAAATAAAGGAAAAAAAAGAAAAAAACCTCATTGCGGCCAAAAGTGAGTTAGTTGGGATGAAAAGGTAGTTTAAGACATACGTATAACCGTGTGAAATACTTTTTGTCGTACTTAAGCCGTTTTTGAATGAAACTTGTGGGGCGGTTTTTGGGTCCTAAAACCCAAGTCACGTAACCAATTGCCTCAAAATTTGATACGAACATGCAAATCAATAATCTCAAACTGCTGTCAAAATTTCATGAAGCTACACCAAACCGTTCTTGAGTTATAAGCAAAAGTCCGAAATTTCGCACTCATTAGTTTGAAAATGGCCGAGTAAAAACAAAAAAAACACTCGATGCGAGCATCGGTAGTTCCAATAACTTACAAAATTCTTTGCAAATTCAAACAACAATGTAAGAGGGTTTCATGCGACGTCACTCGCATACTTTTACTGAAAAAACTTTGTCAAAACTGAACTGGCTGAACAAAATGTACTGGTATAAAAGAAGGAAAACTTCGAATTTCGACTTCTCGGCCATGAGGAGTTTCGCTAACTCGGGTGTAAATTAAAGCTGAAGTAGACGACTAAATTTTATCTGCAAGAGCTCTTGCAAAAGCGTTAATGCAACTTTTTTGTGTGTAAAGGGCCTAGTTAGAAGATTGTGTAACGCTTGCAGAAACGTTGCGCAAACGTCTTCTTGCAGAATCTCCGAAAGCGTTTGTCCATATTGAAATAACTTTGGCCAAATTTTAAATTTCACATTCCGGTTAAATTTTCGAACTTTTCGAACTCGGACTCGCGATCTTAACTTTTGGTGGACTCAGACGCGGACTCGTAGCTTAAGGACTCGCACTCGCGAAAGTGGCAATAGTCCCAACACTGATCAACAGACTCGTAGAAGAGTAAACCAACCCAAAAACTTTTGCCCCCCCCAGAAAGATATTTTGTCCCTCTTAGAACAGCGTTCTAGTTGTGGCGCTGGACTAACTCCTCAAAAGTTGGAACGAGAACTAAGCAGCGTTGTAAAATTTTTATTTACAGATATCTTTTCTAGACATTTAAATTTGGAAGCCGTTAACCACAAACCTGATCAAAGCGATGTATTTTAGATTTGACTATCAACAACCATAAACACGTTTAACGCAACTGTGAAGTTCGTTAGTTCAGTAAAGTTAGATACTTTCGCGAAGTCCCCGTATATCGCTTGCGATGTCATATTCCAGTTGGTGAAAGCAAATGAGATGAAATAGAGTTACTCAATATCACATTAAATTTCACATTTTAAACTATCCGAAATGTACACTAGGGTTGTTCCAAAAAAATTTTTTTTTCAAATTTCACCCATCATCCCCGCAAATTGTTAGGTTGGTGATAAAAACCCCTCATACCAAATTTTAGCTCATTCGGTTCACAGGGAGAGGAGGGCAGGCAATTTGAAATTATGAATTTTCGTCGAAAAATATGGATTTTTTGCCCACTTTAGTATTAAGTTTTGCAGTCAAAATACGAGGTATCTCAGCTTTTTTTTATTTAATATTGCTCAAATTACATAATAGAGCAGGTCTAAACCGGTTTCTAGTGTTTGTTTTGTAAATTTATTTACAAAAAAATTTCCTGTTTTTTGCTATTTTGACTAAAATATGTTACGGTGCATATGCCATCTCGACTACTTTTTAGCACCAATACTGCCCTTTAAACCACTGCATAAAATGAGAAAAAGACTGATTTGTACCTAGAAACCCATTTAACATCCCTCTTCAAGTCCAAGCGATGACATACACCAAGTTATTGAAACTGTGTTTGGCAAGTTCAACCCGTAAGAAATATGATTTATCATTGCAATCATAACTGCTATAATGCGAGTCAACCACCAGCAGTTGATGAAGTTTCAAACATTATTTTCTCGCGGTCCAGCATTTCTGTGTAGGTTGTTCTAATTCTTAGCAAGAACAACTTCATGACCGTCCCATTTTTTCATTTTTCAAGGCACTGTAAAATATTACAAAGTTGAAATGAATCATTGCGAAATGTTGCAAAGTCTCATGACCAAACGCCAAATTATCTACCAAACTATTCGATTATATACAGTAATTTGGTTTAGCAAAAATTCAAGAAAACATTAGTTTCTGCGTCGTTTTAGTGTTACTGGTTTCGCGATATAATAGCAAAATCAGCTAGAAAACAAACCTTTTATTTTGTTCTGGTTCTAACTAACGCTTTATAAATGAGTGGTAACAGTGTTTTTCCACAAAAATGAAACTGTTCTTTGATTAGATGGTAATTCTAACTACACTTGCACAATCTTGAAACAATTCTACGGCCTTGTCGGGTACCCATTTTGAAAAGGCAAATGCAATATTTGTGGCTGAACATAGTATTATTAGTGCGATTGTATTGTGCATCCAAAAAAGCAGCCTCTGAAGCCAGCAGAGCATTTACCAATATTTGTGACTTGAATGTTAGCGATCAAAACACTATAAATTGTTGGGCAAAATTTTACTCATGATTGTTCTGTATAATATCGTTGATAGCCACACATTTGAGAAGCAATGCTACCACTCTGTTATCCTGTACTGTTTGAACAAGAAGACCACGAGAGGTTGGTTATTTGGCTGATTAAACGGGTTGCAAAAACATATATTTAGTATACCACTGATAAAACATTCAAAATCTTTCAGTCTGTTTCACCCTAAGCTGTAATCGTTTCAGGAGTTAACCTCTGAAGATCTCGCTAAGTTATAGGAGTGAAACAGTAGGGTCTTTAATGCTTTTATCTATGATGTGCTCAATACAGGATGGGCAATAACTCTACACCAAAGCATTTAAAACAGTTTTGATTAACTAGCTAATTTAACTGATACATACATACATACATACATACATACATACAATGCTTCACTGCACTAGAAAAGAACATGTGCTTTACACCCTAAGAACGTGTACAAAAGACATGTTCTTTTAGAGATTTTACTTTGTTTCACATCACACTCCATGTGATTCTTTGGTGTGCGTCTTATGGCCAACCCTACATATGAACGGGTCTAACTACTACTGCTATTAAGCTCATCTAAAGCTTGCTTGATAGGTAGAGGAGGATGAATGCCCTAAATCAACACAACACGTATCGTACATACGTGACGGTTTGTCGATTCACCAAAAACATAGACGAGATGTATCCAGTGCCGCAACTAGAACGTTATTCTTAGGGGGGCAAAATTTGTTTCTGGGGGGGCCAAAATTTTTGGGTTGGTCTACTTTTCTCCGAGTTCTCTGTTGATCTCAATAAAAAAAAAAAGGTCATCGTGCCAATTTGGTCTATTTTTGTCCGAGTTTTCTGTTGATCTCAAAAAAAAAAAAAAAAAAAAGGTCATCTCGCCAAGTTGTTTTACTTACCTTTTAGTTTCCTGTTGGTATCCCCCCCCAAAAAGCCACCATCTTGAAACAGCCGCAAGAAAAGGGGAGTTTGGGTGGGCATGCTGGGCATTTAAGGGGGGCAGAATTTTTGTTTAGGGGGGCGCCGCCCCCTTTTGCCCCCCTAGTGGCGGCTCTGGATGTATCTGGCCAGCTCTATTGGCGGGAACTACCCAGGTTAGAATTTAAGCATTATTACCTGAAGAACAGGCAGCCGATACATGAAACTTTGTAACATTTCGCATTGAACTTGAAAAAACAAAAAATGAAAAAATGGGACGGTCATGAAGTTGTTCTTGCTAAGAATTAGAACAACCTACACAGAAATGCTGGACCGCGAGAAAATAATGTTTGAAACTTCATCAACTGCTGGTGGTTGACTCGCATTATAGCAGTTATGATTGCAATGATAAATCATATTTCTTACGGGTTGAACTTGCCAAACACAGTTTCAATAACTTGGTGTATGTCATCGCTTGGACTTGAAGAGGGATGTTAAATGGGTTTCTAGGTACAAATCAGTCTTTTTCTCATTTTATGCAGTGGTTTAAAGGGCAGTATTGGTGCTAAAAAGTAGTCGAGATGGCATATGCACCGTAACATATTTTAGTCAAAATAGCAAAAAACAGGAAATTTTTTTGTAAATAAATTTACAAAACAAACACCAGAAACCGGTTTAGACCTGCTCTATTATGTAATTTGAGCAATATTAAATAAAAAAAGCTGAGATACCTCGTATTTTGACTGCAAAACTTAATACTAAAGTGGGCAAAAAATCCATATTTTTCGACGAAAATTCATAATTTCAAATTGCCTGCCCTCCTCTCCCTGTGAACCGAATGAGCTAAAATTTGGTATGAGGGGTTTTTATCACCAACCAACAATTTGCGGGGATGATGGGTGAAATTTGAAAAAAAAATTTTTTTGGAACAACCCTAATGTTCACGCATGAAATAGCAAAACTTATGCACGAATACTGCAATAATCGTTTGCAAAACAATTTTAATGGCTATTTTAGCAATTTTATTTTAATCGTTTACGTGCAATCTGGCCTAAAGGCTACCAGCATGGAAGCCTAGGGAATAACGCCGACTACTTAAAACAAGCAATGCGGAAAAGTTGTCTTCCCCGCAGGAATCGAACCTGCAGCCTATGAATTACCCGTCCACTGCTCTACCACGCGAGGTAAAAAAGACGTGGCTCTTCCTTAGGCTTCCGCGCTGGTAGCCTTTAGGCCACATAGCACGTAAACGATTAAACATTAAAACTCTGGCCCAGCAAACATCACAATTAAATTATTATTAAAATTTTATTTCAGTTACTCAAAAGCTATTTTAGTTGCTCAATATTACATTAAATGTCACATTTTAAAACTATTCAACATGTACGCGCATGAAATAGAAAAGCTTGTGCACAAATACTGCATTAATCTTCAGTGAAACAAATTTTAATGACTATTTCACCACAGTAAGTTCTGCCAGCTTCAAAGACATCCGATTATTAAATCAAAAAATACATTAAACCTTCTTCGTTTTCGACTGTCCAAATATCAACGCTCGATCAAATATAAGGGTGCCAAAATGTAGAATGCTCTTCCTAATCGAATCAAAAGTCTTTGCTTCATATTCGAAGTTCTTGAAAAGATATAAGGAGCATTTGATATCACTTTATCAGGTATGAACAATGACAATTAATCAAACAACTATACCTTGCAGCAGCTTGATCAATTAATAATGATGCTCACTTTTTTTTCTGTCTTTTGTTTTTAAATCCTTTTTTGCTTTTTAGGCTATTACATCGGTACACCCGGTAACAACATATGGGTGGTTGCTTGACTAGATGACCGCAATGTCTTTTCGCAACCTTCTCATCATTAATAACTTTGACTGAATTTTAGTGTTTGTATTATGTTCTAGAACGTTTGTTATTCAATAACAAAATAAGCCGCTCGTTCGTTCGTTGTAGCTGTTTAATTCTACCCAGTGTTGCAAAAAGGCAACGTGGCTAAATTCTTGTTTCAAGAAAATCATTTTTTGTTATATTAATGCGACGTAGTGGGTAACTCTTTTCAATCATGCAATACAAAAAATTGACTTTTCGATTGTAAATCATTTCAATTTAACAGCATACCTAGGAGAGGGAGCTATTGGCCTCCCCATTGCCTTCTCGACCAAAATGCACAATGAAGAAAATACCACGTTTCTAGTACTTTCTGAGAGTGCTGTTTTTGCACTGCAATGGACTCAAAAATGATTTAATGCATCTTTTGAAATATTTATTTAAGGGAGGGGGGTAGGAAGACTAATTTGTCAAAAACAAAACTCACAAATCAGTAAAAACTTTGAAAAATGGCCAAAAATAAGCAATCAAATTTGATCGCTTATCGAAAAATGCTGAACATAGATTTCATCAATAACACAACCTCGTTCCACTAGCCTCCACCTAATTATCTTTCTCTATGAAATATAGAGACGAAATACATTACTTCCTGTGAGTTTTATTAAAACTATAGGATTTCATGATTTATCAGCTTGTAAATAAGAGAACCGAAATTTTTCCTATAACGACCTTCCGCATAGCCTATTTATGCAACCAGTTTAATCATGAAAAAAGTTCATGTTGATGACGGGTAGTCATTTATTTTTTGAAATCGTGAAAATGTCGCAGCTCACTTAGACAAAGTAATGAAAACCATCCAAGATACTGGCATAAATTGCCTCTCCGCCAAGAGGGTGGTTGCTTGAATCGATGACCGTAAGGTCTTTCGCAACTTCCCTGTCACCTTCTTAAACGAATGCTGATTAAAATTTCTTCTTCGTGCTATTACTGAGCCGTCAAACAAATTTGTCTTGTCATGCTTTTGCGCTGCTTATTTCTATGCCACCTTTTGAAAGTACTAATTTTTATCAAAATAGGCCAAAAATCTAGTTGTTTTTTCTAACACAATTTTCAAGCGCTGGGGGTTCCTCCCCCAGACACAACCCTCCAAGGTAGATTTCTGGCTACGCGCCTGTTTCAATTGTACATTAATAATGATATACGTAGTATACTGCAAACGTTTTTTCAACCCGAACACCGGTATCTTGGAAACAACACAAGCTAAAGGGCTGAAATTTTTTCTTGGAAGAGATAGATGATCTAAAAACCGTTAAAAATCTTTTTTTAAATGCAAATTTTGGACGCTTTTTCTTGCAACTCAGGGAAGAATTACACTTCAGTTGAGCGTTATTAAACTATTTTTTTGACATTTCATATTCAATAATTATTGAGAAATTGTGCACTTTCATAAAGAAGGGGGGAGGACTGGTCACCCTCCTCTGGCAGCGCCAGTGATCACATTACTGTCACAATGAAATTACATTACCCCCAATCTGCTGCAGCTATCAAACCTGAGTTTATTTATTTGCTCACGAAATTTGGATCAAAACGTCAGAATTTCGGCAGAACAATCGGGTCCTAAATAGCATACACACGATTGCTAAATTCATATGTGCAGTAAATTATACTATTCTTAGCAAAAACACAGAACAGTATCATCTGTTAAATTTACGTAAAACATTTGCGTTAACCGAGTCCATGAAAACTGACCACTAACGGCCAGAGCTAGAGCATCGCCACACGAGCAGTATCAAACGTTAAACAAATTGGTATACATATACAGCGTTTTAGATCGTTTCTGCTATAAATGGCTTGAAGCTTGATCGGTTAAATTGTTTTTGCGGTTTGAATTTTCGGAAACTTCATAAAACACAGTAGAGAGTTGTGACAAGTGGAATGAGAACTCATAGAATCGTAATTCTTTGAAACCACTTTAACATCTTTTACTAGAAAAACTAACTAAGATGAAAATTTGTCACTGACGTCATGGTACTGTAATTTACTCGTTTTTTATATTTTTCTATTTCCAAATTGAGTTTCATGCTCGTATAATATTGCCAGTCACATAAAATCTACAACTTGTTTAAAATACATTATTGTCATTGGTCCTAGTGCCCAATTGTATGGGACCCATTGCTCCTAGAATCAATTGATTAATTTATTTTCGGACATTGACCAAAAACTAAAAGCAATGACCAACAAATGATCGCAAAGAAAAAAACAAAAAAACTAGCCTCAACACTCAAACTAAAAGTTGATGATAATATGCATTTTGACCTGAGTACCTTAGAATTACTTAATTGTATGTATATACAGTATACTGTCTAAACACATCTTCTCCAAAACGATAACGTTTTTAACTGTTATGTTGAGTCTATTGGGAGTCAGTTGCTGTTGTAAATCTTTCAAAACTGTGAAACCGCTAGATAACTTATTTGCTGTCGCTAAAAAATCGCTTATGTCACATAAATTCATTGATTCAAACTTTGACAACAACAAAATCAACAACTCAGTGTAAAGGTCAATCAAGTACAAATGGCGTTCGCTGTTTTCACGATGTTTTCCAAAATCACGATTTTTCACGTAATCAACAGCCGCCACGTTTGTTTCATCAACAAAAGATTTCGCCATTTTAAAAATTTGAGTATGAAAAATTACCGCCCTGCCTTAGTATTTTATGCATATGTTTCGATTCTGAAATTCCAATACTAAGCCTCGAAGACGAATACTGAAGCCTATAGTTAAAGAGTCCAGGAAAAAACTGTAAGCTTTTTGTTTGTTTTTTAAAGAAATCAAACCTTCACTTGAACCTTTTTTTTATGATTCTTTACCACTTCACCATCCGCACGCGCAAGGGAAATGATTATATTGCTCTCTCTCTCACTCTCTTTATCTTTCCTCAACCAGTGTTGAGTGCGCTCTCGAGCAGGGTTGAATTGAATTTGAATTCGCTCACAAGTTAGAGAAGAATGTGGATTTTCAAAAGTCAATGAATTTGAATTCTTTCGAATTAAACTTACATTGCAAAAGTAGCGATGTATAACTAGTTTATATTAGTACATGTTGCAAACGTTCCATAAAATTTATTAAGCAAACATTAACTTTGTGATAGCAAGTGTGACGTTGCAATGTGCTTCGAAGTTGTTTTCGCAACGCTAGCTTCCTCGTGAACCTGCGAAAGAATGAACTTTACAACCAGTTGCTCGGACCCCATTTCTTTGAAGTTCCTTTTATGGCAGCGCGAAATTGCAAAAATTCGTGTTCTCTATCAGCAATTTTCAAAACGATATCATTAAAATTCATTAATTTCACCAACATTAAGCAGGCTATAACAAGGGTACTAAGATTAAGCTTTGAAGTTGTTTTTGTAAAATTAAATGTAAGAACGATTTAGATTACTGATACGAATGCAATGGCCTGACAATGTTTTCTCCTCCCACATATTCATTTATACGCAGCGGTCTTGAATGATAAATGGCTGCGTTTGATCTATGGGTTTAATAACAGTAGTAGCCAGGATTGAATTTGAATTTTCACTTCGAACCTGCTCACAAGTTAATGATGAAACTGAATTGGAATGTAGATTTTCAAAAGTCAAAAAATTTGAAATTTAAAATGAATGGATCCAACCCAGCCTCAAGCCTTGATTTCACTACAGCCAATTAGCAGGAATCGTTAGTTGTTTTGACGTAGGAATTATCATCTTTCTCTTTCCTCCAATGTCCTGATTTCGTCTCAACTATAGTTCCCGTCCGCAGATTTGAGTCAGGTTGAGTCAAGTCTTGCTGACGGTGTACTTGTGTGCTTGATCGTCGTTCATGACGTCATTTACAAGAACTCTTGCTCAAAGCTCGTCATAACAACACGTCATCCATTTCGTGACTCTCTACGACAGCGTCTGGCGCCCCTTCTTTCTTGTTTATTAGGACCTTCCACGACCGAAGACAAGCTCGGCGAGGAAACCGACCGAGTCGGAATTCAAATGGCACACAAATTTAAGAGTTCTGCCCGCGCGTGTTTGTCTTTTACAATCAAAAAAGAACGGCCCTGTTTGAACCGCAAAATAGGAATGACATCGACGTGGTTTTGAACTCGTTCAGCTAAAACATCAAATTTTAATTGTCATGCAACAAAACGCAAGCGATACAAAGGTTTTATTCTCTTTCATCAAGCCATGGAACCACGCAGTAGACTGCGTTTTATTATTATTCCGTTATAATTTCAAAGTATTGCTGGCCAACAACTTACAAAAAACGAAATTCATAGTTACTTAAAGTTTAATGCTAATTTGGTACCAATACAAATACTGATTTCACAATATGGATATAGTATATTACAGATATTTTGTATTGCAATACCATTAATTTATTATAATTATTTATAATGAATAAACTGTATGTACACCGATTTTTATCAGGGGCAAACAAGTTTTTGACAATATGATAAACATAACTTTACGAAAGTTAACAAAATTGTAAAATATGACTTTTAGTATACTATAATTCAGGATTAGTTCAAAATTTAAGGCTCATAAACATATTTTTCAGCTTTGGGCACAATTCTTTTGAGAAAATATGGGCACCTGCCAGTGAACCAAAAAATTACAGTCAACTCAGCATAGTCAGCTACTGTTATATATTTCCATAATATGGTATCAAATAAATCTCTCATTGCAAACAAAGATATACGCAATATCTCGGCATAATCTTAGACAGCAAACTTAACTTCAAAGCTTTTACTAATCATATCGAATTTAAAACTGCTAAAGGCGTCGGTCTACTTTCTAGATTGCATTATTTATTTCCATCATCTTCTTTATTGCTTCTATGTTATAATTTAATTCAACCCCATCTCTTATACAGGCTTCTTCTTTGGGTACGCTTTTTCCTCCTACCTCACAAAATCACATGGCCAGCAAAACAAAGCTTTAGGTATTATATCCAATTCCAACTACAAAGCCTCTATAACACCAGTCTATCACAAACTCCGTAGAACTTACAAAACTAATGCTAACACTCCAAAAATTCTTTGCCCTCTTGTTTTCACAAAAAAGCGAGCTCTATACATAATCGTAGTTCTCGAACACAATCGTAAAATAAGATCTATCTTTCTAAATTCTTTACTCTACGAACTCAAAGATCAATTAAATACCAAGGAATAAAAATACGGAATTTTCAAGGAATCGGCCATTTAATAGATTCAAAACATCTTTCAACAATCGATTAATAGAAAGCTACAATACATTTTTAGTTTATTTTTAGGCGAAATGCAACAAACTAATATAATAAATTTATTCAATATTCTTTTTTAAAGCTAGAATAGCTTAATATCTAACTCATTGTTTGTGATGATTAAATTTCCAGGTGGCTGCTTGATGCGAAGACCAAAAACGGTCACTTCGCAGTCTTCCGTCAAGAATGCTAAAAGATTTGTTAAAAATTTTAACTTCGTTCTTTTCGTTGTTTTCTTTGTTATCTCGAAAATTTGTGTATGCATGGTGCCAAATTTCAAGCAAAATTAGTGCTACTGAAAATACCTTGCTTTTGTGATCATTTGGTGATTGGCAAATGCTAGGCTAACGCTTCAAGGCTGAAAGAGGTCATAATGACTGAACTGTAAACTGGCATGCACAACGCAACAGTACAACTTTCTTCATTTACAATATTGCAATAACTAATCAATGAAATTAAATGCTTCACAGTTAAATTGCTGCTCCATGCCAAGTGCATGATTTTTGACTTAGATGTGAAGCTTGCTTGACCGTTAACTCTTATTTAGTGCAAAGAAACTTCTCAAACACAAGAAACATTATGAATCACTATTCTCTAGGCCTACTAGATCAAGAATCAATTGGTGAGCTCACCACGTAGTAAAATCATTAAAATTTGCATATAAACAAATCTAACACTCACCAAGTGATTTGAGCACTCTTGGTTTAGGAATCTCATGACTATGACCCTTGTCTTAACCTCGAACATTTAAACAAATTTAACCACATTTTCAATATAATAATTGTGAGCACATCAGCTGTTAAAAATATTCTAAAGTGTGCTGACAAAAATATGAATCTAAATCATCTTTGCGAAAAAGGTACAGTATGATTGGGACTTCGCGCAAGCGCGTAGTTTGTCTTTGTTCGCGAATTTTGGCAGATGAGGATTGATTTGCTTATAACTAGCAAACGGTACAACCTAAAAAGTTGAATTTTGGACTCAACATAAGAATTAACGAAAGTGTCATGTGCGCTAATGTTGGGGATCCTAGTTCAAGTGATCGTGAATTGAGACACAAAAAACGGCGATTTTTGGCTTGAAAATTTATTAAGTCGTTTATAACTCAAAAACCACATGACGTGTAAAGCTGAAATTTACCCACAAAGTGGGTGCTTATGAATGCTTTATGCAAACTGAGTTTGGGGGTGCCCGGTCACGTGATCAAAATTTTACACGCCAAAAATGGGCAAAAAGTTGACGAATTTAAAACTAACATCACTCAGCTGTTTAACCAATGCATTTTCCACAGCAGTGAAACAAATGCACTCCCCCTACCTAACTCACACACCAGAAGTCACAAAACCATTAAATTCGGCATGCTGGCTGTTCACCAAATTTTTTGAGAAAAATTAGTTTTAAGTTGATGAAGTCATTATAGTGATGTCACTTGGGCTAAATGGTGCCATTTATTAAATATGAGTTAGGTGGCGGAATTTGTACCCCCTGCTGTGTAAAATGCATTGTTAAACAGCTTAAGTAAAATAAAATTTACACCTCTTCAATACAAAAAGGAGAAATACAAACTTATAAAATATGGTTAAATTTTGTTAACACTAATTTGAATTATGAGACTTTTCTTGAAAACAATAAATGTTGGTGTTGTGGTCATTTAAACAGCGTATACGTTCTATTGGGACACCCTGTATATTTAATAAACAATATAACTTTACGATGACTTCACATTCAAACTCGTATTAATTTTCACCATTCTAAGCTTTTCAGAACCCAAGGTGTGTTGGTCAAAGTCAAGCAACTACTTTAATAATTCCCAGTTCTTTTGCACATTAGAGCGATCTTCAAAATTCCAGCGACCATTTAAGCAAAATTTTATTTTATCAGCCAAATTCATTATATTCTTACCACGGTCAAAGATAAGCGACACATTTTACAGCCATTTTAGAATGCTCTTGCAATCCAACATATTGGGCACTGTACATTAAACCAACATAATGGATACCGCACAGTATATTAAGTCAATTTTTTAGCACTAATTTTTTCCCATTGTCACTCGTGACAGTTTCATTAAAAGCTCAAATATGTCAAAGCCATTAAGCTCAAATACATCAACTTGTCTCGGAATTCTCAAGTTTGATTCTTCTTACTTTTTTGTGACACCAACTTATTCTGACAATTATTTCAGCCACATAGCCTAAGACAGTTAAAAATCTCATACTTTAGAGGTCTATTTAAGGGCTAATCTTCCAAAATGGTATCCTCAAGTTTCGTCATGTTATATGTTTCTTTTGGATTAACCTACTTCAAAAATCCAATATGTCTTGCTGGAGTCTACTTAAAAAGTTTTAGGGCTCCCATTGGCAAGGTCCCTTCAAAGTGGCAATCGCAAGTTTTGTCATCTTTTATCTTTGATTTCAGCTACGACTTCTAGCCATGGACGTTTAGACGCTGCCGATTAGGGACCAGGACTATTATGTGCATGGATTTTTATGTGCCGGGACTTTTATGCAGAAAAAGTGAAAAAAAAATGTTAAATTTAAAAGAAATTTTTTTTCCAAAAAAAGTTTTTTCAAAAAAATATTGTTTCAAATATCAGTTTTTTTTTTCAAAAAAGTTTTTTTTAGTAATCCTTCATGTCAAACTTTACATACAAGTGCTCTAATTTAAATTTATCACACTCACTGCATCCCTTCAATAAAAATAAAAAAAAGATAAACAAAAGACGTATAAAGAAGAGCTTTCTCAATACTGCACACAGTGCTGTCGTCGAGGGTAGCCTTTCGACCTGTTTTTTTACCTCATTCTTAAGAGGGTTGAGGTCAAGGAGGAACTCTGGGGAGACTCAACAATTGGGCGACACCCAAGGTCTGCCAGAGCTCAGAAGTCAACAATAGATAGAGAAGGAAAATGGGTTTGGCAGTCACCTTTATTGAAACTTCTAACCTCGCCCTCTACCGACAAAAAGAATTCCTGTAAAGCCTAAAGATTGTATACAAATTACGCTCTCTCATTGATCCTTTTCCAGCCAATCACTGCTCGGCTTTTTTATAGCCAATCCTTTTCCTGCGCTCTCTATTCTGAAGATTCTTCTAGACAAGTGTCAAATGAAAAGCTTCGAAGATATTAACATTTCAATCAAAGTAAAACTTTCTTGCCTGAAAAACCTTTTTTTTTAAAAAGCTTTTATCCTTTGAAAAAAATCACCTCTGGCGCATGAAAGTCCCGGCGCCTAATCAGCGACGCTTAAACGTCCTGTGCCTAAAAGTCACAGTCTATTTGATTTACATTTATACAAGAAATTTGTTGTTTAGCTTGAGTGGTAAAAAATCTTTAATATTAGAGAACCCATTTCAGGGTTAATCTCCCCACATGGCATCAACAAAATTTTGTAATGTTTCATCTTTCATGTACATCCAAATATCCTTAAAATTTCATTTGCTTAGCTGAAGTGGTTAAAAAGTCTAAATTTTGAGAGGCCATTTTGTGGTCCCCCTAACATAACATCCTCAAAATTCGTTGTATTTCTTTTTTTTATATTAAAGCATCCTGAAAATTTTATCCGTCTAGCTTGAGTAGTTAAAAATTCTGCATGGTGGAAGACCCGTTAGAGGGGGGCCTCCAATTGTGGCATATGTCATAATTTATCTTTTCTTTTTATTTACCTGTCCTGAAAATTTTATGTGTCTAGCTTAAGCAGTTAAAAATGTTGAAGTTTGGATTCCCGTTAGATGGGAAACCCTATTCAGGTACCATAAAATTTTGTCAAATTTATCTTTTATTTATTATGTATTTATCTTGAAAATTTATCTTTCATTTATATGTACCTATCTAGAGGTATCCCCCAATGTGGCAACCCCAACTTTAGGCAGGAACTAGTCCTTCCTGATATCTACAATTGGTCAAAGTTTGAACTCTGTGCTTTTAGCAGTTTTAAAGTAGATAGCCTTGGAAGATTAAAAAAAAAAAGAAAAATAGTTTCCAGGTTGGGGTAAATGAACCTAACTAAAAGAAAGATAGTTGATAGTGTGCTCAAAAACCATAAAACTTTTTTCATCAATATTGGTACATAAATTTGTCTACTTTTTGCCGATTTTCATTCTCTAGAATTGTGGTCACATGTCCAGGTGTGCCCAAACTCGGTAAGCGCTAAGCCTCCATCTGCACTTATGCTGTGTTCAAATTTCAATATTCAACGTCCAGCTGTTTTAAGTTACTTATAAGCAAATCAATAAAATCTTTGACCTAAAACATGCCTTTTTTTCGGTTTTAATATTTTTAAATCACAATCACGTGACCTAGGATCTCCAAAAATTGGCATTCATGATGCTTTTATTCGTTGCCATGTTGTATCCAAAATTCAACTTTCTAGGTTTAATCGCTTTTTAGTTATAAGCAAATCAAATAAACTTCGATCCTCATCCATCAAAATGGCCGAGTGAAAACAGGTTGTACACACACACATACAAAATCTCAATAACCTGTAAACCATCGCAGTTTTCCATACACTCTTTAACACAATCCTTCGAGATGACTACGTAGCATACTTATATGAAGATTTAGATCAGATGTCAGTAGCGTAGCCAGGGGGGCGGGGGGGGGCTATAGCCCCCCCCCATTGACATGTCGACCAAAATGCAAAATGGGAAAAACACTACGGTTTTAGCACTTTTGAGACTATTTTATGCACTGGAGTGGACTAAACAGTGATTTAAAACATCTTTTGAGACATATGTTCAGATGGGGGGGGGCTAATTCGTCAAAAATAAAATCAACAAATAAATGAAAACTTTGAAAAATGGTAAAAAATAAGGAATCAAATTTGATCGCAAGTGCAAAAATGCTTTACAGAGGTGTCATCAACAAATATACTATAAACTAAGGAATAGGGGGGGGGGCTATATTGAGCATTAGTTAATTACCAATCATTTCTCTCAAATCTCTTTTCATTAGCCCCCCTCAATTATTTTTCTCTATAAACTGTATACGAAATAGATTACTCCGTGTGAGTTTCATTGAACTATTCGATTTCATACTTTACCAGCATCTAAACAAGAGAACCAACATTTTCCCATTAGCCACCTCCCAAATAGCCCATTTATGCCACCAGTTTAATCTTGTTTCCACTGCCAATTTCTAAGCCACGTTTTAAAAGCATTAGTTTTTAATCAAAATAGCCCTAAAATGAAGTCATTTTTGCAAAAAAATGCAAAATTTTCGAGCGCTGGGGGCTCCGCCCCCAGACCCCCAAACAGCCCCCCCCCATTGCGAATTTCTGGCTACACGCCAGTCAGATGGGCTGAAAATGCACCAGCATTTCAGGCGTTACTAAAGTTTGTCAATCCATTTAATTTTCTTTGAATCATTAACTCTGTGGGTTATCTCAGTTACTCGACATGAAAATGAAAGAAATTTGAAATAAAAAATAGGTTAGTAGAAGCTTGTGTTAATGAACTTCAAACTAGTCTATTAAAAAAAAAACTTCATAAATTGTCATGTAAGCTGTAGAGGGGATTCTAATTTCGAAACACACTGTATATTAAATTCATTATTTACAATAAATCTTTCCTAATTAAATTCTTCAAAAGGCTTGAGCCACAAAAAAAGTAGGCTCTCTCAAAGTTATAGATTGTTGTTATTGCGCATGTTTATCCTCCTGTCAACGGACAGCGTCAGACACTAACTGTTGGATGATCTGCACACTTTTCATTGCATTGACTACTTCGTGCTTAAAGAGTTTCCATAGATCCAAAGTTTCTGTGGATTTTTTTGAATTCTTGCCCACTAAATTTGCTGCTTGTTTGAAGCCACCAAGCAGAGATAATCATTGTAAAGCGTCTAATCCAAGGACGCAACAACGTGACCAGGGTGGGGGTTGAACCCAGATCATGCAATCAGGGTCGTTCTTAAAACTCCACCTTTACCCATTCGGCCACGCTGCCGACTTTTTTTGGGCAGAGTAATTGTTGTTTGTTGACAGTTTAGTTGTTGTTGACAGGTGACAGATTACTAAAAAAGTCGGCCATCTAGATGAAATCTATCAAACCCATAGAGCTCAAGTACTTCAAAGTTTTAAATGCTGAGGGCCAATTTAAGGAAAACCTCCCAACTTGGAATCTCCAAGTTTGACTCTTATACTTTTTTGTAATAGCAACTCATTCGAAAAACTTCAGCCATATCTAGTGAAAGGCATAAAATCTCATACGTTCGAGGTTCATGTAAGGGCTAATCTTCCACCATGGCATCCCCAATTTTTGTCATATTTTATCTTTTATATTAAATTACTGCAAGAATTTATAATGTCTAGCTGGAGGAGATAGAGATTTAAAATATTAAGGGGTCCACTTGGCAAGGTCCATCTCTAGACGTGGCACCCCCAAATTTTATCATGTTTAATCTTTGATTTATTTTAACTATCTAAGAAAATTAATTTGCTTATCTCAATTATAATTTTCTTTTTTTTGGGGGGACTCCCCCAAAACGTGATACCTCAAAATTTTGTCATGTTTTATTTTTTTTGATATAACCTAACCTGGAAATAAAAGTTTGTTAAGCTTGAGGGGTTAAAAAAATTTTATCTTTAAGGTCACATTTGGGGTGAGCCCCCCAATGTGGTAGCACCAAACTATGTCATGTTTCATCTTTCTACATCTAATTTTCTTAAAATTTCAATTGTCTACCTCAAGTGGCTTAAAAGTCTAAATTTTAGAGGGCCATTTTGTGGTACCCCCTAACATGGCATCCCGAATTCTCATCAAATTTTATTTATTTTTTCTAAATTACCTACCCTGAAAATTTCACCTGTCTAGCTTGAGTGGTTAAATTTCTTTGAATTTTGGAAGACTCGTTAGAGGGGGTCCCAATCGTGGTACCTCAAAATTTTGTCATATTCTATGTTTTAGCTATATTAACCCATCCTGAAAATTTCACCTGTCTACCATGAGTGGTTAAAATTTTTGAATGTTGGAGGACCTGTTTTTGGGAGTACCCCCATAGTGGTATCCCCAAATTTTCAAAAATTTAATCTGTCCTTTATGTTTATCTATCTTGAAAATTTTATTTGGTTAACTCAAGTGTTTAAATAGTTCGAATTTTGGAGGACCTGTTTGGAAGGGAAACCTTTATTGTGGAAAGTTCTGTCATATTTCTTAACTTTTTGTTACATTAACCCATTCCGAAAATTTGTGTCTACTTTGAGTGGGAAAAATTTTTGAAATTTGGGAGACCTGCTTGAACAGAACCCTCATTTTAGTACTTTCAAATTTTATCTTTCTTTTGTATTTACTTATCCTGAAAATCTCGTGTGTCTAGCTTAATTGGTAACAAAGTTTGAAGTTTAGAGGGCCCATTTGGGGGCCCTCCTATCATGGCACCCCAACTTTTTGTTTGGTTTAGTTTTTTTTTAATATCTACCAATTCTGAAAATTTGATCCATCTAGTTTCAAAAGTTCAAATGTTTGAAATTTTGGAGGACTCACTTAAGGGGAATCCACCCTATGTGGCACCACCCATTTCCGGCGACAATTGTACGTTCCTGATATCTAATTGCTTAAAGTTTGAATACTGTGCTTTTAGCAGTTTAAAATTGATAGGTTGGGAAGCAAAAAAAGAAAAATAGTATCCAAGTCGGGCTAAACGAACGTAACAATAAGGTGGTTGATAGTGTGCTCAAAAACCACAAACCTTTTTTCATTAATATCGGTACTTACTGAGATAAACAGGTTCAAATTTGTCCATATTTTGCCAATTTTTGGCCTGTAAAATTGCGATCACATGACTGGGCGCCCCCAAACTCGGTACGCAAAAAGTCTTTATTAGCACCCATTTTGTGTCCAAATTTCAGTTTTCCATGTCGAGTGTTTTTTTTACTTAGATAATAAGCGAAAACATAAATTTTCAACACAAAAATCGCCATTTTTACCTGGTTTTTGGCGTCCTAATTCATGATCACGTGACCTCGGATCCCCAAAATTGGCACACATGATGCTTCAATTATTCTCATATTGAGTTCAAAATTCAATTTTCTAGGTTTAACCGCTTTTTAGTTTCATAAGCAAATCAATGAAGTTTCGCTGTTCATCTATCAAAATAGCCGAGTAAAACAAAGGTCCTACGCGCGCGAGTAAAACAAAGGCCCTACCTACGCATCCTACGTCCTAGTCCCAATCTGCTGGTTCTTACATTAAAAAAAATACATAATTCAAACGATGCGCCTTCAAATTACTAACATTCTCTGATTTTCATTTCGCTTATTGTCAGGAAATCCAAACTCAAAACATTTACAAAAAACTAAGCATTAGCTGAGCCCAAAAAAATTATAATTATCGTGATCAACACGGCGATTGGACTTAGCGAAAAACAGGGCAAAGGTCAAAATTTCTACTACAGTACTTTTCTCGTATGTATCTCGCATTAAATTTACGATGGTGACTCGCCACGCATGCCATCATGCATTTATCTCAATATTTGTGTGAACCCAATCGTACCCAAATTTTTGAATTTAAATATGCACCAGGAACGGGAAGTAATTTTGCATGCATTTTTCCTGATTTTGTCACCAATTACGTCGCAAAAATTTACGCACTCGTAGGCCCTACTTTTTCACTTGAGCCCAGGTAGCTAATTTCCTTCAGAAAAAAATCCTGACAGTGTGACTTGATTAAGTAAGCTTCGGATTTAAACTCTCCAGGGTTTTGCTCAAAACCTCGGACTTCCACTACACAAGCGTAAATTTTGAATCTATAGAGGGTTCAAACTGGGAGCTGAATATTACAAGCTTACTAAAGCTGTGAAAACAGCTAACAACATCACCACGAAGATGAACTCGATATTGGCGAGTCAAGGTGATCTTGAACTTGTGACTCTTTACGAAACCTATCTTGAAAATTTGCCAAAATATGATAGTGAATGCAGTGCACCACCAACGACAACTACACAAATTCTAGAAATAAGCAACGGCTGTTTTTAAACCAATGTTTAATTGCGTCTCTTTCAACAACATTCGCATCACTTGAAGCCGATACCAAATACTCTCCTCAAAAATGAGAACTTTCCATTTAGTAGGTATCAAAATTCTTTTGTTTCAAAGCCATTTTTCTCACAATTTTTCTTCTTCACATACTGAAATAGTGGGAACCAAAAGTCAATCCGGTTTAGGCGACGAAAACAACATAAAGATAGTTTTAATGAACGGAGAAATGGCGAAAAACAAGGACATTTGTGCTTTGACGACCTGAAATTTTAAATATTTTGCTCCATTTAAAGGACAAGGAAGAAGCAAAGCGATTTTATTCCGCGATTAAAGACCGACATGTTGCACGGCGACCTCAGACGACCTACGATCGCACGTGGGGAAAGTTGATGACGTCACTATAATGATATCGCTCTAATGGCTTTGACCAAAACTTCCATGATTAATTAGGGTCTATAATAAAATCTTTATTGGTGATTCGTTACACAGCTATTTTCTCCCCGAGTGCTCGGATTCCCTAAAAATGTCAGACATTGTGGGAAATATCGCGTTTAAATGCTGACTAAAATGCAGTTTTTTTTTGGAAAATCCTAGTGTGTTTAACTTACAAGTAACAGTTCGCTATAACAGGTTATACCAAAACCCAAAGATTTGTTTAAAACATTTATAACCTGTTTCAAGCTTTTGTCGCGTTGAGGTGACACATTACAGGTTGGCTGCAAATGAAGCAGCAGTTACATACATTCTTTACGTTTCTTTCTCTATTGTAGCGAAGTTAGATATTAAGGAGAAGCGCTTCACTGCATAGACGCATAGGCGTTATATCAATTAAGCTGACGGCCTCATATGATATTTGAATGTTCGTTACTATAAAAAGGCCTGAACAAAAATCGACGAAACTTACCACAAAAACTTTGTTGCTCGAAATTGCTTCCATAGCCAGGCAAAACTGGATCAGCTTTTATCAAAAACATTCCAATTATTTTGCAAAGTTTACATACTAAACTATTACCAATACTTTTAAAAGTTTAAGCTAGGTACACATCAAACATTTAGTAAAATTAAAAATCTGTTCATGAAACAATTAGAACTATACTACACTGGGTTTAATTTTTCACTCCAGAACTTTCTGTCAATTGTCCAAATTTAAAATTATTTTTGGTCATTTCAAAAAAGTTATGGTCATTTTCACAATTACAAGTACATTTTTGGAGCTTTCATGCAAAAATATGCAATTTTTCAGTCATTTTGACTGAAACGGGCATATTTTTTTTGTTCATTCACCAAAAAATTTAGGTGAATGATCCTCAAATGACCCAAAAATACTCTCAGACACTGTACTAGATTCATTTTCAAAACCCTGGAAATATTGCAATCAATTACGCTGAGCAGTCAAGACTACAGCCATATCGGATTACAGTAATTGACATGTTTCAAACACGAAATAAAATGTTGCTGATTACACAATATATTTTGTATCTTGCTTTTTTCGGCATTTCAAAGCTAAAAACTAAGATATAATGAAAACAAAATCTAAAATTAGTCATCAAAAATCCCGTAGCTCGAAATTATTTGACATGCTTTATAATGCACTGGTGAATCACTCTTGCTGTTTCACCGACAGCAACCAACATATGGTATTGCTGCGACAAAAGAGCATCTTTTTGCATAATCCGTCTCAAACAAGAAGCCTGCTGAATTATGCAGAAGTGTTACATATTGACGAGACCAAATTACGTTCGTCAGTGTTAACGCCACTATCGAATCCGGTACAAAAAATAGCAATTTCTAGGCAACAACATCCCATCTTTTGGCAAATTGAATTCAAGAATAGCAATGCTATAGGATAGCCAAAGGCGAAATTACTTTATGGATGCCCAAAATCAACAAACTGCTCTGACACAGAATAAACTGCAATTGAGGAAACCAAGCATTTTTCAAATTCAAATGGCTTTTGCACAAGTGGTGTTTTTTTATAGACTATTGCCAACGTTTTGCCAGCTCTACTAATACTTTTCAACTTCAATCCCGAATCTGACACTATAACTAAAATTTCACCGATTTCAACTTTCAATTAAAAATTCAATTCTAATAGGCCTAACAAGTGGAAGTGATTAACGATTTTTTACTCGAACTGTGCTTTTTGAACTAGTCAGCTTGTAGGTGTAAAAAAGCTGCGTCGACTTGTAGTTGTAATTTCGACTCGCCAATTAATAGAACAAAAAATCCAAGCTCTCCCGACGCCGACTGACTGAAAAAACTCTTAACTTTCGACTTGGGCTCCTCAGACTCATGTTGAAGTTGGACCCGCTTTTTTGAGCTTCAGAGCAAACGCATTAAGTTTGTTCAATCATTTGCCAAATGCTCTTTTGACCGCCGTAAACTATGTTTCTCATGTTACCTCAACGAGACAAGCTTAAATTTTTGATATTATTCTCAAGTCTTTTGCAAGCTGAAAACAGCAATTCCTGTTTACTGCTTTCGCTCGGTGTTTCCTTTTTCTCACAAAGGCTAGTTAAACAATTTCATCGCTTTACCATTAACCTTTATGATTGTTCTTTATGAGCCCACAACAACAAGATCACAGACAAATGTAAAAACTTAAAACACCTACGTTTGTACCTTGAGGTCTTCTCTAACAATAACCGATAGCTTGAGAAAATAACAAGCAGCCAATCACCAACCAATTCATTCGCCACTGTCTAATCAAAAAAGCGACGATATTAGATATGTTTCAACTCTTTGTCATGCTCACATATTGTTTTCTGCGCATTGAAATTGAGGTTCCCATTAGATAGGATTACAAGCGCCTGGAATGACCAACTTTAGACACACTCAAAAACTTTTTTTCTTTTGGGCAACACGAAAAAGGTACCGTAATTCATACTTTCGATTTTGGTAAAGTCTAGAACACCAAAAAAAGCAGTCAGAATCAACACGCTTGAGTGATTTTCCAATTTTAATTTTGTGAGCGTGTTCGAAAGTTTTCTGAAAACGTAACAAAGGCATTTTTTAATAAACAATATGCAACAATGAAGAAGTTTTGTGAATTTAAGTTAAGTATTTATCAAGAAATCACTCAAGCGTGTCGATTCTGACTGCGTTTCCTTTGGTGTTCTGGACTCTTTCTTCGATTTTAATCTGCCTCATATCAAAATGACGTCATCACATCAAAAACTGTATAATAGACGCTCTGAAAGCCCCCGAATTGCGTCATTGAAGAAACAAATTAACGAAAACTAAATAAAATTGAACCAATGGCTTAGAAAGAATACAGATGATCTCATTACTTGGATTCGAACAAATCTGACTCTAGTTTAGCAGTGCCATAATTATTGGTGTTCGCATGAACCCTATTATTACAGTTCAAACGTTATGACTTGATTTCTTAGAGGTCATCCTGGTGAAACAACTCCATGCACTCACTCACTGCACAGCGCATTCAACAAAATCTAAAAAGAATCAAAATAGTCGCCAATTCACAACTCAATGTGCATGATTTGATCGCATTAGTATCAAAACGTTGACAAAAAAAACAAAATTTGAAATCATTGAAGTCTTGTAGAAATATCAAGCATAAATCTTATAACATCTAAATGATTTCATTTAAACATCAGCGGTAATTTCAAAATTGAACTAGCAGATAATTTGCATTCATATATTGAGTCCAGGTCAAAATGTATTCTTAAATGGTTGTCATCGAAAGATACTGTGTCTGTAAAGACCTACATTGCCAGAAAAACAAGAGCACCATTGACCTAGATACCGATTAGAAAAACAAGTTAGTCATCATTAATGCTAGTTAGCCAGTTCAACTAGGGTCGACCAAGCAACTCTTTCTTTTAAAACAAAGTCCAGTTGTATAAAGTGGTTACTTCCACGCTGAGGTAAGTCATTCGCAGCACAAGCGAAAAAAAGGGTAAACAGAACAATTCGACCAAGTACTTGTTTTGCTACGTAAGTAAAAGTTCTACGACAGTGAAAAAAATGAACCCAATTGACCATAATTGGATAGATTTGTAAAAAATTATAAAACTTTTGGTCTTAAAATCGAACCGAAAACAAATGGAAAATGCCGTTTCTTTTGATATCAAAAGCCTGCCTAGTGGCTTGTTTAGATTTTGTACCCTTTCTTTTAACAAATCGTTTTGCTATCTCTTAAAATGGCAATGCTGCCCCAACCCTTAACTCTACTGCGGGGGAGGATAAACTGCGACCCGAGAACTGCCAATTAGTCACCAGCTGCCAATAAAAAAAAAAAACATAATGATCTTCTCCATACTTTTACAAGAGTTGTTTATTTTAATTTTATACCAGATTTTGAATTTTCTTTTAAACAACGTAGAAAAGATTTTTTTTAATGCAAGATAAATTTAGCGACTGGGGTATTCCAAACACTCGCTTTAAATAAAAACTATACCAAAGTTTCAACACCTAAATTATATGTTTTGGTAACAATCAATAGCGTAGTCAGGATGAAGGAGCTGATATGGGCGACTGCCACCTATAGCCTGTCAACTATGTGTTGAACAGAAACAACCACGTCGTTGCTCTTTACTTCTGTGCCAGGCTTTTGCATTTGCAGTCATGTAGCCTTCAAAGTCATTTAAAGCTATTTTAAAAACACTCATGCGGGGCAGCGGGAGATGCAATTTTATCAAAAAGTAATATGTAAAATTCCCGATAAGTTCTAATAAAAATGCCCATCAAATATGCAGATTTGCGGCAAAACTATTAACTAAAAAACCTATTTTTGTGCAATTAGCTACCTACTTTGTACGTCAAAAACTGTAGGAAGCTACGAAAGTAATTTTTATTTTTTTCAAAGATCGCTCCTGTAGTCCTCCATAAATTTTTTTCTTGAATACTGTGGTAATATAATAATTGAAATTTTCATATTATAAGCTGCCACCGTTCATAGAAGTGTACCTCTTTCACGTAGCTGATTCAAAAATTTTTTTGTAGTGCCAATTAATGTGCAAAATCTTCGGAGTAAAAATTTTTACCAAAATAAGCTGAAAACTACGTTATTTTTGAAAAAAATTGCAATCTTCGAAAGCACTGGGGGCTCCGCATACTTACTCCTTATGGCCTACGGTAAGCTGAACTAACCTCATCCCATTGCAAATTAATATTTCGTAAACGCCTGGCCTCAACCCTCTCTTACTGACATCGTAATGGCGCGCCTGCCAGAATCACAATCCGATATTCAATGAAAAGTCCAAGGTAGGTCCGCGACCTAATCCTGTCGTTCATATTTGGCCCGGCAACGCAAAAGTTTACATACCCCTGCTCTACAGCAAGGTTCTGCAAAAAAAAAAAAAGTACCAACACCAATCGAACACGAGCGCGCACTACGTAGCCAAAATGACGTATTTTACTCGACAAATGGAGAAAAAGAATAGATTGCGGTAACTTTGTTTACAAAATCTTATTAGGCTGTCCGGTGGCATATTTTCGAAAGTTTTGTCTAATTTTTTCATTTAGATCACATATTACGCCTGGTATCACGAATTTTACTCGAAAAAAAACAAACTGCAAATACAGGATGCACTTCACTAAGGCGCAACGTACCCCGGAAGAATTGTTACTGATTGCGAAGATCCTTCAGGATAAAAAGAAAATTTTTAACATATTTTTTCGGGGCCAGCACACGGGTGATTTCAAGAACTTTTCACGCTGCAGCTGGTCTTCATTTACCTTTCGATATTGCAACATCAAAGCCACAACCAACTACATAGTTTCTGACATTAATAGCTCTTGAAAACGAATTCAATTATTGCCATCGCGAGAAAAATTTATATGGTAACTATTTGCTGATCGGCCAACAGCCATACCGAACTACCGGTAGAGTTTTTAAGGGTTTCTGAATCTTCCAAAACAAACGGACAGACGTAAGTCCTCTTCTCATTGCCGAATATAGGTAGGCTACCAAAATCAAACACCGAAGTTAACTATTTCACTCCAAGATATCAAATAATACTTCTAAACAAAATAATAGAAAATCTACTTGAGTCAGTGTATCAATTATTGTCTGTGAATAAGACTTCCTAATTTACAAGACTCAGTCACACTGTCACAGCGCAATACAACGAAAGAACAGAAGAGCGATTTGGGGAAATATTTTTCCAGTTTTTCGTCACGTTGAAAAAGATCTCTCAAACATTGACCACAAAGGCTTGCTGACACCGTAAGAAAAGCACTGCTTTGACCTAGAAAAACAGCTCAACAGATGCGACATCATTCATTCATATTTTATTCTTGACCACCACAACAATAGCGAATGCATAGTAACACAATAATAATCGTAATTACATTTTACTCACCAAAATGCATTGGCCAGGAGACAGCGAAGAGACCTTACGATCTTAGAGTCAAACTGCCACCTGTCCACCACACACGGCGTAGGCTTTACACGGTCCCTTTAATTGATGACCGTCAAGCAGGGAAGCTGTGAATACCAATTTTATAGTCTATGGTTTGACCCGACTCTACCGCTCCAATAGCAGACGCCCTATCCAGTATCCACTCGACCATAATAACACGTCGAGTCAGGAAGAGCAGACATGGGCACGATCTTAATCTTAAAAATTAAGATCACTTTCATTTTTAAATGCAGCGCAGGGTAAGCATCGCCGGGACCAGGTTACGTGATGTTCTGAAGCTATTTCATGGCTCCACCATGGAATGGAGTCTAAACAGGAGAAAGTAATCCGCATTTGCCGTGGTACAGATAGGACAGGTACGAACCAGTACCAAAACTGCTAACTTGAGGAAAAAAATTAATCACAAATCAGCTTCGTTATCAACGGAATGTTTGCAGGCTTGGCTTGGGGTATCCTATCAACAATAGCACTCTTGTATTGCACACCATTAACAGATTACCGATAGCAAGGAAAATCTCCAGGAATTAATACTAAAAAACCAAGTGCTGGTAGTAGTAGCAGTGCCAGTAGTGATCTTGCCCATCCCTGAGGATGAGGAAGTAGCAACACAACGTCAGACGTTAAGACATGCAGAGAAATTGAGGGCAAAAAAAATTATCTGCATGGTTGCTACCAAAGGTGGAGTCGAGGACACAAGGCTCGAGGCCAAAGACACAAAAAAAAATCCGAGGCCAAGGCCAAGGACAGACCCTCTCGAGGCCCAGGACACAGGCGCAAGTGTTCTTAAAAAAAATTTTTTTTCGGGCGATCTTAAAAAAAAGGTTTTCAAAAACATTTTTGCTCGTGCTAGAGTTATGTTGCAAGGGCTTTATGTTCAAGCCTATGCAGATGATCTAGCAGTGTTGGTCACTGGTGTTGATATGCTTTGGATCAGAGGTATGGCTCAGAAAGCAATAAATATTGCTGCAAACTGGGCTTCGGAACAAGAGCTACCGTTTATAAGCAAGAAAACCGAAATTGTACAGTTCACTCACAAACGGAATCCAAATTTGGGTTCCTTGTCAATGAATGGTTTAAAACTTGAACTTTTCACGGAAGCAAAGCTGTTAGGTGTTACTTTGGACAGCAAGCTAACTTGGAAACCACATATTACCCGAATTACCCGCAAAGCAAATAAAGCATTAATGCAATGTAGACAAATTGTGGGTAAAACGTGGGGAATAAAACCATTTATGATCAAACGGATATACACAGCTATGACACTCCAATCATGTCGTATGCATGTGTGTCCTGGGCTGGCGGTCTCAACAAAAAGTATCTAGAGAGGAAGTTCAAGTTTATTTATTTTTTCCACAAAATTCACGTAATATAAACAAACGATTAAAGTTAAAGAATTAATTTGGCAAGGGAGACTGCGAGTTGACCTCTCGGTCTTCAAAGTCTGCAGCCACCCCGATTACCAGTTGAAATGATATAAGTTGATAAAAAACATATCGTTGTCACGAAGCAAGTGACGAATTTCACCCAAATTGCAATACCAATGTTTTATACTGTATATTAAAGTTTCTGTAATACATACTAGTACATATTCAATAGACAATTTTTGTATGATACTTTAAAGCTATTAAAAGATTGTTTGGTTTTAATGCTTGTTGGAATTTTGTTCCATATTTTAACACCTTGGTACCTGATGCTTTTTTGAAGTCTAGTTGTTTTGTAAAGAGGAATGTATAAGGTAGGATGTTGGCAGTGCTTGATGAACGTGTACACTTTTGAGAAACTTCGTTAGTTTTAATGTAAAGGTTTGACAGTAAAGGTGGGAGACGTTGATGATAATGGTGAAATACCAGTTTGGCAACTTTATGCTTATATAATTCAGGAATTTTTAGGATTTTTAATTTAGAGTAAAATGGTGTAGCATGGTCCATATATTTGCCGCCGCCGATAATTTTTACAGCTTTGTTTTGAAGTGTCTGTAATTTTGATAGGTAAGATATGTGAGTACAACCGCAAATGGATAAACCATACAAACAATCAGGATGACTGGATGACTAAAAGCATGGTATAGTTTGAGAAGTGAATTAGAAGGAAGAAAATGTTTTAATTTTGAAAGAATGCCCACCGATCTAGCAACCTTATTTTCGACACTTTTGATGTGGGAGTGGAAGTTTAACCGCGAATCAATAAAAGCACCCAAATTTTTGCTTTTGAAACTCACAAAGGTGCAGAGACTTGCTTGCCTGATGATTTCATCAGCTTTTCCTGGCACCCCTATTGTTGCTCTGGAAATATTGCTCAACATAACTTCCATTGACAAATTCTAAGTGGCAGAGGCAGTGCGAGGGTGATACAGAATCACCGTAAGTGGGCTCTGGCATGTCAACCAAGTTGGTTCCTTTGGAAAAACAAAAAGCCACGTTGATGTTTGCAATGAGGCAAGAAGATTCTTACCTCTGCTGCAAATGCGAACTAACTGAATAAAAAAAACAAAGGTATTCGAGAGAAATTTCGAATGTCAAATTATGGATGAAAAGAATGCTATCAGATCTGAAAGCGTTCTAAATCAAAACACTGTCAAGATTTACACCAATGGTTCGATTCTAGTTTCAACTAGATGGGAGAGTAGGTGAGGGTTTTTATGCAGAATACTCAAACAACTCCCCAAAACAAGCATTTTTTACCTTGGAATTTACAGTACTGTGTTCCAGACAGAATTCTTAGATATTTCAGAAGTGGCAAAGAACCTGCTTTCGGAAAAAATGCACAATCAATGTATAGTTGTGCTGGTTGATAGTCAAGCAGCTATTAAAGCACTCATGAAGTGCACTGTAACATCAATTACAGTGTTCAACTGCATTAGAAACCTAATTCAGTAAGGTAAACAAAACCACGTCAGTATAGCATGGATTCCTGGACATGCAGGGATACATGGTAACGAAGTGGCAGATTATGGAGCCAAATCAGAATCTAAATCAAAAATGCATTAATCCTGAACCTTTTAGTGCAGTTCCCTATGCCAGCTGTGTTAGCACGGTTAAGGATTGGTCCACAGTTAGATGAAAATCTATGTGGAATGAAAGAAAGGAACGCTTGAGGATGAAGTAGTTTGTAGTTGGACGTCTTCTCGACTGACAATACGTCTCCTTCGCTTTGAGAGCCCTCAATTGAAAAGAGTAGTGCAAGTTTTAACTTGGCTCTCCAATCTACAGCGACACAAGAAAACTACAGTTTGTGCTAAGTCTTCTTTGTGTCCAAAATGTAGCCTAGAGGATGAAACACCTAATCATCATGTAGGCAATTACAAGCTTTACCAAAATATTCGTGTGAAAAAATTTGGAATCACCAAAACCACTGTTTACGATGTGGTAGCGAAATGCAACATCAATAAACTGGCCATTTAATTGAAGGAAGCTGGAAGGCTTTCTGAGTTCGATTAGTAACCAAACAAAACTACAATAACACAGCAACTACAGTTGCAATGGCACCAAATGAGGCCTACGCAATGTGTAGATGGACTTTATCTAACGGTAGCAGATTCGCTTGCACCGCTGCCCATTAATAATAATAAAAAATTTCAGGCGATCTCCACTTGCGAAAACCAAAAAAGGTCGTAGCAAAATTTCAACAAGATTTTTGACGTTTTCCAAAAAGATTTCAATGGTACAAAAAATAGTGCTGTCCTTGAGCCGAGGACAGGGCAATTTTCGAGGGCTTGAGGCTTTGAGGCCAAGGACTTCAAAATGTGTCCTCGAGGACTCCACCTCTGGTTGCTACATCTGTCACACAATTTGAAGTATGCACAATGTAAGCCTAATCAATCACACTCTTCAACGTACACATGCAGGAACACAAGATGGAAGTAAATCTAACGGCTGGAGTGGTTGCTTGAATAATTAATAGAGAAGAGAGAGGGAGCAGTGACCAGTGCGAGGCCAGGCACGGTTATGTAGGTGGTCAATATTTTTTCAATTTCAATATTGAACAACGTGAGTAATTTATCGGAGTCATTCATTACCGAACTGGTTAGGGAACATACACACGTACAAATGTTGAGAAACCAATCAAATTCATCATCGCATAAAAAAATCCAAGAGTTCAAAAACGATACATTTTTAAGTGTTAGCAGAAGAATTTAAAGCAAGGAAAATCTAAAAACGAGCCGTACCGGTAATGCATAAACTCATATAACATTTAAAACTTCCAGTGCAAAAATTTTTTCATTCTACTGTAGTTTTTTGACAAAATGTGTGCATAAGATTTCTGTTTTTGTTTTTTATTGAAACATGTAGAACAATGTTGTGGAAGCGAATCTAAGCAAAAGCACTCTACATTTTGACTGTATCCCGACCTGAATTTCCCAAGTTCAGTTTCACCATTTTTAAGTCAGCAAAAAACTACTGTACCAGTAGTCCAGTACATATTTGATAGTAATTCTGCACCTTGAACTTCCCCTAAAATCGGACATCAGCTCAAATTCGCTCTTTGAAAGAGCATTCAGATCGAATACTTTTTTGCTCGGTTTTCTCTCAAAAATTTTTGACAGATCTGAAAATTAACTTCATTAAATTTGGGCTTTCAACGACCTTCTGTACCCAAGATATGACAATGTAGATTTCCCCTAAGAAATCTTGCCAGGGTTGCCAACTAAAACCAAAACTTCAAAAAGTTACTGCATGTTTATTACTCTCAATGTGTTTTAGGCAGTATTGTTGTCAAAACAAAGTAAAGGGTTCGAATTTTGAAATTAGCGGCTTTTCAATTAAATTCAAGCCAACTTTCCAAAAGTTAATCTTCTGTCACAATACTGACAAAATCGCAACACTGAAGTGAGAGGAAAATTGTTAACTTTGAACTGCAATATCTTGAAAACAGGAGACATAGAAAGTTAAAATTTGGTGAGAATGCGTTTCAGGCTTTTCCTATCATTTTGGTCAACAGTGAAAAAATTGACTTGAATGCCCTTTTAATTCTCAGTGCCAAAATGCCCGGGCGACTAAACTGCCAGACCTAAATGTCCTGGTAGCATTTTTGCAAAGTGTTCCTATATATTTACGACCTGTTGCTTTTTTCTCATTAACTCGAGTTAAATACAGCACTTTGGCACTTAAACAGCGCCGCGTCTGTGGTGTAGTGGTTAGGGTGTGTGTGTGCCAAGTCTCATGCTTGAGTTCAATTCATGCTGCGCTCTTTTACTTTTTTCTTCAGAACCTTGCATTAGAGTAAGGGTTCAAGCAGCGATGCCAGCCTGAGAGATAGCAAATCGAAGTGCAAAAACATGGGTGCGCTTTGCAATTATGCGTCCAGTCAGCACAATTATGCCTATGAGGAGTCTTTATTCGTACATTTGAATGAAACCATAGTTAGTGGTTAAGCAGGATATTTTACACCATCATGGTCGTGTTAGCAATGTTAGTATTCAGCAATACCATTGACAAATACTGTCCACAATGCTATTGTCAACATTGGATAGTCAAGTTAATCTACCACGCTGTATGCAGCTACATGATATTAGTCATGTTCAGCGACCAATTTTTAGCTTTCTATGACTAGTCCAAAATTTGGGTATGATGGCAAACCTGTTCAACTATTACAAAATAAAAACTCAAACAGTATTCTAAACTTGCCAAGTTTTTGAAAACCCAACAACACGACTTTCACATCTACGCTGAAATATGTATTGTAGGGCAAAATTTTGCTTTAAATCAAAGTACCGGACACAAAGGCTTAAATAAATTTTACAACTATGCTACCTTGCATTGTGTAAGATATTTTAGGTGTCCACTAAAAGATATAATAAATTAAAATGGGCTCCTCTGCAAAATCATAATTTCCACACTCCACACATTATAACCCACTTTTTACCACTAGCCCAAGTGCTTAATTATACTATTCCGTTGTAAAACTATTCGTGTATGCCGTGTTAGCATAGGTGGGCAGTACCGCGGTACTTTCTTGGTATCGGTACCGTCGGTACTTGTGGTACCGGCACCGCGATACTTTGCTAATTTTTGGCGATACCGGTACTTTAGTTTTGTTTTATTTTTCAGTAAGGATTTTAAGAAGCTAATTAAAAACTTGAAACGTTGTAAAAATGCGGATAAACAACAAATCTTTTTGCGTAATTTAGTGTTTAACTGTTGGTCTTACTCACTACTACCACCGCAGGGACTTAGCATTAGCAGTTTGCTGACCCATTTGAAAAATTGATGTTTTCTTGCAATAGCAAAATGATTCATTACCAGTATTCATGCACCAGCGAAACAAAAGTAAAACCGCTAAGAAAAAATTGTGAGAGATGACTTACGTCATGAATACTCATCACATCAGGCATGAATACAGCAGTGTAGCCAGGGTGGCGCGGGAGGGCCTGCCAACCAAAAACCAGCATAATGAAATACCATGTTTTTAGTACTTCTGAGACTGTCTTTTGCACTACAATGGATTCAAAAAATTATTTACAGCATATTTTGAAACGTTTATTGAAGGGGGGAGGGGGCTAATTTGTCAAAAACAAAACTTATAAATCAGGAAAAAAACTTTAAAGAATAGCAGAAAATTGGTAATCTAATTTGATCACTTATTGAAAAATGCTTAACATAGGTTTCATCAAAAAAAATGTATATTGTATATAAGCTCAGAAATAAGCAAAAGGCTATTCAGCATAAGTTAATTACCAACCACTTCTCTCGACCTTCCTTCGATTAGCCCCCCAATTATTTATATCTTTTACTATAAAATATAGCGGAAATAAATTACTCCTTGAGAGGTTTACTAAACTATCGAAATAGGATTTCATGACTTACCGACTTGTAAATAAGAGACCAGAAATTCTAGCAATTTAGCTACCTCCCTCATAGCCCATTTATGCAACTAGTGCGGTATAATCATTTCTTTGTACTGCTAATTTCTATGCCACGTATAAATAGCATTAATTTTTATTGAAATAGGCCTAAAATTGTTTTTTTTGCCAAAAAAATAAAAAATTTCGATCACTGGGGATCCGCCCCCCCCACACCCTATGCCTCCGGTACTGGAGGGACTTGCCCCCAGACTCCAATTGCCTCCGATGGTTGGGGGATCCACCTCCAGACCCCCGCAACGCCCCCCCCCATCGCAGATTTTTGGCTGCGGCCTGCATGAAAAAAAATTTACTGCACGTTACTGCTCGCCACCATTAAAACGTCTGGAACGTTTGGTGAAGAAGATGTTTTCATTCACAAACGGTGTATAATATGGCCAAACGTATTTCACCTGGTAATACTTATACAAAAAAATTATCTCAAAAAATCACTTTATCTGCACCAACCCCACTCTGGCTTTGGCCGCAATGAGGTTTTTTTCTTCATGAACATTGTACGTCCTTCTAAAAAGTTCTAAACGGGAAAACAACGCAATCTAATTTTTGTGCAAAATTGTCGAGTAAAAAACATGGTTTTGTCTCTTGAAATTGTTGGGTGCCACCACCCCAAAAACCCCACAAATTAAACCCCCAGAAATCAAATTTTATGAAATTACACCTCGTTTAGAACTCCCCCAAATTGAACCTTACAAACAATAAATATTTTTACGGCTTTGGCTAAAAAGCTAATTTTTTTATAATCAGAAGAGACAAAGATTCTTTTTGAGAGTCCCCAAAATCGCGGCCAAAAGTGCCAAAGCTTTTTTTTGGCGACAACCCTAATTGCATAATCTGGGTTCAACCCCCACTCTGGTTACGTTGTTGCATCCTTGGATAGGGCGCTTTACAATGATTATCTCTGCTTGTGGCTTTGAATAAACAACAAATGCAGTGGAAAGAAATCAAAATTCACCAGACATTGGAAAACTAGAAACTCTTTAGCAGATGCAAATTCCTCCAAGCACGAAGTAATTATCACAATGAAAGAGTGCGAATTGTCCAATAATTAGCGTCTAATGCTGTGCTGTGACAAGAGAATAAATGTGCTATACAACAGCAACAAAAAATGCTGAAATTTTGAAATTGTTCTCATTACAGGGAAACAAAAGGCTTTTTTAAAAATCATCATTAACCAGGGACTTGAGTACGGTACAGTTCAATTTTGGAAAAAAGTACGATACAGAATTACGTACAGTATTTTCTAGTAAACTATGGTATGATACAAAATACGGTATTATTTTTTCTGTACCGTATCATACTCTTTTCGTGCGTAAAGTTTTAAAGACAAAAGGTTCGATTTTGACTATGCAGAAATTATTGCATTGAATATGCTGCGTGTGAGTAGTTTAAAATGTTGAATTTCTGGACATTCTTAGGGTGGCACCTACGGGTGGCACTTACCCCCAAAACCCCCCCAACCCCCAAAACCCGCCTAACCCACTCAAACCCCCCTCACTCCTTAACCGCCTAACTTCATAAACCCTTACCCCCTCAACCCTCCTAACCTCCCAAACCCCCTTACCCCCGTCTTACTCTAAAAATCCCCATACCCCCTTCTCTTTTGCTCCTAGCCCCCTCCCCTAGCCCCTATATCTTAAGATTCAACCCCTATACCCCCTAGCATGTTCAAGATTCGAACTTCGGTCTTTGTTTTCAAAGAATGAAAAATCTTAAAGTTAAGATTTGAAGTCAAGTACATAGGGATTCAAACTCCCCAAGCCCCCCTAACATCTCGAAGATTCGAACCAAGTATCTTGAGATTCAAAACCAAGTCACTTGAGATTTGAAATTAGGTTTCAATATGTTTCAAAGAAGTAATTTTTAGAGATATTCGGTTGCTACATTTCCGAATGCGTATATTTATCTATATTTTTCTTGCATGATACTAAGATCAATAGAATGCAGCTATTTTCTCTTGGGGAATCCCCTAAAGTTTGTGCAGGGGAATTCCCTAGATATTGATTTTGTGCAATCAATGGGCATGTCTGGACTTGACTTTCATGCTGTTTTGCAATCTCTGTAGAAACAAATAGAGAAAGTTAGTCATACAGGATATTTCACATTTCCTGTGACTTAACAATCACCAAATCGTTTTGCAATAATATATAATTTTCACTCAAAACAAAAAATTAAAAGGAATGAAGATATTTTGGTGAACTTATCCCTATAACAACAATATTACAGAATAAAATAACAAGATTTTAAAGAAATTTTGATTAAAAGTTAGCGAATGATATTCATTTTAAGGTAGAATTATTGTTTTAAACACAGAAATCATAAGACTTCAACTATTTTTTACAAAACTATCGCTATGCAAACAAGATTATTTGAAAACGCTTAGTATTTTAAGTAAATTTTCAATTTTTGGGGGGCAAAATTTTTATTCAAGTTCAAAAAATCGCTTGTCTTTGACAAACTTTTTCTATGAAATCAAGAAAATAGATAAAAAATTTTAGGGTATTGGGTAATTTTTTTTTTGAGGTAAAAGCAATCATCAAGATAAAGAGACGTTATACTGCAAATACTTTTTGACACAATATTCCTATGTAAACAAAAATACTCTGGAAAAACTTTTAGATGTTAAGTAAGTTTTTGGTGTATAAGATAAAATCAGTTTTCAAGTCAAAGAAATTGTAAGACTTGGAATGATTTTGATCAAACTATTCCTACGTAAACAAGGAATTTATAAAAACTTAAGATTTTTGACAAACGCTGTTGATTTACGTTACAGTTTTCGCTCAAGACAAAAAAATCGTAAGGTTTAAAATAGTTTAATGAATTTATCCAAAGAAAAAAACATAGAGTGACTAAAAAACCATAGGTTAGAGAAATATTAATTAAAAGTTATCGAATGATATTTATTTTAGGGTAGAATTATAGTTTTAAATAAAGTTTCACGAAAGTTTATTGAATTTACGCTAGTAAAACAATATAAAAAACTAAAAAATCATGAGTTTCCAGAAATATTATTTAAAAATTATCGAATAATATTTATTTTTAGGGTAAAATTATTGTTTTAAACAAAGTTTCACGATAGTTCATTGAATTTATTCGATTAAAAAAATACAAAAAGACTGAAAACCCAAGGGTTTAGGGATTATTAATTAAAAGCTATTGAATGATATTAATTTTTAGGATAGAATTATTGTTTTAAACAAAGTTTCAAGATAAACAACCAAGATTTTAGAAAAATAATAATAAAAAGTATCGAATGATATTAATTTTTTGGGTAGAATTATTGTTTTAAACAAAGAAATCGTAAGACTTCAATAATTTTTTTCACTAAACTATCTCTATGCAAACAAGATTATTCAAAAACCTAATATAGTTTCATTCAATACAAACAAATTGCATAACTTTGAGATATCTTTAAACAAATTATTAGTATGAAAACAAGAAAATTGCCAAAATCTTTTAAGAGGTTTAGAAAATTTTGATTCAAAATACAAAAAACTTTTATTTTTCAGGTAAATTTGTAACCGAGATCACAAAAAGAGGCTTAATTTTTAACGAATTTCTGAAATAATTACAAAAAAGCATTGTTTTCAAATAAGAATTTTAATTCAAGGTAAAGTTTTTTAGCTAGTTTACAAAATTATCCCCATGTTCATAAGAATATTCTAATAAAATTTTTGGTAAACTTTCGGGGTTAAGATGAAACTCTTATTTAGATCAAAGAAAATGCAAGTCTTTGAATGCCATTGATCAAAACTTTCTCATGAAAACAAGAAAACGATTAAAAAGCTTTTCTATATTAGGCAAATTTTAAAGTAAAAGTAATAATCGAGATAAAGAAACCCAAGATTTTGATCAAACTGTTACAGCACAAAGAAGAAAGTTCAAGTTTAGATGAGTTTTTGGATTTTTTTATGCTACAATTTTCACTCAAGACAAATAAATTGCAAGGTTTTGACTTATTTTGAAGAATCTACTTCAGTAAAACAACATCAAGTAATAAAAAACACAAGTTTTTGAAAAATTTTGATTAAAAGTTGTCAAATAATATTTGTTTTAAGGTTGCGTTAACGTTTTAATCAAAGAAATTGTAAGATTTTCAGATGTTTTTGCAAAAACATTCTGATACGAACAAGAAAAATGCTAAAACTGACATAAATTTTATAACTAGTGACTATAAGACAAGGTTTAATATCGAATTACACCGAAAAAATTGCAAAAGATCCTATTTTTAAAAAGTTGAATAAAGTTTTGTGTTAAAAAAGATCAGTGTAAAACTAAAATATTGATAGAAATTTTAAATTTCAGGTAAACTTTTTCGTTTCAGAACAGAATTTAAAATGAAGAATATGATATGAATTTAAAATGAAGAAACGTAAAATTTTTGATATGTTTTAGAAAATTATCACTACAAAAACACAGAAGTTTAGACTTTTTGACTAAAAATAGGAAACGTTATCTTTGTTAAGTAAGTGATTTACTTTAAGACAGAGATATTATAATGTTTTAGAATAGTTTCTATCAAATGTTAATAAAATTTAACGCCTCAACAAAGATCGTTGGTTAAAAATTGTTAAAGATTACCGTTTTCAAGGAAAAAATTCGGTTCAAATCAAAAATAGCGAAAGAATTTAAGATGTTGTTACAAAAAGACTTGCAATAAAACATGGAAATCAATAAAAAAACTAATATTTCAAACAACTTTAATAATATTTTTGGTAAAAACTTCATTTAAGACAAAGATATCATACAATTTTAAGATAGTTTTGACAAAATGATTCTTAGTGAACGCAAGAAACTTAATCAAAAGTTACAATTTAGTAGAATTTTTTGTTTAAAGTAGAAAAACTATAGTCGCTTTTTATGGTAAAATTGTTAATCAAGTTTGAGAAATTTGAATCGAAAAAAAACAAAAACGCATACTGTGTTTATTTGCAATGTTATGTGAAACTTCCCAAGCGGTCGTCAACACCTTGAGCAACATTGCAAATAAACACAGTATGCGTTTTTGTTTTTTTTTCGATTCAAATTTCTCAAACTTGATTAACAATTTTACCATAAAAAGCAACTATAGTTTTTCTACTTTAAACAAAAAATTCTACTGAATTGTAACTTTTGATTAAGTTTCTTGCGTTCATTAAGAATCTTTTTGTCAAAACTATCTTAAAATTGTATGATATCTTTGTCTTAAATGAAGTTTTTACCAAAAATATTATTAAAGTTGTTTGAAATATTAGTTTTTTTATTGATTTCCATGTTTTATTGCAAGTCTTTTTGTAACAACATCTTAAATTCTTTCGCTATTTTTGATTTGAACCGAATTTTTTCCTTGAAAACGGTAATCTTTAACAATTTTTAAAGATTACCGTTTTTTAAAATTAAATTTAAAAATTAGCAAAATTTTTTTCTATACAATCAGCTCAGCAACGTCAATACGTACTCTAAAAGCAAGTGAACATAAAGAAATGTATATTACACGCAAAATATTAACGAATTAACGGACTTTATTAAAGGTGGTGAATCATCCAGCCAATTCTGGTGGTTTACAATAGCTAAAATTGAACTATAATTTTTGATATTTTTTCTTTTAATTTTGGGGTTGCGGTTGCAAAAATATTGAGCAAAAACAAAAAGATGTCCCCCGAAAAAAAGTATTTGGAAACTCTGAGTTTTTTTCTTCCCGCCAAAACCACAGTTCTCTAAACTATTAGGCCTACTGTAATCTTATTAAACTATTAGGCCTAACTATCTCTAAACTATTAGGCCTAATAGTTTAGAGATAGTTAGGCCTAAACTATTTAGAAATAAACTATTTAGAAACAAACTATCTCTAAACTATTAGGCCTACCACAGTTCTCTAAACTATTAGGCCAAGTGTGGTTTTGGCGGGAAGAACAAAACTCAGAGTTTCCAAAAACTTTTTTTCGGGGGGACATCTTTTTGTATTTGTTAAATATCTTTGCAACCGCAGTCCCAAAATTAAAACAAAAAATATCAAAAATTATAGTTCAATTTTAGCTATTGTAAACCACCGGAATTGGCTGGATGATTCACCACCTTTAAGTTCCGTTAATTAAAGCTGAAAATAATGGATTAACGTTAATGGAGGTGTGAAGTTTGTTAACGAACTAATGGTTAACGAAGCTAACATTTTGCATTAACTTGCCCACCAATGAGTAAATGTTAATTGAATATAACATTAAATCGCAAAAGCTCTCAAAAAATTGTTGTGGGTAATCATGTTTGGAGTGGAGGACTTTGAAAGCTTATTTGTGATTGAAAGAGGCATACGGTATACGAGGTGTCGCTATTAAACAGTGATGCAAACGGCTTCACAAAAAATCAGCGAGCGTTTTAAAAATATGCTATCATCGTCTGGGGGGCTTCGCCCCCCTGACATCCCATTTACCGTCCCACGAAATTGTATGTATTATCAATAATGCAAACGTCATTGAAAAAAATCCACAAGCAGTAACAAAGATTGTGTAGCAACGTCTGAAGCTTACCCAACCCCCTAAATGAGCGTCAAAGTTTATGGTAGATTTACTACCACAATTATCGCTATACTCCACACCTAGGTTGTTTTTTTCGGTCATTTGTCGGTCATTGACCGATTTTTTTGCGCAATGACCGAAATATTCTTGGTCTGTTGTTCTGTTCGGTCATAATGACCGAAAACTTTTTCACCACGGCCAACACAATATTCGCAGGCTCGTAGCATTACGAGCCAATGTCAAGAATCAAAACCAGCTGTTGATAGTTCTTTTCTCTAAACAAGTATTGCTTTGAAGCACTTTTCTTATCTGCGCATGCCGCGAATGTCGGAATTGATGTGGTAGGCCTACGCGTTGAAAGAGCAGAAATCAAAACAACATACGATTTTCATCGAAAAACAGTTATTATTTCATCACACTCGTTAATGAATGAAGCAGAACGATAACTACAAAGTGAGTTGCTACGTAAAGGTAAGTGATAAAACGAAAAATAATATAAACTTGTGGAGCAGTTGATAAAAATTTTAGCTCTGAGTTTATTCAGATCAGTTCACTCTATTTAGTCCTAAAAGTCAGAACAAGATTGCATCTTAACTGACAGGAGTATGCTGAGTGGTTCCAGTAGAAGAGAGCAACTGGAGCCCAGAAAGAAGAAAACAAAATTTTGCAGTAAGCAGTCGAACTTGAGTTCATTTTTTTAAATCACCAAGTAGCGAAGATGTCGTCGAAGCCAAATCTAGTTCATCTTCAAGTTTAACGCTGCGCGTTGTAGAAGACGATAGCAATTCGATTTTAACAGTCACTCTCAAGAGCGTCGGCAGAAAATTTTTCAAGGGGAGGGGGCAAAGCGAATTGATCCAGTATTAACTACCAAAAACGATATAATGTTTGAAATTCGGAAGGTTTTAGAGAGAGTGTGTGAAAATCCAGGGGGAACCATGGCCCCCCCCCCCTTGCCGACGCCCATGGTCACTCTAGATGATGAAGAAACAGAGCAAGGTTCGTCCTAAGTAAATTCTTTAATATTTTTATTTAAGTTGTGAATCGCGGACTTAACAATGTAATAAGTTCATACCGCTGCACAAAGCATTGAAGAGAAATAATATTATGCAGTAACAACAGCTACGAACTCGTTTTATTCTTTATGCAAGTTTAAGTTCTGAGATTCTTATTTTTATTCTTTCTCGAGTTCGGCAAAGATGTCGAATTTTTCGAGTTCAATTAAGTTTTGTTAAAAACAAGCAGTAAAACTAAAAATCCAGCTTGCATGAAGAAAATTTGAAAAGGAAGTCATTGCCCTAGATAAGTTTTACAAAATTAGCCCTGACCCTAACGAAACCGAAGTGCTAGAAGACGAATGGCACAATTTTAAGGTTGAAGTTTTACGGAATTGTCGTTATGCTAATGACAATTGGCGAACGGTTTTGACAATCGCTGCAGAACAGGAATTGGATTGGCCCACTCTTTCCACAATTGCCAGAGCAATACTTAGTTTCAATGCTGAAAACGCAACTGCAGAACGAGGTTTTAGTCCTTTGGCTAGACTAAAAACGCCCCCAAGAAATCGTCGACTACCATTCACTTGTGACAATTGATGCGACTACGCTTGAATGCAGAATCGTACAAAACTTGCGATTACAGTTTGGCATGCAACCATAGGTGGGCAAGTTAATGTAAAACGTTAGGTTTGTTAACCACTAGTCCGTTAACAAACTTCACATCTCCGTTAACGTTAATTCGTTATTTTCAGCTTTAATTTACCGAAGTTAATGAAGTCCGTTAATTCGTTAACATTTTGCGTACAATTTACATTTCTTTTTATTCACTCGCTTCTACAACATGTATTGACGCTGTTGAGCTGATCGTAAGGAAATATTTATTGCTATGGTAGTCTTTTTGTGTTTTGGAAGTTACAGTTTACAGTCTAATCTAATTTTTAAGATAACGATGCGTTGAAGCTGCGATTGGAAAATTTTTGGAAATTGCGAACAGCGATAATTAGACTTATGAGGCTGCAGCTTACTACTTGCCACAAAAAAAAGCTCCTTTCTTCGCTTTCTTCTACAAAACTCGTGCTAATACGCAACATGTGTTACCAGTGCAAACTAATTTGTACCGGTACGATGAATGAATGGGGCAAGATATTAACGATAAAAACCTTAACGAAAGTTAACAGAACTTAACGTAAGCTAATTTTGTCCGTTAACATGAAAAAACTTTTTGACGGATTACCGAGTTAATGAAAAACTTGGCTACGTTACTAACGGACTTGTGCCCACCTATGCATACAACCATTGGTTACAATCTACAAAGCGGTCCAGGTACAACGCAAAGAGCAGGGGTTCCAGCGCTTTTTCTTCACAGCTCAACATGCCAATGGCTGAAGAAGAATAAATATGGACGACTAAATTTTGAGAGACATATTTTGTGCAGAATTGTTTTTTCTCGGTTTGTTTAAGTTTAACGCTTTTTTAAAGTCGTGATTTTGTGTTGCAAATTCCTACCCGCTAAAAAGTTTTAAAAAATACGACTACAGGTAAGGTTTTTTTAGTTGTTCTCGCATTGTGAAAGAGCAAAACTGCGACCTTGTGTCGTTGATCTTAAGTCTTTTTATAGGTTTGTTTTAGTTGAAGATGGATCATTCTGCGATCGTTAAATCATTCGGAATTACTTAGTGACTTTTGCAACTTGATTATGCTATCTAACGCTTTTTTTTGACGCCTTTTTGCATCACTGCAGTGTCTGTTTATATCATACCCGCTGCAGAGCGTAGCATCAATTTAGCTGAGAATGCTTGAAGTAATTTGATCTAAAATGCTTTGTTTTTATGACCGTGTTTTGCAAATTTCGTTTTGTGTTCGTATTCTTTTAATAAAAACTCAATAAAGCGAAATATTGTTCATTTTACTTTGATAAGAAAATGACCGAAAAATAATCTAAATGACCGAAAAAATATCTGGCAAATCGGTCAAATGACCGAAAGCAGATTTTGAAAAAAAAAACCAGCTCCACACCTATCAACTCGGATCGAACCACAAGATGCAGTGCAAAAACGAGAAAAATTGAGTAACTGTGATTAATTGTGTCAAAACCGTGGCAAAAAAAATACATGTTTGGAAAAAACAGTAAGCTTACCCATCGAGCAGGGGCCCAGAACCTTTAGAACTAGCAACAATTTTATTAACTTAAAGACTGCATACATATTATAGCAATAAGAGACAATTGTCATCAATATACAAAAGCACTATACGGTATGCAATTATTTAAATGTTGTGCATTATTGTCGTTTGCGAAATTGGTTGCGAAGTTACTGCGACTCAAACTCGCTTTAGATTTGCACCCAAGAATCAATGAAGCCACACAGCATTCAAATTGATTACGCCATCGTGGCGAATTGTTATGAGAAATTAATTCGCAATGAAGTCACAAACAATTCCAGCACGGTTTGCCATTGCTATGCGACTCCTAGAAGACTTCATGATGAAACCACTGCTGAAGTACGAATAGAGCCGCAAGTGATGTGCCAGAAACAAATGCGATATAGATCAAAATAAGTAGCTAGACTTAAGTTCGCAAAATAATACAGGCATGCTGTACACATTTATTCAAAAACAATCAAACTAAATTCAAATTAGCCAAGATAACAATTGAGTTTAGAGAAACAAATTTTTATCTACATTTCTATAATCTAAGTGCTGCAGCAGAAGAGTTCTTTAGGAAGAACACAAGAAACTACAGATTTTAAACCTCCTTAAAGATCAAGTGCCAAGAAAAATTTGCTATTTTGGTTTTGATTGCTACGTCAAAAAAAGTTGTTGAGCAACAATATTTCGAGTTTTATAATTGTTAAAAGGTTGTTTTAATGTAGAAAAAGCTCAAAATAGCGATTTGGATCTATGAAGTGATGACGTCATGTTCGAAGTGTAGCCTTCTCGTCGTTTTATCACCATCAACAAGGGTGGGCTTTTGTATTTCTCAGTAGTCAGCTATTCGCTTTTTAGCTGTTAACTGTGATAGATGTAAGGAAAAAAATCTTGATAGCTCGATTTCTAGTAGTGAAGGACACGCAATGCAAGTCGCAAACAGTTACAAGTAATAAAAGATAATTAGATGATGAACTAAATATTATCGAAAGAAGCTAATAAAAATGTTGATTTGTAGCAATTAATTGTAGGATCAGCAAACGTTATGTTAGACCAGATAGTTCTAATTTTGTTGTGCACTACAACTATAGGTCATTTATTGTTGCTACATTAAATTTTAAATTGCGTTTAATTGCAATAAGTAATCTGCCATGGCTTGGTGTAATAGCGACAGCAGCGATATTGAAGCGATATAAGTTTATACGAAAACAATGGACTGGATTGACCCCATGGCTCAAAAGTCTAGGTCTAACTGTAATTCTGAATTACACAAAAGTACAGTATTACAAGCAGAGTTCAGTGAATAGGCTATTAATACTGCTAAGTACTGGTAAGCAATTAGTTTATGAGTACAATTACAGTATTTGCCTAACAGATAAAACCTTTTGCTGATATCCTATTTTCATGTTTGCAGTTACAGTATTTCATTTCATTACATTGACCTATTGCATTTCAGTTTAAAGGGAGCAACAGTATTAAATTGTTAAAGCACAGACTAAGCTATTGGAAATTATAATGTATATATTTCTTTGCCGTGGTCTTACTTGTTCAGAGTTCATCATGGTTTTCAAGACACTAATTTTAGTATCCTAGGCTAAAACAGAGGTGATCAACAACCGGAGCCGGAGCAGGAGCCAGACCCGGAGTTTGACTATTTTGGCCGGAGCCGGAGCCGGACCCGGAGTTGTAATTACATAAAAAACTCGGAGCAGGAGCCGGATTCGGAGTCTGTTTGTTTCGGTTGTCATTTTTTGTCAGAGTAAAAAACTACCCATCACGATAGACTAGCGACGCTGGACACAACCCAGCCCTAGTTGGGCTAGTAGCTGGTTACCTACCGGTACTGTTGGCTTGGAGACAGCATTGAAATGACCGAATGCGGATTTTTGAATCTATTTCATTACGATGTTTCAGCGGTACGCTACCAGTAGCCTACACATACTAGTACAACAGGGCATTTTGGCAGGCGCAGTACCTACACTGTCACTGGCACAGGCAGGCAGAGGCAGTCAGGCACACAGGCAGCAGACTGCAGGGCAGGCTTCATGAAGGCTAGGGTTGGTTCGATAGGCGTTCATTTTTGCGGTTCAGCTTCAGCATTTAGGTTACATCCATTAAAGTCAGATACAGCAGGGGCTCTGGGCTTAGCAACATTCAGGCCAGTCTAGCCCACTAAGAATCTTTGGTTCAGGATTTATGGATTGTTTTAGGCCTATATATATCACTGTTGCTTAGTAGTCTACTAGTACCGGTATTTAATAACATTGGCTTGTATGTTTAGGTGCATCCAAACATGGCCTTAAGCTTAAGTAGCAGCACTATATCCAAGTTTTTAAAAGAAGGAAAAGTGTTCCTGGAAAATGAGTCAGGGACAGGGTCTAACAAAAAGAGCGGTGTTTGGACCGATTTTTCATTTGTTTATTTTTCCAAAGAATACACAAGTGCTCCACTACAGTATACTGGTTACGTGCTCTGTTGTTTTTGTAAAAATCCCTTGAAACACAACAGATCGACTAGTGGTACAACACACTTGCGTGACCATCTGACCCATTGTTCTGAAAATCCAGTCAACCAACATTCCCAAAAGGCTACTACATCAAGGCCCATAACAGCCTTTTTTAAATCAACCCAAAAGCTGTCACAGTTGGATAAAAAGAAGCTGCTAGATGCATCCGTAACTTTTATTGCAAAGGACATTAGGCCTTTCAAAGCAATAGAAGATCATGGATTTAAAAATATGGCCAAATGTTTGGTCCAACTTGGTGCCAAGTATGGAAATTTTGATGTAAGTGAAGCTTTGCCATCTAGGCACACTGTAAAACGCCATGCTGTGCAACAGGCAGATGTAAAACAGAACCAGATAATTGATCATTTGCAATCGGCAATCAAAGCAAATGGATATGTTGGATTACCACTGACATGTGGACTGACTACAATAGTCGGTCATATTTATCTTTAACACTTCATTTTGTTAAGGACGGTGTATTGCATCACTGTGTGGTAGCTGTAAACCATTACGTGAGTGACACAAAAAGTGGAAAAAATATCCGAGATGCAATCGTGAAGTTTTTTGAGGAAAGACAGGTTACTTTGGATGTATTGACAAAGCATACTATTTTTGTAACTGACAATGGAAGTAACATGGTTCTAGCACTAAATGGTTTTAAGCGAATTCCTTGCGCATGCCATCTTCTGGCAACTGTGTTGGTACACACTTTGCAAGTCAAATCTTTGAGCAAGTCATGCTTTCCTTTAGATGTTGATGATCCTTCGCTACTGTTGGTCAATGAAATTAAGAGCAACATTTCTGCTGTTAAATCCATTACCACATACTTCAAGCAGTCTGGTCTTAATAAGAAGCTCAAAAAATCCTTAAAGCAAAGTAATGAAACAAGATGGAACACAGTTTTGTACATGCTGAAATCTTACGTTGAAAACAAAGATGATGTGGAAGTGATTTTGAACTTGAGAAGGCAAGGCCACATGTTACTAGATGTAGACATGCTTATTATATCAGACCTGATCAAGTTTTTGGAACCTTTTGAGGAAGCTGCAAAAGCCTTAGAAGGTGATCTATTGCCCACATTGCACAAAGTATATCTTTGCTTTTCTAAATTGAAACGAACTATGGCAAAAGTGGCAACAGATTCAAACGTGCTTGCATTTTTGAAGGAAAGAGGATTGCAGTGTTTGCAAGAAAAGTTTACGATTTCAGATTTTCATTTGCTGGCTTTGTTTGTTAATCCAAAGTTTAAGTCCTTGAGATCGCCAGATCTATCCAATGATGACCGAAAACGAGTCCATGATTTGGCAAGGTCATTAATGTCTAAAATTGTCTCGTCTCCGTCAGTTGGCAGTGTTGATGAGGAACATTCTTATGGACAACCAAGCAAAAAGTCCAAGGCAGCTGCTTTGGAAGATGAATTTTTTGATTGGCAGTGTGACACTGAAGTTGCCCAAAAAGAAGATGAAGTTACTGAATATCTTGCCATGGTTTTCTCAAACCAGAGTGTGCTAAATGAATGTGTCAAAGAAAATGAATTTAACATTTTGCAGTTTTGGAATAACCCCACCATCAAATCGCAATTTCCGACATTAAGTCACATGGCTCTTGGGATTTTGAGTGTTCCAGCATCAAGTGCAGCAAGCGAAAGAGCTTTTAGCACAAGTGGCAACATATTAGAAGTGAAGCGTAGAAGCCTCTCTGCTACTGCAGTCAGTAGTTTAATGGTGCTGCATAGTACCAGCCAAGGCGCTATGAAAAACTTACTAGAGTAGTTTCACTTCGCATTATTTTGGTTAAAAACAGCAAAGCCTTACTTAAAATTCTAAAATTCTTAAACGTTTCGGACTTATCTAGGTCCATCATCAGTAATTAAACTTAAAATCTTATTCAAATTATTAAGATTTTATTACTGATGATGGACCTAGATAAGTCCGAAACGTTTAAGAATTTTAGAATTTTAACTAAGGCTTTGCTGTTTTTAACCAAATTCTGCATTTTCATGTTCACTTTATTTTCAGTGTTTTATTGTGCAGTAACTTAGATTTTTTCAGTATTGAGCAATCATAGTGTTGTGTGGAGGTAGATCTTCAAGTAGATGTAAATACTGATAGTGCTCAGCAGATATATATCAGCCAAATAAATGAAGTTTTGGCTGCAGTTGTCTCACCATGTACAGTACCAAGTATGGGATGGTGATATTAGAGCAAGATGTCATAATAGCATGAACATTAATCTGCTGTTTTTAAGCAAGCCTATCAGTCTTGCCTGTATTTTTAGCTTTTTCGTTTTCACTGCTTAATGATTCATTTTGTTTTTCAGATTTTAGTTACATTAGTCTTGTTGAATTTGATGCTAAGCTGCGCTAGAATATAAGGGTAAAATCAACAAAAAGCCGCTGCACTTCCGTTGCACGACCGAAAAAGTTTGCTATTGACTGGCGCTGCCAAACCCCAACTGTAAAACGGTTCTCTAAGGAAAGCAACGGCTGATTCCATACGATACCGGAATATAATTCTATTGTAACTTCAATTTATATATTCAACAATCAAGTTGAAGTAAGCAAAGCAAGGCAGTTAAGTGAGGTGATTTAAATGATCATGATATAAATGGTAGCCTAAGCTTTTAAGCAAGCTTCTTCATTTCCTACATTTATCATGGCTTCAATAGAATATGGTTGCATATGTTCAGTTCAGAGGTCTTGTGATAGCTCTTGAGGAATACAATGTACCTATAAAATGCAAGCTGTGGTGATTCATAAGAATGTTGTTAAATCATAGACTTCAATAAATTGAAGTTATCTTAACCAAAAGTCTGTGGTCCACATAAATTAGAATGTTGAATTTGGTCCCATATAGTGAAAAAAAAACTTGCAGTTAAACAGGAGTTCAAACAGGAGTCGGAGTTTAACATTTGCGCTAAAACAGGAGCAGGAGCAGGATCAGGAGTCAATGTTTTTGGAGCAGGAGTGGATTCGGAGTCAAAAATTTTAGACTCCGATCACCTCTGGGCTAAAAGCTAACGACCAACCTTGAAACCAGTATTTGTAACTGACAGAGCTGGGCAAATACTCAAGTTGCTCCCTAACCAGTAACCGCAACCAGTACAGGTAATCAACGAACCTGCTCGGCCGAAAAAGCTTTTGTAGATACAGTAACCGCTGCCTTTAATGTATGAACTCGTACAACCAACAGTTCTGATTAATAAAACTGAGCAACAAATTCTATTTCTCGTATATCACTGCTACTAACTTAGCTTATTAGTTCATAGATAACAATAGAAAACTCTGCTGCTACCTTAAATTTACTATATGGACTCGCACAACCAACTGTTCTGATAACTTAGCAAGGAATTCGTTTTCTCCTATAACAACTGCTACTAAGCTTGTTGTTTACACAGAATGTGCGTTTGACAGTTACTTCGAAGATAACGTCATTCGACGGCTAGACAAGTTTTGCGTAATGCTCTTTTCAAAGCTTAATAACTCCGCCGATCTAGCATAAATTTTTGCAAAATTTTCGAAACTTCTTAGTTTACACCTATACTATGTAACAATAAACAGAAAATCAGTGGTGCATTTTTCTTGTCGCTTGATCTTTAACTTCAATTGTGATGTACGAGTATGTGCCAGTGTGTGTGCGTACTTTAATACACATTAACACGCTAAGGCGAATAAGCTGCAAAATCCAAACACCTTTCAGTAAAATAGGGTATCAATTATGAAAGCAATTTACAAGCCTAAACCTGCAAGAGAATTTGTCCGAGCTTTGCAACAATTTGATTTTCAAAAAGCAGTGTACCATAGCAAGCTTTCAGCCACCTCAACCACTACTGTAATTTGCGACACGACCGAAGGAGCGTGTATGCACACCAAAACCAGACAATTTTTGCTAAACATAAACGCCACTTTACCATAATTGAATGGCCAAACATATCTAAAAATATCAAGTCAAAACTGTGCAATAAACAAAGGTCGCATAACGGATAAATTTAATACTAACGTTTTGGCCTTGTGACAACCAAAGACGGCAATCGATTCTTTACACCCATTCTATCATAGTTAAAAATTAATAACTAGATGGGAGTTTGCCAGCAAACCCAGTGAACGACAGACGCAAAGCTAATGCTGTGATGATCAAAAGTACTCTTTGTCTACCGTAAAATCAGCAATTGTTCAAAGATATCTGATTACAGAACCTCGAGAAAAGTAGAGTCAAAATAATTGTCAGTAAATAACTCCTGATATCATAACAAACTGGCACCTTAAGTTGAGCCGTTCAAAACATTGATTTTGGGGGGTCTATTTGGGGGAGTCCCCGGGAGGGTGGCACCCCCAAACTATGTCAAAATATTTGTCTGTTAAATATCTGATGATATCAAAACAGACTGGAACCCTAAGTTGAGCCATTCAAAAAATTGATTTTTGGGGGTCCCCGGGGGGGGTGGCACCCCCAAGCTATGTCAAAATATTTGTCTGCTAAATATCTGCTGATATCAAAATAAATTGGCACCCTAAGTTGAGCCGTTCAAAAAATTAATTTTTGGGGGGTTCCATTTGGGGGATCCCTGGGGAAGTGGCATTCCCAAAGTATCTCAAAATATTCGCCTGCTAAATATCTACTGATATCATAAAACACTGGCATCCTAGCTTGAGCCATTCAAAAAATTGATTTTTGGGGGGTCCATTTGAGGTAGTCCCGGGGGGATGGCCCCCCAAACTATGTCAAAATATTTGTCTGTTAAATATCTACTGATAGCAAAAAAAACTAGCACTCTAGCTTATGCCGTTCAAAAAATTGATTTTGGGGGGTTACCAGTGGAGTTGCTCAAAAAAATTTCGGGAGAAAAAATTGCCTTTGCAGCTCAACAACTTTACACAAAAATTAGATTTTGATGTTTTGTGGTTTAGGAGAAGAAGAGCGTACAAAAATTAGGAAGAAACAAAAGGAAAAAAAAAGAAATAAACATCATTGCAGCCAAAAGTGGATTGGTTGGGATGAAAGGGTATCTTGAGACATACAACCATATGAAATATTTTTTGCCGTACTTAAGGCGTTTTTGACTGAGACCGCTTTTTACGCCAAACTTGCGGGGCGATTTTCGGGTCCTAAAACCAAAGTCATGTAACCTATTGCCTCTACATTTGGTACAAACATATAACTCATTAATCTCAAACTACCGTCAAAATTTCATGTAGACCTAACCGTTCTCGAGTTATAAGCAAAAGTCTGAAATTTCGCACTTGTTAGTTGGAAAATTTGACGCGAGAGTTAGACGCGAGCGTCGGTCGTTCCAAATATGTAACAAAATCTTAAGAACAAAATTCATCATTCAGAGCATCATTGCATGGAATGAACCTAATAGCAGATAGGCATCAAGTAAGATAGCAAACACCCAATAAGTACAATGGGCGAAACTACGCACTTTGCTGTTTTTCTAAAGCAGCCAATGACTATTTTAATTACATATATGGAAGATTCGCATACAATCAAGCTCAAACAATGTATGAAATCGACTTGGGTTCAAAACCGCTAAGCTTTGACAAAATTTTAGGAAAGTATCCATTTTAGGAAAAACTAAAATATGACCACGCAAGTGATATCCGGGGACTTCGCGAAAGTATCTAACTTTACTGAACCAAAGAACTTCACAATTGCGTTAAGCATGTTTATGGTTATTGATAGTCAGATCTGAAACACATTGCTTTTGAATTTCATAATGTTATGGTTATTGATAGTCAGATCTGAAACACATTGCTTTTGAATTTCATAATGTTCCATTACTTTGAAACTACCCACTTCTAAAATATTATCCATCTAGCTCTAATGGTTTAAAATTTTGGCGACCCCGCTTGAGAGGAACCCACCATTTTGATATCCCCAAAATTTGTCAAACTTTATCTTTTCTTCATATTTGCCAACTCTGAAATTTTTATGTGTCTACGTTGGGTGGTTAAAAAGTTTAAATTTTGACGGCCCCGTTTTGAAGGAACCCCATTTTGGTACCCCCAAATTTTGTCAAATTTTATTTTTCCTTTACATGTACTTAGCCTAAAATTTCATTTATCTAGCTTAAAAGATTAAAAAGTTTGAATTTTGGAGGGCCAGTTTGGGGGGGGAAATCCACATTGTGGCACCCCCAATTTTTGTTAGGTTTAGTTTATTTTTAATATCTATCTATTCCGAAAATTTAATCCAACAAGCTCTAATGCTTTACAAGTTTAAAATTTTGGAAGACCCGATTGATAGGAATCCCCCCAACCTTGCAGCCCCAATTTCAGTCGCACATAGTCCTCCCTGATATCTTCAATCGCTCAAACTTTGAACACAGTGCGTTAAGTGTCTTAAAAGTAGATAGCATGGAAAAAGAAAAAACAAACAAAGCAAAAAAAATAGTACCGGTATTCAAGTTGGGGTAAACGAACATAATCAAAAGAAAGGTGGTTGATAGTAAGCTAAAAAATCACAAACCATTTTTATCAATATCGGTAATTACGGAGATGTATCGGTTCAAATTTGTCAACTTTCAGCGCATTTTCGGCCTGTAAAATTTTGGTCACGTGACCAGGCGCCCCCAAACTCGGTTTGCATAAAGCAGTCATAAGCACCCGTATAGTGCACAAATTTCAGCTCTGGACGTCAAGTGGTTTTTGAGTTATAAGCGAATAAATAGATTTTCAAGCCAAAAATTTCCGTATTTCTGTGTCTCGATTCACAATCATGTGACCTACGATTCCCAAAATTGGCACACATGACACTTTCATTAATTGGAACGACCGATGCTCGCGTCGCGTGTTCCTCTGTTTTTACTCGGCCATTTTCCAACTAACAAGTGCGAAATTTCAGACTTTTGATAATAACTCAAGAACAGTTGGGTCTAGCAACATGAAATTTGGACAGCAGTTTGAGATTAATGAGTTGTATGTTTGTACCAAATGTAGAGGCAATAGGTCACGTGACTTCAGTTTTAGAACCCGAAAACCGCCCCGCAAGTTTGGCGTAAAAAGTGGTCTCAGTCAAAAACGCCTTAAGCACGGCAAAAAATATTTCATATGGTTGTATGTCTCAAGATACCCTTTCATCCCAACCAATCCACTTTTGGCTGCAATGATGTTTATTTCTTTTTTTTTCCTTTTGTTTCTTCCTAATTTTTGTACGCTCTTCTTCTCCTAAACCACAAAACATCAAAATCTAATTTTTGTGTAAAGTTGTTGAGCTGCAAAGGCAATTTTTTCTCCCGAAATTTTTTTGAGCAACTCCACTGGGAACCCCCCAAAATCAATTTTTTGAACGGCATAAGCTAGAGTGCTAGTTTTTTTTGCTATCAGTAGATATTTAACAGACAAATATTTTGACATAGTTTGGGGGGCCATCCCCCCGGGACTACCTCAAATGGACCCCCCAAAAATCAATTTTTTGAATGGCTCAAGCTAGGATGCCAGTGTTTTATGATATCAGTAGATATTTAACAGACAAATATTTTGACATAGTTTGGGGGTGCCATCCCCCCAAGGACCCCCCTAAATGGACCTCCCAAAAATCAATTTTTTGAACGGCTCAAGCTAGAGTTCTACTATTTTTGATATCAGTAGATATTTAACAGACAAATATTTTGACATAGTTTGGGGGTGCCACCCCTCGAGGACCCCCTAAATGTACCCCCAAAATCAATTTTTTGAATGGCTCAAGCTACAGTTTTACTTTTTTTTTTATATCAATAGATATTTAACAGACAAATATTTTGACATAGTTTGGGGGTGCCACCCCCCGGGATCCCCCCAAACGAACCCCCCAAAAAGCAATTTTTTTAACGGCTTAACTTAGAGTGCCAGTGTTTTATGATATCAGTAGATATTTGACAGACAAATATTTTGACATAGTTTGGGGGTGCCACCCCCCGGGATCCCCCCAAACGAACCCCCCAAAAAGCAATTTTTTTAACTGCTTAACTTAGAGTGCCAGTGTTTTATGATATCAGTAGATATTTAACAGACAAATATTTTGACATAGTTTGGGGGTGCCACCCCCCGGGATCCCCCCAAACGAACCCCCCAAAAAGCAATTTTTTTAACGGCTTAACTTAGAGTGCCAGTGTTTTATGATATCAGTAGATATTTAACAGACAAATATTTTGACATAGTTTGGGGGTGCCACCCCCCGGGATCCCCCCAAACGAACCCCCCAAAAATCAATTTTTTTAACGGCTTAACTTAGAGTGCCAGTGTTTTATGATATCAGTAGATATTTAACAGACAAATATTTTGACATAGTTTGGGGGTGCCACCCCCCCGGGATCCCCCCAAATGGACCCCCAAAAATCAATTTTTTGAACGGCTCAAGGTAGAGTTCTACTTTTTTTTGATATCAGTAGACATTTAACGAACAAATATTTTGACATAGTTTGGGGGTGCCACCCCCCCGCGAACCCCCCAAATAGACCCCCAAAAATCAATTTTTGAACAGCTCAAGCTAGGGTGCCAGTGTTTTATGATATCAGGAGATATTCAACGGACAAATATTTTGACTCCACTTTTCTCGAGGTTCCATAATCAGATATTTTTGAATAATTGCTGATTTTACGGTACACAAAAAGTACTTTTGAGCGTCACAGAATTAGCTATGCGTCGGTCATTCACTGGGTTTGCTGGCAAACTCCCATCTAGCTCTTATGTTGAGTCCAATTTTCAACTTTCTAGATTTTACCATTTGCTAGTTATGAGCAAATCAATCGTCATCCAACAAATTTTGCAAACAAAAACCAAGGTACTACACGCTTGCGCGAAGTACCAATTACTAACTGCCTACCTAATAAACCGTTTGGGCAAAATCAGTGGCGTAACTAGAGATTTGTGCCTGGCGGGAAGAGCTTCAGGGGGTCCACTATTTGAAGGTACAAGTTGAGAAAAATGGGCTTCACAAAGAATCTGGCAACTTGTTTTGTCAATATTAGCTGAAGACCAATCAAGATCAAGACTTCGTTGTGGGCCTAGACCTGGGAAAGAAGTGGCAGAGGCGGCATTTTACGAACAACGCGAGCTTCAGTAATTCGGCATGAAAAAGTAACAATCAATCTGCATCTGGAATCAGCAACAAAGTTTTGAAGACCAAAACATTAAAAATGAATAAAGAACCTAAATTTAAAATTTCAGTTTGTATTTTTTTTTTTGTCATGAAACAATAGATCGCAAAACATGAAGCATATTTTCCACCGGAGCAAAGCGTGACGATTTTTTTTCTTTGAAGCTCATCAAAACAAGTCAAGTGCAGCGTATCACAAGTAGCAAAGAAAAAAGAACAATTTTTGCCGCGCTCGGCTTCAGTTGTAGAATGGGTTTTAGGCAACATCTGCATCTTCATTCTTCAAACCAAAAAATTGCGAAACAATTGGAATGTTTCTTACTCCAAAAACCACTGTGCTTTTTTGCCATGTTACACAGAAAACGCACTGGCAATCGCTTTGATTAAATGTAAGAAAACTACCGAAGAATAAACGTTTTGTTTTTTCGCTTAATCAACAATTCCTTTTTTTCTTGCACTGCTCTTTAGCGCTTTTTCTCTTAAGGTGCGTTTAGACTGGACGCGAAGCAACGCGAAGCGAAGGTTGGCGACCTTTGCCAACCTTCGCGAGTGGTCGATTACGTCACTTGCGAAGGTTGCCAACCTTCGCAAGTGGTTGCTAATCTTCGCGACTGGTTGCTTCATAGGCTATTTTAATAACTTATTTTTAAAATGTATTCAATGAGCAGAAAGCGTTGTGTACTTTATTATTGAAGCACTATTATAGTAATCACAGGTTCTGTTTCGCCATAGCAAGCTGGAATTACCGGTATAACGAAGATTGAGTTTATATTATGTTATCACGCAATAACCGTTAAGAAGAGTCTAGACTAATAACTCAGGTAACAAAACAATCTTGAGAAAAAAGTGTGTAAAGTATAAGGGAAAAACGAAGTACAGTAGATCGAATTTGGAAATGAAAAGACTAGTCATTTCTTCAAAAACGTAGTAGTACTTAGCCTATTTACTAGCTATCAATGATTTGTTTAGATCCTTCCCCTGAAAACTTGCCATAATCCGTTTTGATGACGAATGACAGTTCTGGGTTTTAATGCAGAAACGCAAAAAGCTAGAAGCAGATGTCAAAAGTTCTCTTTAGGTGTTTACTCAGTTAACAAATCCTTAAACGCTTTCACCATCCATGTCTCATTATGGTAGTGGTAGACCTACCGGTATCTTGTAGAGTGTAGACCAATAGGCTAGTCTACAGGTACATTTAAAGCATAAACTATGTTGTTCTTTTGATGTGATTTTTCTTTTTCAGGCAAGCATGTTATTGTTATGATACCTGTAGTAAGCTTAAACAGTTCTTTGTATTTGTTATTTAGTGCTGTTTATGAAGACTCCCAATGTTAACGCTATGAGTGAAACTGAAAGCTGGCCTTGTCATCAGTTATGTAGTGGATTTTTTGCTTATTGTGCTATGGATTGCTGTGTTGATTTGCTGGAGAAAGCAAAAAAAACATTGCAGTTTTTGCATGATTTGAACACTATCATCGAAGGACAAGAATTTAGCACAGTAATACCAGCAGTTGCTTTGAGGAAAAGTCAGCTTCTAAAACTAAGTTTGGTGTTTTACTCACTAGCGGAGCGCTTATCGATGTTTAGTGCGAAGTTAAATGCTTTTGAGAGCATTTTATTAGTTTGCATTTTCTTGTGGTATCAGTAGGCTATGTTGCGACGGTCGCGTTTACCTCAAAGAGCTTCGCTCCAAACCACCATTTGTAAGACACAGACAAATTTATAGCTGTAAAGTCAAGCCCCCTCTTAGCAAGTTTCTGGTTATGCCCCTGTTAAAAAAAAAAACATTTTGATTTTTTTATGTGAAAATTTTTACTCAAACATCTGAATAAAAGTGTTGTTAGTTCTCACATTTTCATGTAACTGACGCTTCCTTCCCCAGTCCAATTATTTTTATTGTAAATGCTGTATCAAGTTTTTTGTTTAGTGGTGACTAATGAGAATGGAACAATATTAATGAACTTGCTTGGCGAGTACTTCTCTACCAATAATAGTAACCTCAGCAAAAAAATAGAACTCACTTTCTACTGGTTAGATATATCTTGGTTTTCAAGTTCATCTAAATACACTGACTGTAATTGTAATGATTGAACTTCAGACTTAAAATTGTTTACTTTGTCACTTTATTCACCATGTGAAGCAGTAAAAATTTTAAAGAGACAGTAAAAATGTTCTAAAATTCACAAACAACTAAATTCAGATATTACACGAAGACACAGTAAATGAATATTTAACACACTTGACACTTCTATTTTCATCACATAGGACTGGAGTGAAAAATCACTACCAGACTACAATATTCATGATTATAAAACTTGGGGTAATCCAAAACCATTGCTTCCAGTTCAACTTAATCACTGTCACAAACCTTCAGAAACATGAAGACTTTTAAGAGGACATTCAGAAGAAAAAATTCCATGTTTGTAGCTATTCAAAGAAGTGACTAATAATTGGCCAATCCAAAAGTTCATAGAAATTTTTCGATTTTTTGTATCTATCTAGCTCTTGTATGTAGCAGTGTAGCTTGAAACCAATTCTAAATACAGTTTTATTCACCAAGTTGGCTTTATCAAGTAGACAGTGAAAAAACTTTTGCGAGTTTTCCAGTATTCAAGGAATTGTTCAATTGTGGTTACTTTTAAAACAACAAGCTAACAAACAATGGGTAAAAACACTATCAACACATTCAAAACTAGCCTGTTGGTGGGTTATTTTATGCTGTGAAAAAAACAACAACATCATGTTAGTTTAAGTTTACTTTAAGACAAAAAAGCAAAAGCTGCTCAGCCAAAAGAACCACTGGACTGATACAATAGCTTCTGCTATGCAGCACAGAATAAAAAGTTTTGTTTTAAAAGCTAGGCCTACTGCTTTGGTGTATTCATTATAATGAAGCTCTGAGATCCAGCATAGCTATGAAAAATTACTCTTGGATTTACAGCCTTAGCTGTCTAGATCCAAATTAACTTGGCTAGCCTAGGGCTATCGTCAATCTAACTTTTCCAACAACCAACTCTTTGGACTGATAAACAGGCGCTAAACCATACAAATATACTATTTACATTATTTTCTAGCAAACTGCGATCGTAAAAATTCAATCAGTGATTTAGTAGGTTATCTTACTACAGCCTGCAAGCAAGCGATGCTGCGCAACTGCTCGCGAAGGTTGCGACCGGTTGCAACCTTTCGCGAGCTGTCGATGACGTCAAATTTTGGTTGCTTCGCATTGCTTCGCGTCCAGTTTAAACGCACCTTTAAGCTGTAAATTTTCAATGAAATAGTGACTTTAAAAAAATAACGACGTTTTCATAACAGTAACTCTGTTGTTGCAAAAACAAAGCTTATTTATCTTTTAAATAAAGAACACGCATTTGCAGTTAGATGCCCATACCGCAAAATTTTTCTCATCGGTTCTGGACGATTTACAAAAATGACCTATTTGGTCAAAAAATCGGCGAATTTCGCCGAAAAGCGGAAGATTTGCATCACTGATTAAATAACAAGACTGGTGACATAAAGCAATTTTATTGAAAGAAAAAAGGTCGTTTTATTTTGTTTCCCCTTTGATGTATTCTCTCTTAACATCAACACAGCGTTTCATTCGGATTTTCATAAAAAAAAAGAACACGACAACACCCTTAACATAAAAAAAAAAACAAAAAAAACATTGCCTTGAATTTTGATTCTGCTTTATTTTGCTTTTTTAATTCATGGTGAGTTTGCGGTTTTCCAATGCATGGACTGCCTCTTTGTTTCTGGGTCGTACTGGAAAATTCATCTCTCATTGCAGGTACAGTAATCACACTGTCTAAAAATTTAGGGTTTTCTTCAATTTGTTTTGAAATGTCAGCACAAATCTCTGGGCATTTTTTTTTTGATCGCTAGTTAAAAGCTTTGAAACAACTTGTGCACAGACTTTTGTCATCTGCAGATTGTCATGTAGTACTTGCCACACTGTTTCTTTGTCAACGGACATCGTCTCTGCTATCATTTGAATACTAAGCCGACGATCTTCTCGGACAATTTTTTCAATTTCTCGGTTATTGTTAGTGGTTTTTGATATGGTTGGGCGTCGTGAACGTTCATCATCTTCAACATCAGTCCGGCCTTCATGAAATCTTTTGTGCCATTCAAAGACGCGGGTTCTTGACATGCATTCTTTGCCGTAAACTTCCATCAAAGCTTGAATTTTGCCAAAAATTTCAAGTTAATTCTTTGCTCAGTTTTAGAGTTAAACATTTTTCTGCGGCTGCAACAGAACTTCTTGCAGCAATGAGCAATTTGCTGCTTCTGCAAGCCAAGGTTTTTTCCGACGCGCAAAAAAACGTGCACTTGCTTTCAACGTCAAGGTACCTAATTTGTTTAAAATACAACAGTAATTTTGCGTGTAACTTGTCAGAAAATTGTCGCCTGCAGTTGTGCGCCTTCTTAACATCCCACTCACAGAAAAAAACGTATTGGTTTATGTTTTTGCGACAAATTTTGAGCTGTTACAACTTAAAATTTTTTTTTTCTAAACTTGTAAAAGTACTCGTACTTGAACTTTTTTACAGTACTCGTACTCGAGTACATTTTTCAATAGCAGTACTTGTACTCGAAGTTTTTTGCAGTACTCGTACTCAGAAGTTGAGTACTCGACTCCATCACTGTCCTCGTGTCGAGGACAGCACCATTTTTTTGAAAAAAAAAGGCAAAAAGTTGTATCCCTAGTGCGCACATACAATGTTTATTTGATCCCAAAGTGTACTGCAATACTCTTGAAATACAGTTGAAATGCTGGTCGTAGTTTCAGATGGTTTAAGTGTTACGTTATGGCGTTCACATCAGGCCAGGGGTCACCAAACTTTTTTCATAAAGGGCTGGATTACTGCGAGATTAGCAGCTGCAGGTCGAGCACAAATTGAAAACAGATACACAATATTTAGAATTTCCATCGATTCGAATTGAGCGCAATAAATAGCAAAGTTAGCAGTGGTATAGCAAAACTGTGATAAAAATCGATATCGGTTGCTGGAATAGCTGAATAACTCCTGCTGTGATGCACTACAGGGTATTGTGTTCTTGAAAAAACACTTTACCCCTTTTGGCCCAATCAAAAGCTACCCGTGATATGTGGCAAACATTAAAAAGGCATTCGAGTCAAGTTTTTCACTGTAAACCTATGTTGGGATAAGCCTAAAATGCATTTACACCAAATTTAATTTTTCGCCTTGCCATTTTTCAAGATATTACAGTTCAAAATTGCTAATTTTCCTTTTATGTCAGTGTTGCCATTTTGTCACTATTGCAACAGAGAAAGATCAACTTTTGGAAAGCTGGCCTACATTTATTGAAATTCATGATCATGCAGTAACTGTTACAAAAATTTTGTTTCAAATTGGCCACCTTTGAAAAATTTCTAAAGAGAAAAAGCCTTTACAAGGGAAAATCTAAAAACGATCGTCGAAAACTCAAATTTGGTGAAGTTAGTCTTCAAATTCGTCGTTTTTTTTTTAGAGAAAATCAAGCAGAAAATTTCTGACTTGAATGCCCTTTTAAACTTGTGAGGTTGCCCTGTGGAAAAAATGTAGAATTTCAACAAACAAGAAGTCAACAATGAACTAAGAATGAACAATTTCAACAAGGAAGTTTCCATAACACAAAAAATAAAACAAAGCCAAAGAAGCTAATACACCATGTTACACAATTCAAATATTTCAGCAGATGTTTGGTGTCATAGTGCCGATGAAGATTGTACTCTTTCAAAACAGCAACACTTTTGTTGGATATCAAGCAACTAGCTATGCCATTATTGGCTTCCGCAAAAAATATTGTTCTTCCCATTTTTTTATTTAACACCCGTCACTTAGAATCTATTCTTTTTTTAGAAGTAATTTAGAGAGTACAATATCGGTAATACAAGGTTCAACAACAACGTCAATCTTTTATAAAAAATTTGGTAACCTTTTTGCGTAACAGTTGTAGTTTAGCTTCTATTTCCACAACATGTGGCGGGCCAGATTAAATCACTTTTCAGGCCAGATCCGCCCACAGGCTGTAGTTTGGTGACAGCTGCACTAGGCTGTACCATAATTAGCCTTTACTTATTTCTGGTGTAGGGTAAAACTAAGAGTGCTGTGCTTATAGGCCTAGAGGGCAGATGAGATTAACTCTATCAAAGTCCAGCAACGTCATTTCACTGTCTATTTTAATGGCAAAAATATGTCCTACTGACCAAGCAAGATAAACAATAAACAGCAAAGTTTCAATTTAATTTATGCAACTTGTGCATACCTGTAGGCTACTTTATGTACAACTAAAGTTTTCTAAAAAAGATTCAAATTCATCTGCCGTTGCACTGTATGTACCTGGTACCAGAGTAAGGCAAGCATATTGACAAGCCTGTGGCAAAGCAATTTAATTAAAAGGCCATTAAACAATGAGCGTTCTGTTTAACCAACTAATTGTAAAGGCAGTTAGTCGAAGAAAAGTAACAAGTGAACTAACGTGGGTTACTGTACAGTTCAAATCAAATAGCTTATGTTGCTAGCCAAACACAGAAAAGTGATACTGGTAATATAAATTATAGGCTACCACAGTGTGCTTAATGGTTGTGTGGTGTGAAGGAACTGATCATGTTCAGCACATGCAAATGCTGCAATACCCAGATTATTTATCAGATGATTCATCCAAGTGAACCAAATTCCAAACGCTTCAACTTCTTTTTGCGTTATATTTTTGTACTGTATCAGTGCTGCTCCATATTTGCCTCGTTGGAGTGATTCAGCTTTCCAAAACAAATAGTTTTCTATGTTTATTTATCTGTGGGCACGTCAACCCAGGTTAGTTTTTTTTTACCAAATTTCGATGTCATTAGGAGAAAAAAGGTAGAGATGGAACCTGTATATATACCACGTTTTGGGCGTCGTAAAATCACTTTTAAAGTTTTACTGTTTTTCGAAATGTTTCTACAGTTTACATAAGAGTTTTAAACAGTTTTACAGGCTTTACAAAATTACTGTTAACAAGATCAATTGCAAGATTAATGGTGATTGCTGTACACTTATACAGTTAAGAGTCAGAAAATGCAACTATTAGTCCTCCTCCATCCCCCATAATTCGAGTGACGGCTCCATTCTCCCATAATTGCTCCTTGGTACTTCAAAATTAGTGCTGTGCTAAACCTACTGGAGAGCTTTCAAATGCTTTATATGATCAAAGTATCTGATAAATTTTACATCTTATTTTGTCAAATGTGCAGGAGAGAACCTTATCTCCCAACACCAAATATTTCGAATGGAAAAGCTTTAGGATATGTACTTGGCCACAGCAAATATCAATGAAAATCTAAACAATGATGAAACTGCTACTCCAAGTATCAGGTTAGTGAAATGAGCTTTGAGTGTGCTTGTATCAATCCAACAATTTCCTCCAGAATGGAGGATTTTTTTGGGTACGATAACTCAAAACTCTGTATTTATTAACCCCTTAAATTAAAAAGCTGCTGTATTCCTTGTAACAGGGTGCCAATGATGAGAGCAGTGAAATTAACGGCTAGCCTACAGTTTTGTTTAGCTTTATGTTTATCTTTCTGGGAATAAAAAGAATGACTTTAGCTGCAATGGGGAAACAATGGTCATAACCGGTACTCATTAAAGTTTAATACACTTCACACACATCAGTGATGAAAATGGCTTCACAAAAAATCGGCGAGCATTTTGAAAATATGCTATCAACGACTGGGGGGCTTCCAGACCCCCATTTACCATCCCACAAGATTGTATATAATATCAATGATGCGAACGCCATTGAAATAACCGGCAAGCAGTAACAAAGATCGTGTAGCAACACTGAAGCCTACCAAACCCCCCTAAATGAACCTCAAACTTTATGGTAGCTTTACTATTGCAACCATCGCTACAATCCACCCTTATCAACTCAGATCGCGTCACAACAAGATGAAGTGTAAAAATGAGAAAAATTGAATAACTTTGATTAGTTGTGGCAAAACCGTGCCAATAAATACGCGTTTGGAAAAAACAGTAGGCTTACATTCTGCGTTTGCAATGCTAGTCGCAACATCTCTTTGAAAAACAACAGTTAAGTTGGTCATCGCGAGTCAGTGCAAAATCAACAAACTTTGCAGCAAATCGTTAAAAGCCAAGCTGAAAATGACATTAGAAGACAAGTTAGAGGAGATTATTAAAAGATTGGATAAAATCGACTACAATATGAAAAATATTGATGTAAGAATAAGCAACATTGACAAAAAACTGGACAATGTCAGCTTCCGCTTAGACTCGTTAGAATTAGAATTTGAAACCAAATGCGAAGAAATTGAAAAACTGAAAATATCTAAAGCTGAAGCTGCCAGTATTGAAGAACTGAAGGAAAGAATTGTCTTCCTTGAAACCTTCAAACTAAATTATGAAAATGCTAAGGTAATGCAAGAGTCGTATGATAAACGACTAAATATTTTGGTTCATGGCGTGAAAGAAGACAGTGACAATGCATGGGAAAAAAGAGACAGAACTATCGAAAAATTTGAACAATTTCTACAGAATGGCCTAAAAATTGCCGATCCAAATGATGTGGAATATGTTGATATTCACAGGTTGCCGCAACATCCTGTCAAGAGGAATGGCAAAACAGTTCATAGGCCAATTATTGTTAAACTCCTCACCATGAGCGACAAAAACGAAATCTTCAAAAATGCAAAAAATTTAAAAGATTACAATAATCAACTAAAAGAAGACAACTCCAACAATCCAACCGTCTACATCACTGAACGCCTGCCACATAAGTTTCAACAACAACGGAAACTTTTGCTGCCACAGTTCAAAGAAGCAAAAAAGAAGCAAAAAGCTGTTTGGAAAGCTTTAAACGGTAACTATACGCTATTCATTGACGATAAACAAGTTGATCTTATTGAGACTGATGAAAAGATTGAGACTTTCAAAACTTCAAAATTCAAAACAATCTTGAGACCATGTGATAATTTGAAAATTGTGCATTTACAAGATTAAAAAAGTATTCCTCACAGCTTTTTATACTGTAAACTAATTGCTCGTATTGTAGTAGTGCAATCTTTAGGTGGTAACACATAGCTTTGTAACACAACCGTATTTCAAGGCTTGGAAGGTTTAGGCGAGATCTATTTAAGATTATACTGCTCGATAAAAGGTTAAATTTATTTCTCATTATTCGACCATGGTTTCTTGTCGTTCGGATAAGTTTGGTACTTTAGCTTAAACTAAGTCATTAAACGCTTGCTGATTACTGTTGAAATTTATTGATCAAATTTTAGCGAATTAAGAGTTATAAAATGAAACTGCAAAACTACTGAACCAAGTAAACTTATAAAACCAAAAACAATTGCGAGCATAGTTGAGTAATTATAATGAAGTAAACAATAAAATATTATTTGTTTCACATAAAAACCATCGGACTAGTAACTTTGCTTTAGCGCAGATATTCACACATCCTGCAGAGGTTTAATATGAATCAAGATCAAAGTTTATTCGATTACTATACTGTATTGTTTTGTTTTTTTTGCTTACGAGCACGTGTTGCAACTAGATTGAAGTGTTAACTTTGTGCGCTTATTGTAGCCAACAGTTTGTTTACTTCGCTGATGACCTTTAGTAGTATGCAAATTTTGCAATTACTTCCACGTTTGCAGCGCCGATTCAAAATTGGAAGCTGCTAGAATTTCTCGGCGCAAGTCGACCAGCCAACCATGAAACTGATGAATCTTGTGATCTTAGTGATTTGACGTATAATTCGCTATTGCAAAACATTACTGAGTGCAACTATTTTGATATTCCAAATCTCGACCCTTCTGATAGAAATTCAACTGAAAGCAGTGAAAAGACATTATCCTTACTGCATGTGAATTTACGGTCCATTAATAACTTTCAAAATTTTGACACGTTTGAAGAATTTTTAACTGACCTTTCTTTTTCCCCTGACATCGTGTGTGTATCCGAAACCCGGTTAAAAGGCGAACCTTTGATTAACATTTCAATACCTAATTTCAAATTTGTTCATGCTGATTCTACTACAAAGGCAGGCGGGGTTGCTATTTACATATCATCTAAATTTGACTTTGAACTAGATCGTGAACTTGAAATGCATATAAAGGACTGCGAAGATCTGTGGATAAACTTGACCCAAAAAGAAAAACCATCAAAAAAACTCACTATAGGCGCCATTTATCGTCATCCTAATCCTTCTAGCAATAGCATTGAAACATTTTCTGAAGCCTTAAGCAACTCTATACACAAAATAAATAATCGCAAATGTACTTTTTACGTTCTCGGAGATATGAATATCGATATTTCTGCTAACAAAAGGACACCGGCGGCAACATTGTACATCGATCATTTGACGAGTTGTGGATCCGTCCCAATAATTACTAAACCGACGCGTGTAACAGATAAAACTTCAACAACTATTGATCATATTATAACCAACGATGCAGCGCACGTTATACAACCAGGCGTAATCCGCTGCGACAAAAGCCTTTCAGATCTTTTCGTGATATTCTGCAAGGTAATTGGATACAACTCAGCTCCAACTCAAGAAACGAATTACGTCATTAGAGACAAATCTAATTTCGATGCAGAATTGTTCTGTGATGAACTGAGTAGCGCCATTACTATTTTTATATCGAACGTAAACGAATTAACTGAAGCAAATTTTGACAAAAATTTTGACGCTTTTACTTCTTTAATACAAAAAGTTATTGATAAGCATGCACCTTTGAAACAACTATCCCGTAAACAAAAAAAACTAAAAATCAAGCCATGGATTACAAAAGATGTATAGGCAAAAATTCGCACTAAAAGACGGATGCACAAATCACATTATATAAATGGCAATGAAGCCATGAAACACGAATACAAAATCTTTTCTAACAAAGTAACAAAACTTAAAGAAACTGCAAAAAAAAATTATTACGCAGACGAACTTGAAAAAAACAAAAGTAATTCGCAAAAAACATGGGAGCTGCTTCGGACGATACTGCCCGGAAAACCTCCGAAATCATCAAATTTGCCTACTTCAATTCGCGTGAACAAAAAGGAAAAAACTGAAAAACAATCAATTTTGGAAGAATTTAACAAATACTTTTCTAACATTGGGGAAAATCTAGCGGACAAATTTAAATCTGACAATCCTGAAACGTACAAACTATATCTTCGCAATAAAGTAAAATCGTCAATATTTATGGAACCGCCACGGGTAAATGAAGTGAAGAATTTAATGAACTCTTTGAATTTACGCAAATCAGTAGGGCATGACAACATATCTTCGTATTATTTACGTATTGCATCAGATATTCTATCTCCAGTTTTGTGTTATTTTATAGACAATGCTTTTAGACTAGGAATATTCCCGCAGAATTGTAAAAAAGCCAAAATTATTCCATTGTACAAAACCGGAAAACCCAACAATTTGACTAATTATCGACCAATTTCTATCTTAACTTGTTTTTCTAAAATAATCGAAAAATTAATTCACAAACGATTGTCTTCTTTTTTTGATAAACATTCGATCCTTGCTAAAACACAATACGGATTTCAAGCTGGTAAGTCAACCTCTCATGCCATACTAGATGTATTGACGACAGCCTATGAACATATAAATAACCATGAATACACCGGCCTAATACTATTGGACTTCAAAAAAGCATTTGATACCGTCTCGCATTCAATACTTCTTTATAAACTAGAGCACTACGGAATTCGTGGAGTCGCAAACAAACTCCTTAAATCGTTTTTGTCAGATCGCTCTCAATTTGTTTCTCACCACAACTCGTCATCTGATACTTTAATAAACAGATTCGGTGTGCCACAGGGAAGTAATCTAGGTCCTCTCTTATTTCTAATCTATATTAATGATATCCCTCATGCTCTAAATTCAAACCCAAGATTATTTGCCGACGATACTTGCTTAAACATCAACGCGGTTACCCCTGCTATGTTGAGCGAAAAAATGAATTTAGAACTAACTACTGTACATAAATGGACTACAGCCAACAAAATAACAGTAAACCCCCAAAAATCTCACTGCTTAATAATACCACCCAAAAAGAATCATCGCATATCAAATATTTCAATATATTTTAATGACTCAGTGATAAAGATTAATGACACAGTAAAATATCTTGGTATTACAATTGATAATAAATTGAACTTCGAAGAACACATTAATGCGCTTGCTACACAAATATCTAGATCACTAGGAGTCCTATGCAAACTTCGTCATATTTTACCTAAATCAGCACTACGTAACTTATACCATTCAATGATTCACCCTCATTTGCTCTACGGAATCACGGTTTGGGGAAATGCTTTTGACAAACACTTAAAAAGATTAGCAACCCTACAAAATAAAGGTGTTAAACTAATTTCTGGAGCCCAATGGCGCGATCATGTTACACCTTCCTATTTAAAGCTACAAATTCTAAAGCTGAATGATTTATATCTATACGAAGTTGCTAAGCTAATGCATAAGCACACGCGTAAAAAATTACCCACGAGTCTTTCCACATTCTTTGCCCCGGTCAAAGCGATACACACACGAAGCACTCGTTTAGCATCATCCGAATTAAACCTTTATCTACCCAGATACAAATCTCAAAAATTACAAAAAAGTTTTAAATATCAGGGAGTCAAGATATGGAACTCGGTACCACAAGACCTAAAACAGTTACCCTTTAATCGATTCAAGACGTAGTACAAAAAGCATTTACTCTCAAAATATAAATGAATTTTTCAAGCACCAAAAAGGAGTTATTGATCACAATATATTATAGTGGTTGATAAAGTTTTTCAAAGTTAATAAATTTTAACTCTACTAATTCAAAACAGCAAACCTCAGTAATTGATTTAAAATAATAAGGTGGCTGCTCGACTCGATGACCGAGAGGTCCTTCGCAGCTTCCTGCTACATTTCATTTTAAACAAATGATTGTGTTTGTCTGAAGTGATTATCGAAGTGCAAATAAACGTCATATCTTTCTTACCCATCAAGCAGGGGCCCGAAACGTAACCCAGAAGCTTTAGGACTAGCAACAGCTTTACTAACTAAACGACTGCATAGTGCATATCTACTATAGCAATCAGGGACAATTGTCATCAATACGTGAAAGCACTATGTGGTATGCAATTGCTTAAATGTTGTGCAGTATGATCGTTTGGCAAGGTTACTGCGATTCAAACTCGCTTTAGATTTGCCGCGAAGAATCAGTGAGGCCACAGAGCATTCAAATTGGTTACGCCATTGTAGCGAATTGTTTAAATGAAATTAATTCGCAATGAAGTCACAAACAATTCCAGCACGGTTTGCCATTGCTATGCAACTGCAAAAAGACTACATGACGAAACTACTGCAGAAGTATGGATTGACACGCAAGCAACGTCACAGAATTATGTGTGATATAGATCAAAATAAGTACTTAACTTAAATAGTTGTGCTGGTCGGTACTTCCATAAAAGTGCTCGATGATGTATATCAGCGCTTGTTAAATATATTTCGAACATACCACACTAATAAAATTTAAAAACACTAAAACCCTCTAGAACCTGTTTAGCCTTTCGGTTCTGCAGGAGGGTGAGCTACAAGAAAAAAAAATGAAATGAAACTGAAACTACACCATGGAAGACCCAAACTGTTTTTGAGAATTGTATATGAGAAATTAATTCGCAATGACGTCACAAACAATTCCAGCACCGTTTGCCATTGCTATGCGGTTCGCTTAAACAGTTAGGGTCTTCCATGGTTGTAGTGTAGTTTCAGTTTCATTTCATTTTTTTCCTTGTAGCTCACCCTCCTGAAGAACCGAAAGGTGAAACAAGCTGTAGAGGGTTTTAGTGTTTTTAAATTTTATTAGTTTGGTCTGTTCGAAATATATTTAAGTTGCTAACTTAAGTACGCAAATTAATACAGCCCTGGTGTACACATTTATTCAAAAACAATCAAACTAAATTCAAAGTAGCAACGATAGCAATTGAGTGTAGAAAAACAAATTTTTATCTAAATTTCTGAAATCTAAGTGCTGCAACAGAAGAATTGTTTAGGAAGAACACAAGAAACTACAGATTTGAAACTTGCTTTTCTCCAATGGTAATGTACGAGTGGTGTACTTTGTGTGGTGCCAATGGTGTACATTACCGTTACAATGGTGCCATGTGCAGAGTACTTTACATATTAACACGCTATGGCGGATAAGTTGCAAATCCAAACACCTTCCTGTGAAGTAGGATATCAATTATGAAAGCAATTTACAACAAGCCTAAATCTGTATGGGAATTTGAGGGAGCTTGGCAATATTTGGATCTTCAAAAAACAGTGTACCATACCAAAGCTTTCAGCTACCTCAGAATTTGCAACACGACCAAGAGAGCATGTATACCAGAGCTGGGCATTTAAAAAACACATCGTAAAGCACAAGCGCAAATTCCGCAACCAAAATTTTTCTAGTTTAAAGCACAAGCACAAATTCCACAACCAAAACTTTTTAAGCTTGAAGCGCAAGCGCAAATTCGGCAAAAAATATTTTTTTAGCTTAAAGTGCAAGGGCAAATTCCGCAACCAAAACTTTTTAAGCTTGAAGCGCAAGCGCAAATTCCGCAAAAAATATTTTTTTAGCTTAAAGTGCAAGGGCAAATTCCGCAACCAAAATTTTTTTAGCTTAAAGCGCAAGGGCAAATTACGCAACCAAAATTTTTTTAGCTTAAAGCGCAAGCGCAAATTACGCAACCAAAATTTTTAACCTTAAAGCGCAAGCGTGAATTCCACAACCAAAATCTTAAAAGCTTAAAGCGCAAATGCATATTCCGTAGAGAAAACCCTAAACGTTTTAAAGCGCAAACACAAACTCCGCAACCAAAAATTGAAGATAGTACAGCGCAACTACAAACTGATTGCTTGAGAAGCGCATACAAATTTCACTATTTAAAAAAGTTTTTGAGTACAAATTTTTGCATAATCGAAGTTTCAAAAGCGCGCTGCAGACGATGGTGTTAAGTACAAAAATATGAAAGTACAAACATTGTACCATCTTCAGCTAAGTTGCTCTGGAATAAACCAACTGCAATGTGTTTAGCCTTTAGACCAAACATAGAATTATTTTTATTGTTGAAAAAAGCAATTAAACACTAAAACAAAAAAATAACAAAAATAAACAGCAATAAAAATAAATAAACACCAAAAGAAAAAAAAACTCCACTAACTCACATTCAGAAATAATGCGTTATTTATTGAGAAAAATTGACTTTTTTAAACACTTTTCATTCTCACGCAGCAAAACAAACTTTTCAAAATTTTCTTTTATCATAGACGATTGCTTCAATCGCAAAATATCAGAACTAACAGCAAATAATCTCTCGATGGCGCCCGAACTAGGGATAGCAGTGATAATTCTTTTGAATTTTTGCAACCACGCATCTCTCTTGTAGGCAGGAAAGCAATCTTTGGTGATTTTGTCGCTTGCTCTTCCGACCCTTTCATCTCATCCATTTCCTATTGTAGCGGCCAAGTTTTCGGCTACTAATTACAGTGCAAAAAACAAAAGGTATTTCGTACTTTCTAAGTAAGATAGCTTAAATTATATACAGGGTTCAAAATTAACGCCTGCTCACTTGCCCAAGGCAAGCTGAAATCGCTTCGAGCAAGCTAGTTTTCAGCTTAACTTCCCCGACGGGCAAGTTAACAAAATTAGACAACTTCAAACAAGATTATTTAAAGACGCAATTTACCCGGTTTTGTTGCAATAAAGTAAAATTTGTACGTAGAGAAAGTTGTTCCTTGTTTTATTTTAGTAAGCACTTTGTAACTATCAGAATTAATGCATTGTCTAATAGTATGCACATTATTAATCACAATTAACACGTCTTAATCGCACGCAGATTTTTTGATTCTTGGACGCATTAAGCAACTGTTTGCACAAAATGTTACGTTTTTTTTTTCTAGAAAAGTTTTCCGACGCTTGCTACGCTAACGGCTGTTTCAGATACCACAAGTACTACCCTGCGCTGCATGAAGATAACGTCAAGAACTTTGCAATTTTTTTGTTATGATTATTTTGAAGATCTTTTAGCTTCAATTACTTTTGCAAAAAAAATTTCAGCTTTCTAGCTGGTGTAGTTTCCAAAATATTCGCTAATAAAAATAGGTTTGCAACAAACCACAACGGTAATTAATAATTATGATTGTTAAATATTACATGAAATATTTACAATCAAACAATCGATTTTTGCTGATACATGATTGGAAAAAGTTACTTATTGCGTCACATTATCTGAACAATCGCACACAAAAACTTGATTCTCAAAACTACGCGTATTTTGAAAATTCAGTGCTTTTTTTCAAGTTAAAAACTTAGAGTACCTTTTTTTTTCGGGCAAGTTGAAATTTTCTTGGGCGAGTAGACATTTGATAACATTTGCCTGACGGGCAAGTAGTCAAAAAAGTTAATTTCGATCCCTGATATAATATTAATACATTACTTTTAGTCTTTCAGCAGTATACAGCATATAGTTTATCTAAAGCACAAGTACTACCACTAGGGATGGGCATTTCAGAATAGTAGGCTATTCCAGAATTATTCCGAAGAGCTAAAACCGAATCCAGAATACAGAATCCTATTATGGCTTAAATTAACTTAATTTGCTGAAAAAGTGAACAACAAGTCAACCACCACCGATATTCAGAAAAAAATTATTCAACGATTTGGTTAATTAAAGCAGCGCTTTATTGGAGTGCATAACATTGAGTGCTTCTAAATATTCACCACTTAGTTGCATTCTCAATTCGCTTACAGTCAAACCTGCACTGAAGAAGCACCCTTCGGATGAAGCTGATGGTGCAGAAATGCAAAGGTTGCTTCAAATAGAAAGTTGAAAATTTGGAACCACAATTTCATGTATCCATTTTAAAAGGTTAAAAAGTTTGAGTTTTGGAGGGTCCGTTTGGGGGAAACCCCCATTGTACCACCCCCAATTTTCGTTACGTTTAGTTTATTTTTGATATCTACCCATTTCAAAGATTTGATTTATCTAGCTCTAACGGTTTAAAAGTTCAAAATTTTGGAGGACCCGATTGAGGGAGATCTCCCAACCTGGCACCCTTGATTTCTGTCACACACTAGTCCTCCCTGATATCTTCAATCGCTCAAACTTTGAATACAGCGCGTTTAGCGGTTTAAAAGTAGATAACGCAGAAGAAAACAAAACAAGAAAAAAAATCTTTCTCTCAGCAATCAGCATGTATCAACTATCCCGTTATCATGCTTTAAATCTGCAAAATAAAAATTTATTTATTTTTTGACAGGGACAAGCAGATCAGCATTGAAAAATTATTTAGTGATTGCGCATCTTAGAAAAAATTTTGCAATTAAAGCGCAACAAATATTAGATTTACCGATTCGAAAACGCAAATTGCGCAAGCGCTGAAAAAAGACATAGAGCGCAACGCAAATTGCGCAAGCGCTGAAAAAAAAGGCATAAAGCGCAACGCAAATTGCGCAAGAGCTAAAAAAAAGGCATAGTGCGCAAGTGCGAAACTTGTGAACTATTTTGCGAAACGCCCACCTCTGATGTATACTGTATATCAAAACCAGACAATTTTTGCCAGACCTAAAACGCCACTTTACTATTACTGGGGGGCCAAACATATTCAAAAATATCTAGTCAAAATTGTGCAATAGACAAAAGTCACAGAACCTAAGTTCCCTCGAAGCTGCGTGCCTGCGCAGTATATACTTTAGTTCTTCCTCGCTAAGCATAAGTGTTGATAAAAGCAAGCCCCATAATTGAGATTTGATACAATTATTTTCCAATATCAAGATGTAGTCAGTTAATTTTGTAATGATATCATGAACTTCTTCTGTGCCAGTAATCAATCCTGCATATTAACTAAAATGACATCATAATTATTTGACAATCTCAATACAGCGCATTACTATTGAAAAACACGTGAAAACGACATGTTGTCGACAAAATGTTAATTTGGTTAAACAGATGTTTAGATTAAGTTACTTGGAAGTACTGTTCTGATAAGGGATACATCAGTAAGCACAAGACGTGACAGTTAGTTGTGTGCTTCAATGAAAAGTACTCAAAAACATCAGGTTTAGAGAAGGAATCAAATAATGATTGGTAAGAGGTTGATGAAACCGTGACCTTGGTAAGTGAAGTTACGCACCTTATCACTAGGGCACAAGGGCAGTTGAAATTCAAATCTGATTTCAGGTACTTATGCCGTAAGCTACCGTGTGTCCACACTGTATGCTAGGGATCAAAATTGATGGCAAAATCGCTGAGATACCGTTCCTAGCCTACAGTTTGGATACGCGGTAGCTTACAGCATAAGTACTTGAAATAAGATTTGAATTTCAACTGCTATCGTGGACTTAGGATAAGGTGCGTAGCTCCACTTACCACGATCACGGTTACAGATGTTCAAAACCTACTTACGTTTGGTGATGATACATACTTTAGGAAAACTTTAGTGCATTAAATGCTTTGAAACAATTTAAGTTCTAGGACTCTGCCTGAAGATCCCTAACAGAGTGAAACACAAGACGGTGAGGGGTTAAATTTGTCATTAACAATTTGCACCACACAAAAGATGCAACTACATAAATTTATCGACATCAGTGTATTTGTTATTCAGGCATTTATTTTACAAACTAATCGTTTTTTTTCAGTTTATTAGTTAATTTATATTCATATTTTATATTTTTTCGAATTCTTTAAGGCGCAAACGTTATTTTTGGGAGCTCACACGGCCTTTCACTCCGTGCACACTAAACAAACACGTTGCGCAAAACGGAGAAATTCGCTATAAACGTTTTGACCCCGTCAAAACCAAAGACTGTAATCAATTCTTTACACCCAATCCATCCTAGTTTCAAATCAATAAATATGTAACAAACTCCTAGGAACAAAATTCATCATTCAGGGCATCATTCTGAGGAATGCATCTAATAGCAGATAAAACGAAGAAGTACGATATAAAACACCCAATAAGTAAAAACGGGCGTAACTGCGCGCCTAGCTGGTTTCCCAAAGTAGCCAATGACTATTTCAATTAAACAATGCATTGTCTATGGGAGATTCACATACAATCAAGCTAAAACAACGGATAGAAATCGTCCTGGGTTCAAAACCGCTATGCTTTAACGAAATTTTAGGAAACAATTCATTTCAGGACAAATTAGTAACCGCCTAACTAATAAACCTTTTCCCTACATCAACAGATGGAAAAACCAGTGGCGTAACAAGAGATTTGTGCCTGGGGGGAAAAGCTTCAGAGGGTCCACTATTTGATGGCACAAGTAAAGAAAATTGAACTCCATTACAAATTTCGCAATTTATTACGCCAACATTATTTGAGGACCAATCAAGATTTCGTCGTGGGCCTAGATCTGGGGAAGGAGGGGCAAAGGCGCATTTACGAACAACGCTGGCTTCAGTAATTCGGCATGAAGAATCAATGCCGCATCTGGAATTAGCTACAAAGTATTAAAGACCAAAACACTGAAAATGAATAAAGAATCTAAATTTGAAATTTCAGTTATTGTTTTTTTTTGTAATGAAAAAATAGATCACAAAATATAACACTTATTTTGCACCGGAGCAAAGCGTGGCTATTTTTTTTCCTCGACAGCTCATTAAAACAACCCAAATGCATCGCGTTAAAACTACCGCAGAAAAATGAACAATTTTCGCCGCGTTCGGCTTCAGTTGTAAAAAGGGTTTTAGACAACATGTGATTCTTTATTCTTCAAAGCAAAAAAGCGAGTAAAGAGAGAAGCTTTTCTAGCTGCAAAAACCACTGTGCTTTTTTGCCACGTCATGCAATCGCTTTGATTAAATGTAAGAAAACCACCGAAAACTAAACGCTTTGTTTTTTTCTCTTAATCTGCATTTCCTTTTTTTCTTGCGCTGCTGTTTAGCGCTTTTTCTCTTAAGGTGTAAATTTTCAATGAAGTAGTAACTTCGAAAAAATAACGACGTTTTTATTATCGTAACTCTGTTATTGCAAAAACGAAGCTTATTTATCCTTTAACTAAAGCGGATTCACAGTTGCGCAACTCTCCCCCCAATACCCCTAAATTTTTCTTATCGCTTACGGACGATTTACAAAAATGACCCATATGGTCGAAAAATCAACGAATTTCACTGAAAAGCGGAAGATTTGCATCACTGACATAAAGTTGAGCAGAACATTTAATTTTCAGAAATGATCAGCTCAAAAAGCGATTACACCATAGTTATTCCCAGCTTCAGACTCATTTATCCATCAACCATGTACCAAAGTGAAATGGTTTTTGAGTTGCTGAAGATGAAGAAGTGAGATAAAGAAATAAAACTATAAAATCATTTATTTGCTAATAACTATTGTTGATGTGTTTATAAACTTGGCTTGACGTTATCTGGCAATTTTTTGCCGTTATGTGTTTAAGTTTAAACTTGTCTTGCTGTTGTAAGCTGCTATCAATATTTTATTATTTTTTACTTTGCTATAACATCTTGCTTTCACTGGTGGTTGTTTCCATTTCTCACACTGTCTGTATATTTCACAAAAGGTTTAATAGACTTGGTGATCGTTCTGGTCTTTCACTGTTCCTACCTGAGCATATTGTTGCATGTTTTTGAGAATAGATACTAATACTAGTACACACAACACAATTTAAAGTATCATACACAGGACAATATTATTCTGTTGAAACATGGTGAAAATATGATTGATTCAGCTTCTAGCTGGCACTGAACTCACAACCCTTAAGCCCGCAATTTGACAAACTGTCCCCTTTATTGGCAGGATGTGAAATACAATGAAATGCTGCCATTTAAGTGCAGTTCTATAGTTGTTTATTGATGGCAATTTTCTGCATGACTTTTGCATAAAACAATGCTCAAAACGATAGTTTAGTAGCTCACATCACGCAGTTTAATAAATCATCTCTCAGTTAGGGAAATCTCCTGTATATGCATGCGTTTTAATAGTCATGTAAGAGTGAAATAGGCATTTGTTGCAATGGCGAATCTTTTTTTCGAGTGCTACAATTGGGACGTGTTGTGTGAACCAATACTAACTTCTGGCTTGCATTGCTCTGACATCACTTGTCTTGTATTCATTCGCTTTGCACATTCGAGGTTGATTTTAAAAAATACTGCAGGGTTTCGAGCTGAGAACTTTTTTCTGGAAGTTGATGTAACAATATATTTTCCAAATATAGTTGCAAAAAGTAGCCCCTAGATTGGTGGAACAGCCTTTTTTTCTAAAGCTAGTAGAATTTTCAGCTTACAGACTAACAATGTTTGAAGTTTCTTTATTTTCTACAGTATTTCTTAGGCCAAAAACTGTCAGGAAAAGTTGTTATTAATAGAATAATATATAAAGCACAAAATATTCCACACCAAAGCCACTACTTAATATCTTTTTTGTGCTAAATCTTATGCAGGTTTTGAAGTAGGCAAATTTACATAAAACAACCTACAGAAGAAGACTGATAAAAAATGCTAGGACATTTTTGCACCAGCTTTTCTGGCACTTTCTTATACTGGTACCAGAATGAGAGTGAACACTACATCATCCTAAAATATTAAGATAGGCTATTGTCTTAACAAATACTGTAAGCTATAATATAACTAAGCACAGTAGTCAAATTACCTGCATAAACCATTCCATTGCTGCTTAAATCCATAACAGTTTGAGATGACAGAGAGCTAATTGTCTGTGTGAGTGCTGGTTGAGGTATTGCCGTTTTCCACCTGGGAAAATCTGCAACTATTACAATCTACAGTTAAACAGATGGTTGGCAGAGGTGGGCAGTACCAAGCACAAAAGTACTGCAGTACTTTTTTAGTACTGGCAACGACAGTATTTTTTCAATGATGGTACCAAAGTACCAGAACTACCATACTTTTTTAAGGAACTTTCAGTAGGCTATTTTGAGTTTTTTGTTATGACTTATCGATTGAAAATCGAACTATCTCTCTCTCTTTGGAGTGGAGCTAATAAATTTTTAACTCCAAAATATACAGCTATGGTTCACTCCAAAGAACGACTCAAAGTATGTTTGCCAATAATGAGTACGTAATTGCAACATCTCTGCATCCAAAGTTCCGTATTATCTGTGATGACTATTGAAGATGAAAATGATGAAACTCCTTTGTGTATAAAGCAGGGTGTTGGAGCAGGGCAAATTTTGAAGGTGCTTCAGCTCCTGCTTCAGAGCTCTTCGCTATCCTGTCATTGCTCCAGCTCCAGAGCTGAATAAAAAGAGCTGCTCCGATACGGCTCCAGTTCCAGTATTATTCAGACTGGTACAGGGTTTTAGTTTTACATTGTCCTTTTAGCCTACCTAAAGTTTTATCAATTAATTTCAAAATCAACTTTGCTCAAAAACACAACAACCAAAACCTAGGCATAGCCAGGATTTTCGGTTGGAGGGGGGGGGCAAACCACAAATCACTTGCAATGATGTCATCAGAAACTTTCGAAAGAGGAACTTTTTGTGAGACAAAGATATAATAGAATGGATGACCAGTAAGCCTTGGTATGATTTACCAAAGTTAACGATGAAAATGTCTCAATTGGAAGATGTGTTGAGTAAACTAGTGTAACTCAACTGCATCACATGTGGGAGTCTGGAGGCTCCGCCCACAGAAGCTGGGCAATTTTTTGAAAAAACAAGCTGTTTCAATGCCAATGGATCACATTCTGCAAGTGTTCAGAGCCATCTGAAAGAACTAGATTAAATCATTTGAATGCCAATTCAAAAATCTAAATTGCTTAATCCTCCATTTACTTACAATTTAAGTCCAAAACAAGCTTAAAATCTAGCACTTTGGGGTTAAATTTTGTATGTGATTTAGCCCAAGTAGAGAATGAGATGAAGAAAAATGGTCTGGTCAAAGAGGGTGCATGTGATCAATTGAAATGGCGAGGCACAGTAAAAACAATGACCATACGAAATCCAGCCAATTCCGTCAATGGGGACAATACCAAATCCAACATGTGATGATGATGTATATGTTGTACACGGAAAATGCTAAAGGAAACTGACACCGAAGAAACAATTAGGCTTTTTGTCACATTTTAATCATTGCTGGCATTTCAATTGGGGGGGAGGGGACCGGGCCCCCTGGCTAGGCCTATAAACCTAAATGCTGCACACAATTTAATGACATCCAGGAACTAAGCAGTAGTTAATACTAGAGTAAGCAGTAATTAAATAAGGGAGTTGAATGCAGCAATTTTAAGCACAAAGGCAAAGTTTTTGTTTTTACAAATGACCCATCTATTTACGACAAAAAATGTTTTGTTCACAGTAGCTTTTAATGAGTGAACAACAATCAATTTTTTTAGATGCTGCGCAAATGGTTACACTTAGAATAGTTTATTTCAGTTTTATATAACAAAAGCTCCTTTTACTCTATATATGACTTTGCACATTGTATGTACACTCAAACTAAAAAGAGCGATGAAGAAAAGTGATAGGCAACTAAGAAGATCTGGAGCTGAGAGCTATTCTACAGTAATGTTGCTATGGTTCCAGCTCCACCTGAATTTAAATGTGGGCTCCAGCTCCGGCAAAAATAGACTGCTCCAGGGCTCCGGCTCCAACACCCTGGTATACAGGAATGTAACAAACAATTTAAGCCAAAGTTAGTTAACGTGCTACAAGCAGGGTGTCCAATCACCTAAGAGCAAAAAACTGAAAAAAATGACAGCAATTCGTAGAAAAAAAATGACAATATTTGTGAAAAACTAAAAATCCTTTAATGATTCTACTTACATATTAAGGTTTTGCAACCATGCCACTAAAACAAAGATATTGGAACCTTCTACCCAAGTTATATTGCAAGCACTGTTTGACAAACGAATATAACATTTTCAAACCAATTAAGTAAAACTTCTTTGGCAGAAAACGAAATATACAACATCCAAGCACCTAAAAATAGAAGCTTTACATCATCAAAGCAGGGCTGAGATGACTCAAATCAGTCACTTGACTCAAGTCGAACTCCAGTAATTTTCTTTTCATGGAAATGACTTGGACTCAACTCGAGTCACATTAATGTTGAAAACTTGACTCATAGGCCTAATTTAGATTTTATTCATATTAAGAATTAACAGCAACCAAGCGTCTTTTTGTGGAATGTTAAAAAAAAAGGCTTTATTTCACCGGAAATTTTTATCTAGTTTTTTATTAATTCTGACTCAAATCTAACACAAACTCAAATGCTTACTTTAAAACTATTCCCAAATTGAACCCTAACCCAAACCCTAACCTAAACCCTAATCTTAACCCCTAAAAAAGCAAATGAAAAAAGGGCGGATGAATATTTCTCATTCTCGTTATATTCTCTTTAAGTTGAAAATTTTCAGTGAAATAGTCACTACTTAAAAAAAATTGCACTGAAAATCATTTTTATAAAATTTTAGTCCACTTTGAAAGTTAAATTTTAGCATATTTTCATACTTTTACAGCAATAGTGTTTATTTTTTTTTCTTTTTTATAGATAACTGAGGATGACACACTTGAATCAAAATCGATTTTATCATGCAAAATTAGAAAAACTAGGTTTTTAATAATATTTTAAGGCTGGTTTCTTAGCCATTTTGAAATTGACCAGTTCTTTTGTGGAATACATTTCTACCATTTCATGCATGTTAAATAAATTTAATGTTGCAAAGTGGTTTAATCACAGTAATCAGAGTTGAGGCAAAGAGGTCAGGAGGCAGAACCCCAGCACTGGAAAGCTTTGGTAATTTTTAAAATAACTCAAATTTGAAGGTATTTTTGTTCAAACTTCTATTTCGAAAAATTTCTGCAAAACGTCGAAAATAAGTATAAAAACATTTAGCAGAGCAAAGCTATTTTAGTACCCATCCTTTGCCCCTTTTTGTGCTTTTGTCCATACTTTACATATGACCAAGAAATGAAACAAGAGATTTTGCAGCTATTAGTGACAATTATTTCATATGCAATAAGTAAGACAGCTAGCGCAGAATGGATGTAAAATATTTGAAATACATACCCCAAGTGCCTGCTTGAATTGCTATTGTACCTACAAATTATCTCGTGTTTGTGTATTTAAGTCATGACCCAAACTATAACAGAGATAGGTCAACAGAACTGCACACTGCTCTCCCTGAACCATTATGGTTGCAGATCTTTTTTCGGATTTTATTTCACGGCCCAAACAAATACAAATATTTCTTGACTAAAACGTCATTGCTGGCTATAAAATAGAGCTTACAGTACTTATTCTGTTGTGTAAAATTTCTGACCATAAGTCATACAATTAATTTTGGCTTGCTGCACTAAAACAAATCTGAAATCTGCCCCACTGCCACCATCAAGTTGATGCCAGATACATTTATACTCCATTTTTATTTCAATTACGCTAATTTACTGTTTTTTTGAGTGTGCTATTTTTATTGTTATAAGTTTTTTTTTTACTGTGCCTTGCTTGTGGCTCTAATAAGTGGGAGCATCACGACACACAATTCCCATCTCCTACCTAACGATACTACTGGCAGAGGTTTATTTTCTGCCTTTGTCAGAAGATAATCATGAAAATTGAAAACATCACCAATTCTTAGACTCCCTTATCCCTCTACGACAAAACAAGTCTACTGACACGTTTACAACCTCTGCAATATACGTACCAATTAGTGTTTCTCGAATAAGTTTTTCAATTTACAGTACACAAATCTTCGAGATTTAACGACACTGTTATCGGTACTGATCAATGGCGCAACCAGGTTGGGCTAAGAGGCTTCAGCCCCTTTCTTCCCTTAGCCAAGCCATGTAGACAAGTGTTTAAAGGGACAGGGAACTCAAAATCAATGTTTTTTGAGTTTTGAATCGTGTTAATAGTACTTGCAACACCTTATAGAGATGATCCGGTGATATTTTTATAACTTTTTTCAAAACTGAGCTTTTTTTGGTTTCTTCTTAAGTAGCTGTAAACATAGTAACATTTTCAATCGAGGTATCTATGACGTCATAATGACCTGTGACGCATGGTTCATTCATAATTATCCAGTGGACTAATCGCGTACGCGTAATAACGTTGCACCATTTCGGTCTGTTTTGAAGAAAAACAAGCACCGTCTTGCTGGAAAAGCAAGCGTGCTTTTTTTGCTAATTCAATAGAACGGGTCTAGTGCAGTATTGCTTAGTGTACGAATGGAAAAGCTGAATGCAAACAATCGCTGATTTCGAGAGAACCTGCATTTTACGCGCTTGCAGAAAGTGCTCAATGTATAAAAACAGAGCTAAAATAAAACGTAAAACCGGATCTAAAGCTTTTAGATCTGGTTTTACGTTTTATTTTAGCTCTGTTTTTATACATTGAACCAGCATTTTATGTTGTCAGCGAAAATCTATTTTGTTTTGCAATCTATGCAATTACAGTAGAATTTAAAAGGGGTTTAAATATTATCTATTGATCATTCGGAGTCAACCTATGTAAGTGCAGCAGCACATTTAAAAAAAGATTTTCTGTCGGTCGTTGTGAGGTAGCTTAATTCCAAATAAAATGCAGCACAAAGCAGATATTATATGCATTATCTTCGTCGGGATGATTCGATTTGCTCCACATTTTTGCAGCGTTTCACAATCAGCATATACCTGGGTTCACACTGGAACTTTTTTTGGTTACACACTATCGAAGTGAGGGGCATGGCCACCTTCCCCCACCTGGCTACGCCCCTGCGATTGCATTACCTATTCTGATTGATTGATTGGTTCCATCTTTATCCTTCTTTCACGGGAAAGCGACAATGGTGCTATACATTGGATGAATCCTCACCCACTTAGAAGTTACCGGTGTTTTGTCGAACGTTTTATTGCTCCTTCCCATTTCCACCAAGCAGAGATAAGCGTCGTGAAGCGTTTTATCTAAGGACGAAACAATGCCACGAGGGCGCGAGTTGAACTGCAGACCTTTCGATCATGACCACCGTAAAAACGGCGCTCGACCACACTGCCGACCATGTTAGTCGTAGCAAATACATTCATGCATTCTGTTATGCATTATGCGCATTATCTAGAACAAAAATCGGCAAGATGGCCGAGCGGTAACGAGCTCGACTCTGGTACGGTAGGTCTAGGTTCAAATCCTGGATCGGTCAAACTGGAGAGTTGCCAACGGCTCGCCACTGCTGCAACTTTTCTTCGAAAGGAGCTGTGTTGTCCAGGCGCAATGTCGCGGCAATGGGCCCCGCAAACTCGTTTCACGCTTCGGCGTAATACAGCGCGTGTAATGAAAATTTGATTTTTTGAACATATCTACAACTAAATTAGAGAATAAGAGTGGTTGTTATCACCAGGTCTACCGGGGATGGTAATTAATAATAGGTTAGCCCAGCCTCACTGCTCTTCCGGTAGAGGTATCAAAGAAACAATGAACAACGCTATTTATTCAACCTAACTTTTCGCTCGGCTGGTATACACTCTGAAACCAAACTACGTACAGTAGTTTTACCGTAGCAACGGACCTGGTTGCTACCGCAAAACTATGGCAATCACCAATCAAAACTGTCAGAATTGACCACCAATTGACGCAAAATAAAAGTTGATACCAGAGCATATATGGCCGACCATCTTCAGAGGGGAGATAACGGAGTGCCACGCACCCTCCACTACAAGCAAAAACAGTGCATACTTATACTTTACAATGAGCCTACTATACAAAATTTTATTGTTGTTTTCTGACTGTTTTTGCTAGAAGTAAGTGGGTGCCTGACACTCCTTTACCTCACCTAGGTTGTCTATTAAAATCAGCAATTACAGTATTTGCATTCAGCTTTTCCGCTAAAACGTACACTAGGCTACATACAGCTGTGCTATACCGTCCTATAACTATACTATCGAATTAGCAAAAAAGCAGGCTTGCTTTCTAGCAAAACGGCGTTTCTATTTTCTTCAAACTTTTAAACTTGTATGCTATGACTACTATCCACACTTCTACACTACAGGGACTTGCTTACTGCTTCTAATCACTGAGGTCTCGAAGCACAAAAAAATGAAATCTGCACTAGACTTAGATGATGGCTTTTCGAAAAGCAGCAGCAGAAATCGCAGCACAGGTTTTGACTGACAACATAGGCCTACTGTGTTATGCAGTTTTTTTCTCGAAATCGTGTGAACACTGATGCTGTATATTTGTGCATTCAGCTTTTCCATTAAAACGTACATTACGCTATACTGCGCTACCCGTTCTATTGAATTAGCAAAAAAGCACGCTTGCTTTTTCAGCAAGAAGGTGCTTTTTTTCTTCAAAACAGACCGAAATGGCGCAACGTTATTACGCGTACGCGATTAGTCCACTGGATAATTATGAATGAACCATGCGTCACAGGCGATTGTGACGTCATAGATACCTCGATTGAAAATGTTACTATGTTTACAGCTACTTGAGAAAAAACTAAATAAAACTCAGTTACGAAAAAAAAATTTAAACTATCACCGGATCAGCTTTGCAAGGTGTTTACAAGTACTATTTAAATGACTAAACCTCGATAAGAATTACAGTTGTGTTCCCTGTCCCTTTAAACATGCTTTGGACTTGACTTGTGAGTTAGGAGGAGAGGGCTTGAAGAAGCTGGGTTGTTTAATTCTTCAATTCCTTCCTAATCGTAGCAATTTGGTTCTTTTAAATGGCTCCAAAAAGGTAATAAATTTGATCCATGTAGTACTAAAATGGCTCGTTTTTGTGAAAAATCACAGAAGCTGGTGGCCCCAGACCCCCATGGCCTCTGGCAGTGCATGGTAGGAAAAGAAATGGAAAAAAAATTTTTGGTTATGGAATATGGAAGATGCCGAAATGGAATGGAAAATTTCAAAACTGGAATGGAAGACAATCTTTCGTACTTTTATACCAATTCCATACTAGATTTCGCTCATGGCATTTATAGAAAAATAATTAAGGATAGGGATAACTAAAACTATGTGGACAGCAAATCATCTGTCGACAAATAAATTAATAGGACAATTTGGTCATGAGCAATGCACAAACAGTGTAGGCACTGCATCATCAGATCATAGAATATGTTCATTGTAATTTGCAGCTGCATTGATGCTGACAGGATTAATCTTTGCCTTGAGAATGACAATTTGCCTGGTGCTACCGTCAGAGCAAATGAAGAGAGGGGACACTAAAACAGACTGAACTTTTGTACATTAAAACTGATCTTGTATGACTGCAAATTATGAGCAATGTCAAAATTCTGTAATAATGTTTTTAAAAAAAGTCATGCAAGTCCGGTGGCCTTTCTTAGCTGCTTTCGTTTCCAGCCAATAATCACTTGAAAAGTCTATCCGCTGCAGTGACTGCGACCAAAGCAACTTTGAGTGTGCTCTAAAAAACAAAAACAGCTGGTCTTTTGAAAAACAAAATAAATGATTTTGTTGGTCTACATTTCTACTCTACAACACACCCAAAAACAGGTATGCAACCATGATTTTGCTAAAGGAGAGGGCTTGGAAGTTAAAACTTTTTTTTTGTGGAAAAATGCCGTGATCGGGTGGCAAGCTGAGCAAAGTGCAGCAACTAAATCATCTCATAAAGACGGGGGTCTGGGGGTGAAGCCCCGGTCGCTGTGCAATTTTTTTTTCGAGAAAAAATAACTATTTCAACACCATTTGGATCACATTTTGCATGTTTTTAAAGGCGGTGAATCATCCAGCCAATTCCGGTGGTTTACAATAGCTAAAATTGAACTATAATTTTTGATATTTTTTATTTTAATTTAGGAACTGCGATTGCAAAGATATTCAACAAATACAAAAAGATGTCCCCCCGAAAAAAAGTTTTTGGAAACTGTGAGTTTTGTTCTTCCTGCCAAAACCACAGTAGGCCTAATGGTTTAGAGAATTGTGGTAGGCCTAATAGTTTAGAGATAGTTTATTTCTAAATAGTTTAGGCCGAACTATCTCTAAACTATTAGGCCTAATAGCATAGGTGGGCACAAGTCCGCTACTTGTTAATAACGAAGCTAACTTTTTCATTAAGTCGTTAATCCGTTAAAAAGTTTTTTTGTGTTAACGGACTAAATTAACTTCCGTTAAGTTCTGTTAATGGACTTAATTAACTTCCGTTAAGTTCTGTTAACTTCCGTTAAGGTCTTCATTGTTAATATCTTGCATCATTCATTCATCGTACCTGTACAAACCAGTTCGCACTGGTAACACTTGTTGCGTATTAGCACGAGTTTTATAGAAGAGAGCGAAGAAAGGAGCTCTTTTTTGTGGCAAATAATAAGCTGCAGTCTCATAGATCTATTAATTATGGCTGTTTGCAATTTCCAAACATTTTCTGGTCGCGGCTTCGTTAGTGCATTTGAACTTATTTTTATCTTGAAATTAGATTAGATTGTAAAATGTAACTTTCAAAACACAAAAAGACCACCATAGCAATAAATATTTCCTTACAATCAGCTCAACAGCGTCAACACGTGTTCTAGAAGCGAGAGAATAAAACGAAATGTAAATTACACACAAAATATTAACAAATTTACTGACTTTATTAACTTCCGTTAATTAAAGCTAAAAATAACGCATTAACGTTAACGGAGGTGTGAAGTTTGTTAACGGACTAGTGGTTAACAAAGCTAACGTTTTGCGTTAACTTGCCCACCTATGCCTAATAGTTTAGAGATAGTTAGGCCTAATAGTTCAATAAGATTACAGTAGGCCTAATAGTTTAGAGAACTGTGATTTAGGCGGGAAGATCAAAACTCAGAGTTTCCAAACACTTTTTTCGAGAAGACATCTTTTTGTATTTGTTGAATATCTTTGCAAACGCAGCCCCAAAATCAAAACAAAAAATATCAAAAATTATAGTTCAATTTTAGCTATTGTAAACCACCGGAATTGGCTAGATGATTCATCGCCTTTAAAGCAATTTGAAAGAATTGAATTACTATCTTAGAAGCCAGTAGAAAAATTAAACTGCCTGCCCATTCAGCTCTTATTTTACCTACAAGCCAATTCAAAAACATGTTTAAACGCTTGCATTTTAGGGTTAAATTTTTTAAGTGACTGGGCTGGGAGGGGGTTTGAAGCCCCTTTTCACCTTGTTGCACCACTATATCCATTAACACTTAGCAGCCTATTGCGCATCCCGACCCATAGTTTGAGAAACACTAACTTTGAGATTATAATACTACTTTGAATTGAATACAATGCAAGCATTCATGGTTTTGAAATTGATATGACTAGCCAGACTACTTGATGACTTGGTGGGTTCAGAGGTGTAAACTTTGGATGTTAAATCTAAACTTGAAGCCCTACACTTCCATAATTTAAAAACTTCAACATACTGCTAATAGTCAAGTTGGTAGGATTGAGTGTTATTATTCCTTCTTGTATCATTGTCAGTTTTCTTGTCGTTACATGATGTTCCAAAAAAGTATTTTTAGTGAACCAAAAGGGGGGGGGCAAGGACCCCTGGTCCCCTGTAGCGACGACACTGAATTTACCAAGTGACAAAACTTTTGCTTCCATTGTAACAAAAACTTGTATCTACTTTTCTATCCTTGATAGAGCTTAATTCTTTGTTGTTGTTTTTGTTGCATTTAAACTTTCTTTCAGTATTTTTGTGAAATGTTTTTGGCAGTTTTGCTATGCTAAATTTCATAGTTGGTGTGATTATAAATGTGCAATCATTGAACCCAGTGCATGCTGGTCAACCTATTGTCTGTTGATTAAGTGGTTCATATTTTCATGCTGAGTGAATTTTTATGGTAGCTCATTGTGATAGTGCTTCAAATATGGGATGAAATGCATTAAACCATTCTGCTTAACTTGGCAAGCAGCTACTTGCAAAGGTTCAATTATGGGGTGCCGTTTGGAAAAATATTATTTATTTCATAACACCACATCTTTTAGCTTATTTACAATGAAATTTGTCCGATATATCTGCATACAACAAAATACACTCTAAAGTTGGAACAAAAAAGCCTGCAAAATATATCGTAAATTTCTGATATATATCGGAAGTTTCTGATATATATATACATGCATTTATATATTTGAAGCACTATCACATACGGTACCCCCTTACCTGAATTTCATTTACGCTCACCAGGTTAGTGGTTTGAGCATTCTCGGTTTAGGAATCCCTAATATATGACCCTTGTCGCAGCCTTTCTCAAAATATATATATAATACGACAAATACACACTTAAGTTGGAACAAAAAAGCCAACAAAATATATCATAAACTTACGATATATATTGGAAGTTTTCGATATATATGTATCTGGTATGACAAAATACACTTTAAGTTTGAACAAAAAAAACCTACAAAATAGACCATAAATTTCCAATACCGGATATATCAGAAGATTCCAATATGGTTCATATGAACCATATCGGAAAAGTAGAGAAGTTATCACATAATTTTTGTAACATTATTTCATGACCAAAACGAAAGCAGGAAACTTAAACACAAAGGTAACCAAAAGTCTTGCTGTTCTGTTGTTGCATAGTATGGTTGCTGTAAAAGCTCTGACAGCAGAGCTATCTCATTATGGAATGCTGGCAGCTTTTAAGTGAATGCATTCTTAATGAGTAAATTCCAAACTTATTTTCATGAAAACTTAAAACAATGTAGGTATATATTAGAACAACATACACATCAATTTATCACTGTAATTGATTCATTACTACCACCTACAGTGTGTTTTTGAGCTATTCACTACTAAAATGCTGCACAAAAGATTTTGAAACAAACACCAAAGAATAGGTTTCCGAAATAAAATTTAAAAGATTAATTTTTAGGGAAATAATAAATAATAATAATTGAGTGCTTTATACTGCTTAACATGTACTGCATGCAACTGTGTGCTATGCTTTGGACGAATCCGCACCCACTGAGGAGTTGACCATTTTCCAAGCTTTCCGGTTGACGTTTGACTTCTTCCCATGTAAATTTGCTGCTTGTTCGAAGCCACCAAGCAGAGATAATTATCGTAAAGCGTCTTATCCAAGGACGCAATAACGTGACCAGGGTGCGGGTTGAACTCATGATCATGAGATCAGAGTCGTCGTAAAAACGATGCCTTAACCCTCTCGGCCACGCTGCCGACAAAAGTCAGGAACCATAGCCGATTCAGTATCTTTGGTGATAAACCTTTTGGTTTAGTTAATCAAAGTTACTGTGAATTAACAAATATTGTGTAATATGCAAAGCTTTACATGCTAGCTATTAGGATGAAACTATGCAAATGTTTCTGAAAATTAAGTGATATATCTTTTCTGATATACTGCTATTTCTATGTTGTCTTATTGATGGTATGTTTTGATTGCCAAATGTTTCCCAGTATCTTCAAATGGTTTTATTTTTGAATCCAATGAAGTGATAAAAGTTTAAACAGATTTATCCTCATTGTGGTTAATGGTTACAAAATGTGAGATAGCTGTCAGTTAAGAGTTATTATGCTCTTTATCAAAACTTGAAAAATGCTTAGATTGGCTATAAGCTGAAGTTATAAAAAAGAAGCTTTCGCTTAACATTGGCTGTTTGCATTCATGATAACTACTCAGTTTTCATCTGTCAGTGCCATAGGTGGGCACAAGTCCGTTAATTGTTAATCCGTTAATAACGAAGCTACTTTTTTCATTAACTCGTTGATCCGTTAAAAAGTTTTTTCATGTTAACGGACTAAATTAACTTCCGTTAAGTTCTGTTAACGGACTAAAGTAACTTCCGTTAAGTTCTGTTAACTTCCGTTAAGGTTTTTATCGTTAATATCATGCAGCTTCGTTGTGCATTTAAACTTGTTTTTATCTTGAAATTAGATTAGACTGTAAAATGTAACTTCCAAAACACAAAAAGACCACCTTAGCAATAAATATTTCCTTACAATCAGCTCAACAGCGTCAATACGTGTTCTAGAAGCGAGTGAATAAAACGAAATGTAAATTCCCGCAAAATGTTAACGGATTAACGGACTTTATTAACTTCCGTTATATAAAGCTGAAAATAACGGATTAACGTTAACGGAGGTGTGAAGTTTGTTAACGGACTAGTGGTTAACGAAGCTAACGTTTTGCATTAACTTGCCCACCTATGGTCAGTGCTTACTTGTTAATTTTTGTGCTTTGTGTGCATTAAGCGATTTGAACTATGAAGTGCTAAATGTTTTGTGTTTTCCAGATTGTTTGTTAAACAAGCAATAATTTAGCTTTGTATTCTATGACAGATGTACTGTAATATCAACCAGTATCATACATTTTTGCTTGAAAGTATTGCTTGCCTTCCAATGCACAGTACTATTCTTTAAATGATTCAAAGAAAATTTTAACTGGTTTAAGAAATGATGAAGAGCAACAGAGCTTTTGTGAGTGGCCCAAATGCTTCTCCTAAAATGACACTGACTCGGATTCACAAGTAGCAAATTATCAATCCTTTAAAAACCAGTTTTGGAAAATTCTATCGTAAGTAACTTTAAAAAGCTAATCTCTAAATTGAGGGGGGTGAAGCATCCAGTAATTGTGGTAGTTTACAATTTAGTTAAAATCAAAATACAATTTTTGAATTTTTTTTGTTTTTATTTCGCGGGCTGTGGTTGCAAAGATTATCAAGAAACACAAAGAGATATGCCCCCTAAAAAGTTTTAGAAAATCCTGAGTTTGTTCTTTCAACCTAAACTTTAGGGAAAAAGAGAGACTGATTTATAATATTTAGTATTATTATTCAGTCTCTTGTGATCTTCCAGTGACATCCTATTGTGGTAAACCTTTTGTTTTCTGGAAGCTTAGGCTGAGAGAACAAACTCATGGTCTTCAAAAACTTTTTAGGGGGATATCTGTTTGTATTTGTTGAATATCTTTGCTACCGCAGCCCCAAAATGAGAACCAAAGTTTAAAATTATATTTTAATTTGAGCTTTTGTATTTGTAAACTACCGGATTTTTGCTAGCTGCTCCCCCCCCTTTAATAGCTAGAAATTATTTTGAATGCATAAACTATACTGCCACGTTTGTATTGTGACAAATATACTTTAGTTGCCCATTTATGCTGGTATTTTTAGTAACTATCTGTTATCATTTAGTGATTAATTAAGAACTTAGCATGTTTAAAAATGGTATTGATGACCTGAACCTACTAAGAGCATGAATGTAATAATGTAAGTAGAAATTTTGTGTGAAGAAAAGATTTTTCAAAGAAAATTGCAGACACAAATGCTAGTGCAGAAAGTTGCATCAGAAGTCGATTACCCTTCATGCCTCTAATTTGTTTTTGTAGTATTATGCTGAACTCTTCCAATATGAATGCATTTTTGAGTTGCAGAACATAAATCATTGTCGTGAACGAGAATATCTTGCAAACTGCAGAAATTAAAACTCTTGTGGTTTCGTAAAGTATTTTTAATGTTTTTCAGGATATGAAAAAGCGTCTAGAACAATCTTTCGGTGGCGAATGATGACGAACTTTCAATAAAATGCTGTGCTATTCTACTGAAAAGATTTGTCAACTGAAAACGACACTATTTTTTGAATAAACTCCGAGATTTCACTAGCAGAAGACTTCAATATCAGAAAACAGTCTCAACTATTGTTCTGCCAATCAATTGACCAACGTGCGCTAAACGTGTAAAGATGCATGTGTTCATGTCAAAACTCGCACAAATATCACAGTTTTCGAGACGGTTTAGATTACGTATCAAATCTGTTATGATAGGTTTCAAATATTATTGTTGATTATTTGGTAGTGTCCTTTTTTCAACGCTGTAGCCAGCAGACGCCTTGTACACAGTGCAGGCGTTTGTATTGATGTGAAACTTTCAAAAACCTTTGTGGTTGCAGTCTCGGCAAGTGTTATTGCTTGTTTTGTATAAAAAAAATCAAAAAGTTTGTCCAGATGTTAAAGTAAGCGAACCGTTACGGAATATTTTGGAGTGAAAAATATATTAGCTCCTCTCCAAAAAGAGAGAGTTTAATTTTCAATTGGTATCGTTACTTCGGTACCAATTTTGACAACGTAGCAATACTTTGTACTCGGTACTGCCCACCTCTGATAATGTTTTCAAATTATTGTTTTCAATGAAACGTGCAAGATCGCTGCCTCAGGCTCTTTTGTCATGGGTAAAGCTCGGTAAATTGTTCTGAAGTTTTGTCAACCGTTTGCTAAGTACTTGGTATTTTGAATCAGGGCCATCCATCCCAGCTTACCTGAAATTTTTTGAAGTTCTTTGTATTGTATTAATCATTACCGTAATTAATGTATTATTACCGTAAGTTTCTACTGAGCTATTTTTCATTTCAAATTTCTTGTATTTTCGATTTTCTTCTTTTCAAATTTCTTCTTCAAATAACTAAGTTGAACAAGCCCTCATAGCTAAAGAATCAAAAAAAATGAGAAAAGTGTTTCTTCACCTTTTTCGCGATTTGCTTAGATTATATCTCTCACAAACGAAGGATATAGGGCAGGCAGGTGGAGGCTTCACGGAATATGAATGGTTTGGTGAAAACTTAAGTAACCGGTATATGCCGGTACCCCCGTTCTAAATCAGTATATCTTGAATACTTTGTCATTGTAGTTTATGATGTGTTGGAAGAAAGCTCAAATTTCGAAACACCCTGTAATGATTGTTAAGAGTGTTTACACTTTACAATATCTGTCTTGCTATTTCAAAGTGAGAGTAATTTATTCTTGACGTGTAATGAGAAGTTCAAACGGAATGTGAAATTTATTTTTACGTGACAACTTTTTGTACTGCGTCAGGTGTATTTGTCAGTTTATAAATCCGGCAATAAATTCTTGATACGATGATTTCGTAAACTGCTAGTTTCAAAGTTCGTACATTCAAATCGGAGTAATTTTGCGGTTAGATTTATTCAGCTCTCATATTTTTTTAACCACACCAATTTTGGATTTTAATTCAGTATGTGCAACATCACGACGGATGGACTGTTGGGCCCGTAATGGGAAATGAGCGTTAATTATTTTTATCAAAAAACACTGCACGCATGAATATTGATGTTAAATTAAGGTAGACTTGGGTTCGAATCCGGCTCGGTTTGATCAAACATCTAAAGTCGATATTTTAAACTGCTTGCTTTCAAGTTTAAACGGGTAGGTGCAGCACGAATAGCGACTTGAGTCGGATATCGAACCATTTTCTTTTTGCTTCGTTGCCCAAGATGATTTGCCAAATTAGATACGTACAACTTTTAGCAGCTTAATTTTTATAGTACTGTAGTTTTTTCGTCTATTCAATTTCTTATGAAAACCCGAATATCAAGTAGCCCTGCTGGTAACTTCTGAGACATTTCGTTAAGTGTATGTATTAATCAACCTCCCTCCTGTTACTTCTGGGTATGATAATTCGGTATGCGCATAGACAATTGTAGCCATAATAGTATGATGTAGGTTTTGAGTACTTTTTGAACGCTAAATCTGTGAATCATTACAAAATGTAAACCAGAAAAAACGAAATTTCAATAAAAAGAAAATGAAATGTCAATAAAAAGAAGGACTTAAAGGAAAAGGAGCATTTTTTTAAATTTGGAATTTTATAGTAACTTACATGGCATCCCTTTTTGTCGTAGTTTTTTTTCGAGTAATCACAAATCTGCTCTTTTTATCCAAAATCAAAGCATGAAATTTAAAAGCAGAAAAACAGAACGAGAAAAGCTTGAAAAAAAAGCCACGATAAAACATTCTATTTAATACGAGACGTTTCAACGTGAACTTACGCCATTACTTTTTAGTCCCATTTAACGGAATAAAATTCATGATTAGCTGTTTTTCATGCTCAATTGACGACTTTATATCGTATGCAATAAACAAAATTCATGCTAAAGTAAAGATTAGGAACGTAGTCTCAGTTCATCATTACTGTTAAACCAATCTATCAATATTCTCGCTGTGCAGTATTATGCCGAGGCATGTAACGAGTTTGCGGGGTCCATCTCCGCGTCAATGCGCCTTAGGGCTGCAATGCTCTTTTCGAAAAAATATCCCAGCAGTAGCGAGCCGCTGGCTACACTGTGTCCGATTTGACCGGCCCGAGATTTGAGCCTCAGACCTCCCTTTTCAGTCACATACGTGTTATCGTTCGACCAACTTATAGCCGGTAATTACTCATATCAAATATTGTAAACGAAACAGCAATGGGTTTACTTAGCATAGATTTTGTATTAATGGAATGAGTAACTTACTATTTGTTTCGATTCAAAATTAACGACTTACTGTAAATCAGAGATGGAACCGGTCAGGATTTTCTCGACCCGATCGGTAAATTTCAAAATCATTGCCGGTTGACCGGCCGGTCGAACGGTTTCTGACCGGCCCTGTCGACCGTTTTTTTTACCGAAGGTTTTTGTTCACTGTTCAATGTATCTAATGAAAAAATTTCAAAAGGAGGGGGGTTATGGGTGAGGTGTTAAAATTTGTGACTTTGGACGGGGGTCTCAGAAAAAAAAACGCAAAAAAAGTTTAGTTTTTTTTTGCAAAAATGACTCAATTTTAAGACCTTTTTTATTTCAGTTTCGGTTTGAAAAACCTGTTTTGAGCAGCGCAAAACGTGCACAAAATAAGCATAACAACCACTGGAGGCCACAAGCTAAATTTTTAGACGTTCTTTCTAATGATATGCGAAGGCCAAAAAATGAAGTTTAATTTTTTAGCTATTTGTGACAGATTATTTGCCGAGCAGCAAACGCTAAACTTTTTTTCGGCAGTGCTGCTTTTGCAGTTACAAAAAGATAAATGAGAAAAAAATAACAGCAGAAGATAGGTAAAAGTAAAAACATACGAACATCACAATACTTGTACTATTATACCCGAAAACATTAAAATGATGGAGCAATAACATTATGTAATATTGAAAATTACGTCACTAACAGCGTGAAAAAAAGGAATATTGAAAAATTATGTCACTAACAGCGTGAAAAAAGGAACACTAAAAAATTATGTCACTAGCAGCGTGAAAAACATTAATAATATCCAGAGGTGGAGTCCTCGAGAACGTCCTTGGCCTCGAGGACACATTTTGAAGTCCTTGGCCTCGAAGCCTCAAGTCCTTGGCCTTGGCCTCGAAGCCTTAGATTCTCGAAAATTGCCCTATCCTTGGCTCAAGGACAGCACTATTGTTTGAGCCGTTGAAATTTGGTTGGAAAACGCCAGAAACCTCGCGTAAAATTTGCAAATATCTTTTTTGTTTTCCGCAATTGGAGCATACGCTTAGCCAAGTGTGCCTCCTCCCCAATTGAAATTTCACCAATGACAAAAATGTGACAAAAAAGCCTATTGTTTCTTCAGTTTCAGTTTCGTTTTAGCATTTTTCGCTTACACCAGTAGCGAACAACAATATTGAAGACCAGGGGCCCCGAGACGCCCTCAAATCAATTTTTGCCAGCCAATTTAAACGTAAACGTGGAAGAAATAGATAATTTATCTCAGGATCACATCTAGCCTTTTTATGAACGTAATGCATTAACCAAGGCCGGATTTACCACAATATGGCGCAGTACCAGCTAAGGGCCCTGCTGTAGCGATAGCACGTTTTGCCGCTTCCATAAATTGCACCATTGTTTCTCAATTACAGCGCACCAATCAAATTTGCCCATTCTTTTTATCACTGTGACGCTCTTGTCAAGTTGACGTACCAATGATATACAATGGCGGTTGGTATATAAAGTTGGAGCGAGCCGTCATTTACTCCCTTACTCAGATAGTCAGAGAAACAAAATTCGTATGCAGTGTTGATTACGAATAAATGAGCGGTGAAAACTTATCCGTCTGTTCGACGTTTTGCTAAAATATATAGAGCCGCTAAACTGGTGACCCCGACGTTGAACCGAGTACAAAGATCGAGTGCAAAGAGCAGAAATATCAGGTGAAGGCTACTAGCCTTGCGAGACAGAAAGAATACAACCAGCAAACTAGGCGATGGCTGCTTTCTTCAACCTCCCGCCAAGAACTGGGCAGCCACCTGAAGCGTATGCAACACCACTGGGAAGGGGGCGAATCCTTCCGCGCGCGGAAATGAACAACCGTACAGTCCACGACAACTTTGGTAGCCCCCCATTACTGTCCCCGGACGATTTTGTTTTGAGATCCAGTAACAACGTAACAGGCACGAGTGGTTTGACACTGCCGAAATTTTGGGATGGGGACGCGGACCTTTATTTCTCGACAATCGAGACAATTTTTAGAGTTAGGGGGATTAATAGCGAGCAGTCAAAACTTGATAGCCTGTTAGCCGCACTTGATATCCGGCATTTTCGGTTTTTGGAACACGTGCTTCCAGATTTAAACGCTCAAAACGCGTACAGCAAAACCAAAAGCGTTTTGCTACAGCATTTCGCGCCGTCCAGCGATGACAAGCTAGAGCGATTATTAAATGGGAGTAGATTGAGTGATAGGACGTCTCCGTCTAGGCTACTGGCTGAAATGCGTTCGTTATTAGGCGAGAGTGGTTCACAGGATAGGCTTTTGCGTAAGTTGTTTTTAGATCGCTTGCCTGCGGGCGTTCGCCGCATTATTGTCTCGCACCCGGTCGAGGATTTAGATCAGTTGGCTAAAATTGCAGATCGAGTCATGGAGGAGAACCGTAAATGTACATCAGGTTTTGGTGATGGACCCGAATATAATGATTACGCATCATCAATTGGCACCTCTAATGTCAGTCTATCAACATTGCACGATACTGTCACAGACCTTGCACAGACTGTCACCTCACTCACACATTCTCTCCAGTCCATGCCACACACACCACATAATTTTCCAAACACTAGGGATAACAATGCCACGACCACTTCTTTCTCCCAACGTTCACCAGTTGCAAGAGACACCTCGCCATCTCGCTCTTCCACTTCTGTGAGACTCCGATCGTTTTCTCCTTCCCCGTCGAGTTCTGGACATTCGCGTTCCTGGAGCCCACGAAGGCGGCCAGCTTGGGGTGATCGCCCACTGCAATCGTCAACACCCGCACCTAGCCTCAATTCTCGCCCTTCGAAACTACATCCCCAATCATCGATCTGTCACATTCACCGAAAATATGGCGATCAAGCCAGACATTGCGCAGGCAACTGCAATTGGAGAGTTATCAACCGGAATGCATTTCACAGCCCCAATAGTCCACACATCAGCATCATCACTGGGGAAACTCACCCATGGATCGTCCATGACCCCAACACTAACATTGCGTTCATCATCGACACCGGAAGCAGGGATTCTATCATACCATGCCAGCGATCAGCAGATGATCCAAGAACTTCTGGCTATCTTTCTGCCGCCAACGGTAGTCAAATAGCCACATACGAAAGGGTTACTCTGCGCGTGACTTTGGGATTGCCCGCCGAATTTTCTTGGGATTTTCTTAAGGCAGCTACTTCTCATGCCATCATTGGCTTGGACTTTTTGGAGCACTTCCAAATTTCGCTGAACCCACACAGACGCTTGATGATCCTTCCAGAGATGCATGAGAAGACAAGTACTCCAAGCACAACCTCTACCAAACTCACCGAACACAAGGCAATTGCTGAGCTGCATCGACCGATCCCCACAGCCCAAACAGTATCCTCTTTGGAAAACCTATTCTCACAATACCCATCAGTTTTCGAGGTCGACAACTTTCATCGCCCCACCAGACACCAAACACTTCATCACATTCGGACAGTAGGACCACCAGTTTGCTCCAAAGTTCGCCGCTTGAGCCCTGAGAAACTTGACGTTTTAAAATCAGAGCTCCAAAAGTTGCTCGATCTGGGAGTAATTGAACCAACTGAGTCTCCATATGCATCCCCAGTGCACTTGGTACCAAAGAAGAATCCCGGAGAATTTCGCATCACCGGTGATTTTCGTTTGTTGAACGAGCAGACGATCACCGACAAATACTCAATTCCTCTTTTGACAGATTTCATTGGGATGTTGGCTGGATCAACTGTCTTTACTACTCTGGACCTCTACAAGTCATATCATCAGATTCGAATTGCTCCCGAAGACGTTCACAAGACCGCTATGATCACTCCTCTTGGAAATTACGCTTTCAAACGTTTAGCTATGGGTCTTAAGTCAGCTGGTAACACCTTTTGCCGATTTATGCATGAGGTGCTAAGGGGGGTGCCCAATTGCTTCGTCTACATCGATGATATCATGATCTTTTCTGAGTCCGAGGAAGATCATTGGAAACATCTTTCAGAGGTTTTCAACCGCTTAGAGCATTTTGGCCTCATATTGAACAAGGACAAATGCGTTTTTGCTGTGACAGAGGTGGATTTTTTGGGACACAGGGTTGACTCCCAAGGCGTACGTCCGTTGGAGACCAAAGTTTCCGCCATTCGAGACTTTCCCAAACCTAGGACAGTGAAGGACCTTCGCAAATTTCTTGGGGCCATCAACTTCTATCGCTCTTTCATACCCAACGCAGGTGGGATTTTGCAGCCACTGGATTCGCTTTTGACCCCGGGAAAAGGGACCAAAAAGCCCGTACAATGGAGCACGACCGCTGATGTAGCCTTCCACGCTGCGAAGTCATCCCTTGCACAAGCTGCCAGCCTTGCCTTTCCTATCTCTGGAGCGAGGATTTCCCTTATGACAGACGCATCCGATGTAGCTGTAGGGGCTACATTGCAACAGGAAATCGATGGTCATCAACAACCATTGGGATTTTTCTCCAAGTCTCTATCCCGTGCCCAAAGAAACTATTCCACATTCGATCGAGAACTACTGGCCATGTACCTTTCTCTCAAGCACTTTCGCTACTTTCTGGAAGGCCGCCCTTTCACTATTTACACAGACCATGCTCCACTCACTCACGCCATTTCCTCTCCTCTTAAGGATGCACCAGGACGACGCCTTCGCCAGCTCCAATTCATTTCGGAGTTCACTACGGACATTCAGCATGTAAAAGGCACAGATAATGTTGTCGCCGACCTTCTTAGTCGCCCTACAGAGGTGAACGCCCTTTTCAAAGGATATCAAGGGATAGATCTGGAACTTCTGGCCCGGGAGCAACTTCAGGACCCAAAAGTGCTTGAGCTTCGCCGCTCTAACACAACATCGCTACGCCTCAAAGAACACACTGTACCAGACTCCGACTCTCCTTTGCTACTTGACACTTCTCTGTCCATCCCCAGAGTCATTGTGCCATACAACCTTAGGAAACATGTTTTCGACGCTGTACACTCTCTTTCGCACCCGGGAATAAGAGCTTCGAGACAACTGATCAGCGAACGATTCGTCTGGGAAGGGATGCAAAAGGACATAGCTGAATTTACTAGAGCCTGTGTCCCTTGTCAACAGTCCAAGATCCACCGTCACAACTCTGCACCACTGCAATCGTTTCTACAACCAGACTCGCGATTTTCAGCAATACACTGTGACTTGGTGGGTCCCCTTCCAGAAAGCTGTGGCCACGCTTACCTACTCACCATTGTAGACCGGTTTACGAGGCACCTCGAATGCATCCCTCTCCGCGAAATAACTGCCAAAGCGTGTGCCGACGCTTTTGTCCTCAACTGGGTGGCCCGCTTTGGTTGTCCACAAATCATGACTTGTGATAGAGGAGTCCAGTTCACCAGTCACCTTTGGGAAGAGCTGTGCAAGTTTCTAGGCTGCAAACTAGTCCACACCACAGCCTTCCATCCTGAGAGCAATGGGTTTTTGGAACGCCAGCATCGAACTTTGAAGGCCGCTCTCAAAGCTCAAGAAAACCCTCGCGATTGGTTTTCCAATTTGGGGTTTGTCCTTCTGGGCATACGCTCTTCTCCCAAATCTGACTTCGAGGTTTCCTCTGCTCAGCTTTGTTTGGGAACTTCTCTACGACTACCAGGGCAATTCTTTGAGCCCTCTTCCGAGACCCCTCGAACCGAATACTGCGCTCAACTTTGCCAGTTTATGCATGGCACACCACGTTCGTACGTCGAAAAAGCACTCCAGACCTGCACACACGTCTTTGTCAAGAACGACACTGCCCGCTCCTCGTTTGATCGACCTTACAAAGGCCCATACAGGGTGCTGAACAAAGGGGACAAATTTTTCACTCTCGATTTGTTCACTCGCAGAGATGTTGTTTCCATTGACCGACTGCGAGCTGCTCATCTTCTCACACCCGACAAAGAACCCGAAACACAGCAGCCTGTTGAAGGACGTTCTCATCCACTTCCAATACAGCCATCCCAGCCAGAAGCATCTTTCCACTCTTACGATGAACAACCCAAGTCTATCTTGCGAACTCGTCATGGACGTATAATTCACAAACCAAAACGGTACGTACACTTTCTTCTTCCCACACACTAGGAGAGGGGTCCTCACCTCCCCCGTGTCTCACCGGGGAAAGAATAGTGAGATCGCCCATTGCAGAGCAGGGTGTGTCGTAAAAGGCGACTTTAAATTGCTCAGCCCTTCTTACGCTACTTTTTTTTCACACCACGTCTAATGCATAAAATGCTAAAACTTCCAAACCAGACGTGAGTGCATTTGGGTTTTCGGCTGCTCTCTAAGATGTGGAGCAATTTTGGGGGGATTTCGATCATTTGCTTGCATGGAGTGACGATGCTCGCCTGGCCAGCTGCATCGCCGCCTGCAGATGTTTCGAAAATCACGTTTTGTTTCACAGCACGTACTACGCAAAGCGGTAGGAGCTCGAGATCCTAGTCGCATTTGCTTGTCTCTTCGGTAGCTCAGAAGGATTACACCTACACACTTCAATTGCACGACACTATATACATTTTCACATCACCTAAGCATTTCAAAGCTAGAGGGCACTCACTTTACTAGACACACATTGCAGACATCACGCTCACACCATATACACGTACAACTTTTTTTTTCCTAACCTCCGTTTGAGTGTTTGTTCACGCAGGGAACTGATTTTGCTTGTGGCTAAAAGTTTGTTTCGTCGTTAATTTAGAGATAGGTTTGCTCCCTTGCATGTCTTTTCGTTTACTAAGCTGGTTGTTCTAAAAGTCCGTGATAACAATAGTCAGGTGCTTGTTTACTTTCGTTTGTTCAATCACAGTCGCAGGTTCGTAAATTTCAGCCACGATCTAACCTAGCGCTTGTCTCGCTGGACGCAAAATTCGGCCTTTTGAGGGGGGACATTAGTTTTTTTTTTCTACCGATTTTTTACAGGGACTGCGGCACCCTGTTTCGCACACCGGAGGACTTTCACGTCCAGCTTTCGGACCTTGCTCTGCGCCTTGCAGCGCGTGGAGATTACCACACCACTCGCTCCTAGAATGGATTTGGTGGACATTAATTGTTTGACGTTCCCCGTTGACATTCCAGCATTGGACGCTTTTGTGAACTGAACATTGAACGATTTTGCATTTCAGCAATGCATATATTTGAACTTTGATGAGTATACGTTTCCCATCGTTGCGCGGAACGGCGCGCTGAATCGTGTTGAACTACTTGAACATTTTGTTTGCGAAGACCTTTTGTTACTGACGACGTTTTTGTTTGCCATTTTGAACTACTGCATTTTGTTTTTCACATCGCACGCTCCAGCTGCCAGCTTCTCCAGCACCTCCATGCAAAAGCTAACTGCCTAGCCCCTGCTGGCTCAGCCGCCATCCCCGTCCATCTTCACCCCCGCCCGAGCGTCACAGTTGAGGCCCACTCGTTCCTCAGACCCGTGCTACGCTACTGCATCACTCCCATCCCACCTTTTTCATTCTCGTCTAAAACGCGCATGTTCCCAGTCCTTCGGACTTGGCCCACGCGCATTTTGGAGGGGGGCCCTGTAGCGATAGCACGTTTTGCCGCTTCCATAAATTGCACCATTGTTTCTCAATTACAGCGCACCAATCAAATTTGCCCATTCTTTTTATCACTGTGACGCTCTTGTCAAGTTGACGTACCAATGATATACAATGGCGGTTGGTATATAAAGTTGGAGCGAGCCGTCATTTACTCCCTTACTCAGATAGTCAGAGAAACAAAATTCGTATGCAGTGTTGATTACGAATAAATGAGCGGTGAAAACTTATCCGTCTGTTCGACGTTTTGCTAAAATATATAGAGCCGCTAAACTGCGCTCAAATCTGAAGACTTTTTATGGTCTTCACCTACATTTAGCAGAAAGATGTTGCAAAAATCTCCAAAGTGCAGCGCGATGTAAATCCGGCCCGGCATTAACATGGTTAGTAAGCGTAACCATCTATTGTACTATTTTTCAATAACAATTCATTAATTCACCTCCACCTTGCCAGTTTTTACGCGACAAAATACTTTTTAAAAAAATTAGCCATGAAAAATGCTGATTGAACAAATCGTTGAGCTTCAATTGAGGGGGCCTGGGCCCCCTGGCCTAACATGCACTTGTATAACTGGTTATTTTCGTGACAAAACAAAAATCTCTGAGGAAAATCTTCGAGTGGGTTTTCATTTACTGCTAAAATGTTGCACGAGACAATGCACCTTACTTCGCCCTACCTGGACCAAATCACGTACAATTAAACTTTAACACCAAAATGCAAGATGTTAAACGTGTTTTGGATTTAAATTGCAACTAGAAGGAGGATTAAACAATTTAATCTTTTTAATTGGCTTTCAAATGTCAAAAATCTAGTGCATTCAAATGGCTCTAAACATGTGCGAAATGTGATTCAATGGCATTAAAATAGCTTTTTTTTCCAAAAAATTACAAAAAATCGCCCAACAGCTGGGAAAAGCCTCTGTCCTCGGAAAGCCTCTGGCCGCTGGGGGGCCCGGCCCCAGACCCCCCGTCTATGATACGTTAGAGTTACACTGGCTTTCTCAAAACGTCTCCAAGTTACGTATTTGCACTTTTCAACTAAATTAGTTTAAGCCCTCTAATCCTGGTTAAGTGCCAACAGGCAAATTTTTGATGACGTCATTGCATGTGATTTGTGGTTTAGGCCTCCCCAATCAAAAATTCTGGCTACGCCTACAAATTGGAGATTGCCTGAAAAACTTTTATGAAGACCTTTTTTTTTTGGAGAACACTTGCGGCTGTGTCCTTGGTTCTTGGCCTTGACCTCGAGCATTCCTGTCCTTGGCCTCGAGAGGGTCTGTCCTCGGAAAGGCTGTCCTTGGCCTTGGCCTCGGATTTTTTTTTGTGTCCTTGGCCTTGGCCTCGAGCCTTGTGTCCTCGACTCCATCTCTGATAATATTCATAACAAGTAGGCTGCTTCACTAACAGTTTGAGAAAGTATGAAAAAGATCTTTTGCAAATTATTATGTACTGGAAAGGGTTTTTAGCTCCACAGAGATTTATATAGGGACGGAACAATAAATATACATCTCTGTGGAGCTAAAAACCCTTTACAGTACATAATGTTTTGCAATAGATCCTTTTCGTACTTTCTCAAATTGTTAGTGAAGCAGCCTAGTTGTTATGAATATTATTAATTTTTTTCACGCTGCTAGTGATATAATCTTTTAATGTTCCTTTTTTCACGCTGTTAGTGACATAATTTTTCAATATTCCTTTTATTCACGCTGTTAGTGACATAATTTTCAATATTATATAATGTTATCGCTCCATCATTTTAATGTTTTCGGGTATAATAGTGCAAGTATTGTGATGTTCGTATGTTTTTACTGTTACCTATCTTCTGCTGTTATTTTTTTCTCATTTATCTTTTTGTAACTGCAAAGGCAGCATTGCAAGTTGTTCTGAAGAAGCTTCCCGGTTTCGGAAGCGAAACGTCAAACCAATAAATAAACTCATCGGAAGTACGAAGTGGTTTTGAATAGCTATCCGGATAAACGCGCAACGCGTCCGTTATTTTCATTGAAAACACTAAACTGTTACGGCATTGGCTAGAAAACATTCGAAATATGATGTGCCCCAACAGTTTGTAGAAATGCTGCTACTTCAGAACAAGCCCTGGCTAGTTAGATATAAAAAAAAGAGGTATGTCTTTCTTGCCCAGTGTAGAGCGTGGTAAATTTAAGTTGAAAACAGCTTTTAAAAGCGGCAAGATTTTATTAGCATGCACTAAAAAATCTGTAATCAGCGCCACTTCTACTCTTAAGCTGATTAAAATGATGCTAAAATGCCAGGTAGCAAAAGCCTCTTCCACATGCATACTTTATTAGAGTCTGATTACGCGATTTTAACGTATATTTTGCATTTTTTTGCTTTGTGCCGTGGCCCAAAGTGGGGGGGCATGGCACAATACTTCCACTCTAACTACGTCCATGGATGTGCATGTCGTCTTAACGGTCACTGCATATCAGTCACAGCTTGAAACCATTCAACAAGTGCTTTTGAAAGGTGTGGTTTGTTACCGGTAATACTGATTTTTTTATAAAAAGTTTTATTTATGATAAAATATGTAAGTATATTTTGGTTGGTGCTTGGATGTCTTTTGGTTGCCAGAAAGGATAATTTGACCGGTTTTTCAACCGGCTTGACCGGCCGATCGAAGAATCTCGACCCGACCGGTTTCCATCTCTGTTCTGTATTGGTCGATCGGTATGGCGTTCGTCTCAGGATCGGGAGGTCAGAAGTTCAAATCTCGGGCCGGTCAAATTGGTCACAGTGCTGCCAAAGGCTTGCCACCGCTGCGACATTTCTTGGAAAGGAGCTGTGTTGTCCGGGCTCAATGATACGGAGATGGGGCCCCGCCAACTCGTTGCACGCTCCGACGTATTACAGCGAGTATAATAAAAGAATTGAGTTGTATACTAAACAGAGGTGGAGTCCTTGAGGACGTTTTTGGCCTCGAAGACACACTTTGAAATCCTTGGCTTTAGCCTTGGCCTTGGCCTCAAAGCCTCCAGTCCTCAAAAAGACAGTACTATTTTTTGCACCGTTAAAATTATGCTGTAAAACGCCAAAAACCTCTCGGAAAATTTTCGAAGACCTTTTTTGTGTTCTTTTTTGGAGATCGCCTGAAAAACTTTTTTGAAGACCTTTTTTGGAGATCGCCTTAAAAATATATATCTTGGAAACACTTGCGCCTGTGTTCTTGGCCTTGGCTTCGAGCATCCCAGTAGCGTAGCCAGGAGAGGGGGGTTATAGCCCCCCCATTGGCCTAAAGAGTAGGCAAAATAGTAAAAATACACCGTTTTTAGCATTTTTAAGGCCGATTTTTGCCCTGAATACAAAAGTAGCCTCCTCCCCAATGGTATTGGCGATGAGAAGTGGTCAAGGACCTGATGTGATTACGACCAGAAAAACTGGGCCTGAGCCTGACTGAAGACCGGTTTTTGATTTTTTTTTTTGGATCACCTAAATTCGGACAGAAAAAACAGCTTATTCTGAGTAAAGACCTTTTTTTGTAATATTACCTAAGTTTGGAAAGAAAAATCGGCTCAATCTGAGTGAAGATCGATCAGAATCTGGATCAAGATCGTTTGATGTTGCTTTTAGCCTCCAAAACAGTCCCTCCCCCCATTTCAAATTCCTGGCTACGCCTCTGAGCATTCCTGTCCTTGGTCTCGAGAGGGTCTGCCCTCGGCAGGGCTGTCCTTGGCCTCGGATATTTTTGTGTTCTTCGCCTTGGCCTCAAGCCTTATGTCCTCGACTCCACCTCTGATTCTAAATATTAAAATAGTTATTTCAAAAAACCAACTTCAGCAAAGAACGAAAAAATCATTATACAAAAAAATAATAAACAAACAACAAATTTAAAGGAAAAAAAACATTCAAGCATTCTAGAGAAACAGCAATAATATTATTTTTATATAACTTAATGCGCATGCACAGTAATTGCATGATATAAGTCTACCCTTGAAACGTTTTTGCCTCCCTCTAGCATTTTTCAAATAAAATATTATAAACCAGTGTAAGTTAAGCAGTTTCAAATTTTTCCAAAATCTGTTCATGAACTAGCTAAAAGTCCCCGTACAGTATTTTGAAAGTTCGTCAAAACGTTGGGTAGTACATCATGTGGTTTTGCGTGTAATTTTTATAATTTACAGATAATAATTAATAGACTCTTGTTTCAACACAACGATCACAGCCCCGTAGCAGCAAAACCATTAAAGAGGTACTGCTCGAGATCGTTTTTAATGAAGAAATGAGAACTACTTGGGGTAAAAAAAGCTTCTACTATTCCCCTTAACTGCATATATACGGTAGATTTATTCCGTTTGACTCCGTACCATTGGCAACCCGGCATTTTAAACTTTCGTGAGACCAGAATAGGATGACTTCGCAGAACTTGTTGCAGAATATTAAACATCAGAATATTAAACATCGTGTTGCTGATTCGGCAAGAAAATTTCAAGTCATAAAATTTAGTTTGAGGCTGCTGGCTTTGCTTATAAATTTTTAGACTAATTTTTTGTTCTTGATTAGTTTTAAAATTTTATTGGGAATCAGAGTAACACAAATTCATTTTTGATGAATTGAAGAATCTTCCTTGAATATGAAGTGGGCCTACTGTAAGTTGCTTTGGCAATCGCTGGCGTCTGTTTTAGATTTTAAAAAGCATTGTAGGTTAATGGACGTCCAATTAGCTTAAAATATTGTAAAGTGATAGAAGATTGATTTCAGCTCCAAAATGAGACATCATCAGTCTAAATGTAAAAAAGGTCACACCTTTATCGATTTTTGTTGATTGATGATAGTCCTTTTTGGAGCCGAAATCAATTTTTTACAGTCCTTCTTTGCATGAACGAATATTGGTTTACAGGTTTGTGATTTAAGGAACCCGGACACTTTAACAAACAATTTTTTTCGTATTTAATATTGAATCTCGGATATTAAGAAACAATGTTTCCGACTACAGAACACTTTGCTGGAGAAGGGAAAGACATGTAAATGATAGTAACACGTTCAAAGTTTTTGATCCCACCCACTTGTAATAAATCTTCAATTCTACTGCCTTATATTACATCCAAAAATTTCTTAATTATCAAAGAAGAGGATCGCCAATGGACTCAATGAACTTGGTATCAAGGTTTTAGCATGTTCTGCGAGATGAAGCGCAGCGAAGCTTATCATATGTCGAAAGATTATTAATTTCTCAGTCATAACACTGGTTAATCAGTTTACATCATCTTGACCGGTTAACGACACATACCATATGACCTTTTGTGGCTCCTTCATGAACTAAATGCAATAAAAAACCAAGGCAGCTTGTGTAATTATTGTACAAAACAAAAAAAATTCAGGCATCCATGTTATATTTTTTCAGATAAATTACAGCTGTGTTTTTGTTCAAAAACTCGACTCTCTCTCTCACTCTGATGACCAATACAATGCTTATGCTTTGTTGTAGCGCATATTTATTCTCATGTTACCGGACATCGTCAGACGCTAAATATTGGACAATCGCCGCACTTTTCATTGTAATGACTACTTTGTGCTTAGAGGAATCCGCTTAGGAGTTTCCAGTGATCTTGTGAATTTCTTCCAATTGTTGTCCACGAAATTTGCTGCATGTTCGAAGCCACCAAGCAGAGATAATCATCGTAAAGCATCTTATTCAAGGACACGACAACGTGACCAAGGTGCGAGTTGAACCCAAATCAAGCGATCAGGATCGCAGTAAAAGAGACGCCTTTACCTTCTCGGCCAATGAAAATCCGTAGGAGACTACAAATTAGACTAAATCTGCTGTTCATATTCATCATATTGACTTGGCTTGCTTTCAATAACTGTATTTCAACGAACTTTGTCATTTAAATTATCATCACGGCTATCACTATTTCGCCAGACATTTTTGGCATCCTAAACGCTATATTTTTCAGCAATCGGCAAACGCGTTTGCGTATTAGTCCGTTAAATCGACTATTTGGTTGATTGGAAATTAAAAGACTATCGCTTCAAGCTTTAATAAAACCTACATTGCAGTATTTTTTACAGCTCAACATCTGCGCGTGACTAAAACACATAAACATAAACCACATCCACCGAATTATTTCGACCGTCCTCGAAAAAATTGTATTTTCCTCTAAAACGAACTTTTTTAGTTGCGGTGCTCCGATATGCTCCGATAGTGCGTCTAATTACTGATGATTATGCAGTTTGGTTCGATTTTCGAACTAATCGCGTGTGGCAGGGGCGGCTCGTAATGAAAGCTAAAAAAGCTGCAGCATACCCTGCATCATCTGTTTGTTTTTATTATTTTTATTATTAATATTTTTATTTTGGATTGTTTTAGAATTGCTGTGGTGACTAGTAATTAATTAATCACCTTTACCCCCCCTCCCCCACTTTGACCGCAAAAATTAAAAAATTATTGCATTTTTATAACTAGTTTAATAAACAAATTGGAAACTCTTGAGAAAAGCAGTTCACTTTGCAGCTTTTATAACGCATTAAAATTGTACGCGGTGACGTCACAGCTAGTCTTTCTTCACTCACTGTTGTGATAAATGGACAAAAATATGCTGCGGCTCGCGCAGCTTTTTTGGCTTGTTGAGAAATGTAAAACTGTGGTTACTGGATAGCAAGTATTGAATTATTGAACATATCACATCCTATTCTGTTGTAGGATACTGCGGTTGTAGAGTGTAGAGTCTGTAGAGTCGTGAAAGGATATATGGTAAACTAGAGCGTAACATCGCAAGTGATATCCGGGGACTTCGGGACAATATCCAAATTTGACTGAACATTATTGCGCTTTTAAATAGTGACCAAATTGCGTTAAATGAATTTGTAAATATCAAATCAAATCTTTCGTTGTACTCGCTGTATTACGCTGAGGCGTGTCATGAGTTGACGGGGCCCATCTTCACGTCATTGCGCCTGGGCAACACAGCTTCTTTTATTGTTCACAGCCGTTGGCGACACTGCGTCCAATTTCACCGGTCCGAGATTTGAACGTCTGACCTCCCGCTCCAGAGGCAGAGCGCGTAACCGCTCGATCAGCTGGCCGGTGTGGTCGTTTATAGTCAGATGAATAATTTAAATGCTCCTCTTTCAAATTTTTTTCACTAACTTTTTACAGCTTCTGATTATATGCTTTCAATATTTAAATGTCTCGAAAAGTTGAAAATAATAATAAAGTGACGTCAATTAAATAATTGTTCAGCCAAAGCCATTTACACCATCCTTGGTCTAGTTAATATTGCAGATCAGTAATTCTTCGTGGTGAAAATACTTATCGTAAAAGATTAGACTACAAAAGTGTAGTTATTAAGTTTCGGCAATTTTTCTTTAATTAGATCAGATCAAAGTTTTTACATCAGCATTTTTGGTTTTTCAAAGAATTTCATTATCAAGTATGGACTAAATCTACCACTTGCCAGGCTGTTACGAGCGATGTTATGTTAAACGCATATTTAAATAAAGAATTAATGTTTTAGGGGAAATAATGTCTGTCCATAAGGTGTTGAAACATGTGTCTTCGGTTGCGCGCCGGTAACGGCGGCCAAATCTTGAATCGAACTTTCGATGTCAGTGATACCAATCTAAACCAGTTTTTCTTGTCCGTTCCCGGGCCTCGGCGTGCCGCTTTTGCATTTGAGACATTACAATAGACGAGGCATAAATTTTGAATAATTATAAAGATGACTGCAAAGTAGACTCCCTGCTGTTGACCTAAAAAGCTCATTTTGGTAATACGTAGAGTTGCACTTTTTTATCGTAGTTGAATTTGCCTACGAAGTTGATTTTTAGAGCCCAAATGTTTTTATACAATTTGCAGCTTACCCTTTCAAAATGGTCACGAGCCGCCACTGGCGTGTGGAGTGTTTTTTGATAAAAATAATTAACGCTCATTTCCCATTACGGGCCCAACAGTCCATCCGTCGTGATGTTGCACATACTGAATTAAAATCCAAAATTGGTGTGGTTAAAAAAATATGAGAGCTGAATAAATCTAACCGCAAAATTACTCCGATTTGAATGTACGAACTTTGAAACTAGCAGTTTACGAAATCATCGTATCAAGAATTTATTGCCGGATTTATAAACTGACAAATACACCTGACGCAGTACAAAAAGTTGTCACGTAAAAATAAATTTCACATTCCGTTTGAACTTCTCATTACACGTCAAGAATAAATTACTCTCACTTTGAAATAGCAAGACAGATATTGTAAAGTGTAAACACTCTTAACAATCATTACAGGGTGTTTCGAAATTTGAGCTTTCTTCCAACACATCATAAACTACAATGACAAAGTATTCAAGATATACTGATTTAGAACGGGGGTACCGGCATATACCGGTTACTTAAGTTTTCACCAAACCATTCATATTCCGTGAAGCCTCCACCTGCCTGCCCTATATCCTTCGTTTGTGAGAGATATAATCTAAGCAAATCGCGAAAAAGGTGAAGAAACACTTTTCTCATTTTTTTTGATTCTTTAGCTATGAGGGCTTGTTCAACTTAGTTATTTGAAGAAGAAATTTGAAAAGAAGAAAATCGAAAATACAAGAAATTTGAAATGAAAAATAGCTCAGTAGAAACTTACGGTAATAATACATTAATTACGGTAATGATTAATACAATACAAAGAACTTCAAAAAATTTCAGGTAAGCTGGGATGGATGGCCCTGATTCAAAATACCAAGTACTTAGCAAACGGTTGACAAAACTTCAGAACAATTTACCGAGCTTTACCCATGACAAAAGAGCCTGAGGCAGCGATCTTGCACGTTTCATTGAAAACAATAATTTGAAAACATTATCAGAGGTGGGCAGTACCGAGTACAAAGTATTGCTACGTTGTCAAAATTGGTACCGAAGTAACGATACCAATTGAAAATTAAACTCTCTCTTTTTGGAGAGGAGCTAATATATTTTTCACTCCAAAATATTCCGTAACGGTTCGCTTACTTTAACATCTGGACAAACTTTTTGATTTTTTTTATACAAAACAAGCAATAACACTTGCCGAGACTGCAACCACAAAGGTTTTTGAAAGTTTCACATCAATACAAACGCCTGCACTGTGTACAAGGCGTCTGCTGGCTACAGCGTTGAAAAAAGGACACTACCAAATAATCAACAATAATATTTGAAACCTATCATAACAGATTTGATACGTAATCTAAACCGTCTCGAAAACTGTGATATTTGTGCGAGTTTTGACATGAACACATGCATCTTTACACGTTTAGCGCACGTTGGTCAATTGATTGGCAGAACAATAGTTGAGACTGTTTTCTGATATTGAAGTCTTCTGCTAGTGAAATCTCGGAGTTTATTCAAAAAATAGTGTCGTTTTCAGTTGACAAATCTTTTCAGTAGAATAGCACAGCATTTTATTGAAAGTTCGTCATCATTCGCCACCGAAAGATTGTTCTAGACGCTTTTTCATATCCTGAAAAACATTAAAAATACTTTACGAAACCACAAGAGTTTTAATTTCTGCAGTTTGCAAGATATTCTCGTTCACGACAATGATTTATGTTCTGCAACTCAAAAATGCATTCATATTGGAAGAGTTCAGCATAATACTACAAAAACAAATTAGAGGCATGAAGGGTAATCGACTTCTGATGCAACTTTCTGCACTAGCATTTGTGTCTGCAATTTTCTTTGAAAAATCTTTTCTTCACACAAAATTTCTACTTACATTATTACATTCATGCTCTTAGTAGGTTCAGGTCATCAATACCATTTTTAAACATGCTAAGTTCTTAATTAATCACTAAATGATAACAGATAGTTACTAAAAATACCAGCATAAATGGGCAACTAAAGTATATTTGTCACAATACAAACGTGGCAGTATAGTTTATGCATTCAAAATAATTTCTAGCTATTAAAGGGGGGGGAGCAGCTAGCAAAAATCCGGTAGTTTACAAATACAAAAGCTCAAATTAAAATATAATTTTAAACTTTGGTTCTCATTTTGGGGCTGCGGTAGCAAAGATATTCAACAAATACAAACAGATATCCCCCTAAAAAGTTTTTGAAGACCATGAGTTTGTTCTCTCAGCCTAAGCTTCCAGAAAACAAAAGGTTTACCACAATAGGATGTCACTGGAAGATCACAAGAGACTGAATAATAATACTAAATATTATAAATCAGTCTCTCTTTTTCCCTAAAGTTTAGGTTGAAAGAACAAACTCAGGATTTTCTAAAACTTTTTAGGGGGCATATCTCTTTGTGTTTCTTGATAATCTTTGCAACCACAGCCCGCGAAATAAAAACAAAAAAAATTCAAAAATTGTATTTTGATTTTAACTAAATTGTAAACTACCACAATTACTGGATGCTTCACCCCCCTCAATTTAGAGATTAGCTTTTTAAAGTTACTTACGATAGAATTTTCCAAAACTGGTTTTTAAAGGATTGATAATTTGCTACTTGTGAATCCGAGTCAGTGTCATTTTAGGAGAAGCATTTGGGCCACTCACAAAAGCTCTGTTGCTCTTCATCATTTCTTAAACCAGTTAAAATTTTCTTTGAATCATTTAAAGAATAGTACTGTGCATTGGAAGGCAAGCAATACTTTCAAGCAAAAATGTATGATACTGGTTGATATTACAGTACATCTGTCATAGAATACAAAGCTAAATTATTGCTTGTTTAACAAACAATCTGGAAAACACAAAACATTTAGCACTTCATAGTTCAAATCGCTTAATGCACACAAAGCACAAAAATTAACAAGTAAGCACTGACCATAGGTGGGCAAGTTAATGCAAAACGTTAGCTTCGTTAACCACTAGTCCGTTAACAAACTTCACACCTCCGTTAACGTTAATCCGTTATTTTCAGCTTTATATAACGGAAGTTAATAAAGTCCGTTAATCCGTTAACATTTTGCGGGAATTTACATTTCGTTTTATTCACTCGCTTCTAGAACACGTATTGACGCTGTTGAGCTGATTGTAAGGAAATATTTATTGCTAAGGTGGTCTTTTTGTGTTTTGGAAGTTACATTTTACAGTCTAATCTAATTTCAAGATAAAAACAAGTTTAAATGCACAACGAAGCTGCATGATATTAACGATAAAAACCTTAACGGAAGTTAACAGAACTTAACGGAAGTTACTTTAGTCCGTTAACAGAACTTAACGGAAGTTAATTTAGTCCGTTAACATGAAAAAACTTTTTAACGGATCAACGAGTTAATGAAAAAAGTAGCTTCGTTATTAACGGATTAACAATTAACGGACTTGTGCCCACCTATGGCACTGACAGATGAAAACTGAGTAGTTATCATGAATGCAAACAGCCAATGTTAAGCGAAAGCTTCTTTTTTATAACTTCAGCTTATAGCCAATCTAAGCATTTTTCAAGTTTTGATAAAGAGCATAGTAACTCTTAACTGACAGCTATCTCACATTTTGTAACCATTAACCACAATGAGGATAAATCTGTTTAAACTTTTATCACTTCATTGGATTCAAAAATAAAACCATTTGAAGATACTGGGAAACATTTGGCAATCAAAACATACCATCAATAAGACAACATAGAAATAGCAGTATATCAGAAAAGATATATCACTTAATTTTCAGAAACATTTGCATAGTTTCATCCTAATAGCTAGCATGTAAAGCTTTGCATATTACACAATATTTGTTAATTCACAGTAACTTTGATTAACTAAACCAAAAGGTTTATCACCAAAGATACTGAATCGGCTATGGTTCCTGACTTTTGTCGGCAGCGTGGCCGAGAGGGTTAAGGCATCGTTTTTACGACGACTCTGATCTCATGATCATGAGTTCAACCCGCACCCTGGTCACGTTATTGCGTCCTTGGATAAGACGCTTTACGATAATTATCTCTGCTTGGTGGCTTCGAACAAGCAGCAAATTTACATGGGAAGAAGTCAAACGTCAACCGGAAAGCTTGGAAAATGGTCAACTCCTCAGTGGGTGCGGATTCGTCCAAAGCATAGCACACAGTCGCTATCTCGTGATAGGAGGATAAAGATGCACCAATCAATCAACCATCTTGTAGCTACAGTAGATTAGTACTTTTTAGCATATGATTTAAATAATGACTTTGAATGAGTATTTGAGCAAAGACTCTATGAAATGATTCCAATTCCATATAAATTCCGCGAGGCACAATTTTCAAATCTTGAAGTTTAGCTGTTGTTGTTGTTCTTTTTAATTAATTGTCTTGAACGCAGTAGCAAAAAAACTTGCGACAATTATTAATTCATGACTTCTTGAGATAGTGAGGTATTAGGGACCAAGTGTTTTGTGGCAGTGATGTGAAGGTAGTTAACCAATTGTCATAATCTTGATTGAAAAGTTTGTTTATTTTGCTTGAATACTTTTAGAAATACTTACAGTTGAGCACTTCTAAATTTACGATGTTTTTTACTTTTACTCAAGTACTTTTATTGGTTAATACTTTGCACTTTATTTCCTTACAAATTTCGAGTACTTTTTACACCACTGCTTGTGACGTTTCGTGTTACGCAAATGTAGCTTTAGGTTTCCCAAAACTGTTGTATATCAATGCTTTCGCCTAGCAAAAATGTCAAAAATGTTTATGCCAAACATTGCCAAAATGGTCAATTCCCGATTTTGTCCAATACTGATAATGTATGAATACCTTATGTATTGCTTGATGATATTTTTTTTGAACTGAATGTTTGCATCAGATGTACACTCAAGGTTAATAATAAACAGACACAATTAACTTTAGGTGGTGTTTCAGAATTTAAAAAAATCCAAAATACTTTTGAACTGCAATAAACTCAAAACCACTACCATCCATGGGAGATAGACTACATTGGCTGTTTATTTTTCATTGCAGTAAGTACTTTAGGTTTGGAAAAATCCGTATTTGCATAAGAGTTTCGACAATCGACAGTGATCTAATGTTTCTGTGGATTTTTTTCCATTCTTGTCCACTAAATTTGCTGCTTGTTCAAAGCCACCAAGCAGAGATAACCGTTATACTGTACAGCATCTTATCAAAGGATGCAACAACGTGAGCGGGGTGTGAGCTGAACCGAGATTACAGGATCAGGGTCATTGTAAAACGATGCCATCACCTTCTTGGCAACACTGCCAAAGCTTCAATCTGCCACTTGCCCACCTGCTACAACACATCAGTATCACTCCCTTTTAATTTAATGCTAAACCAGAGAACATTAAGCAGGGAAGCTTTGGTATCAATTTCTAAACTGCAGTCTTTAACTTTACCAAACCAAGAATCAAACCAAGGTCTACTGTTTCAGCAGCAGATTGTCTTTCTGTCCATCAACTCATTTTTATCTAAACTTCTTTACTAAAATGGTTTATTCTTATACTCAGAAAAAATTAAATAACTGACTAATTGGGTCAAAAGTTAATTACTTGGTAACCCTCATTAACCATATGATATTATTAAGCAAGTATTCATATTCATTCATTGGCTATTGACATGGACATTTAAAAATATTGAAAGCACAAGCTTAAATGACTAAAGTAACCCTACCCTAGTATATGCCCTATGTCATTGTGATCAGGGCTGGGAGGAAAAATTTTTTCAGGGGGTACAAAGATTGATACAGAAGTCGACACAGCTAGGGGAGGGGATTAGGGAACCAGTCCTCCCTTTTGAAAGTGCCATACAATTTCACAATAATTATTTAAAATATAAATATGAAAAAAGCACCGACCTCTAAACACCAACAAATCCAAAGGGGAGGAATGCTAGCAATCATTATCAGAGTTGACATTTAATGAAAATGTTTGATCATTACCAGATTGAATGATAAATAAGTTTTTGGAGTCTGTGATGCACTTCCTTGGAACAATAATGTCTTTTAAGCATGTAGGTTTTGGTTGGCATTTGTTGCTCGATAGTTGAGTGAGCCGTACGTAAGAAAAAATTGATTGCTGTTGCAATCTTGCTTGGTTAATGCTCAGATTCGTATTTTCTATCAACAACTATGAACTTTTGAAGTCATCAATTTGTACGGGGCCATACTAAGGGGGGGCACTAGGGGCAATTAATTTCATTGCATTTTGAAAGTGTGCAAGTTTTTACTACTGCTACTACATTACCTGTGGTGATTGTAGAATTTTCAGGCCTCCCAAACTGTGTTTGTTTTCTGCCGTTTTGTGTTTCGCTTAATTAGTACAGTCGAGCGTTCTATGATGCGTATGGAAACTCATTTAAGATATCAGTTTTCGCTTTTTCTCGAAAACAGCATCATCTATCATTCAAACTACAGCTGTTCTCTAACGCGAGTTTCTTTTGTAAGTTTGGTAGCTCTTGTCCCATAGACGCCTTTTTCTCTCGTTTTGACTCAGATAAACCTTGTAAAATCACTTTCTAGTTTTTTAGAGAACAATGTGATACCGAAAGGAGTGTTTGGGTCGGCTGCTTTATTTTATGAATGTAAACTGAATTTGAAATTTGCTATGGAATATCCTAAATTTGCATGGTTGTTCCTGGAAAAATTTGTAATCAAACTTGACCGGTATGTATTGTGCTTCGTATTTTGTGTTTACAGTTTACTGTTTTAATTTTTGGTAATTTAGTGCTTACTGGAAGTTAGTTAATATTTTGATGGCTAAAATTAATGCATATTTAAATGCCTTTCTTTGAGTTACTGTTCTTTGAATGCCCGAAGTAGCTTTGACGTTGAATTAATTAATTAATCTCGAGTTAATTGAATAACCGATAATGTGTAAACTGCTAATTTTTTGGCGTTTATTTGCAGTGTTATACCCGCGACCTTTTGTCTGTGTCTCGAAATTCTTGGCTGCGGACCGATCATAAACTGGTAAATTGATTTGTTCTAAATTGACGTCTATCTAAAGTTTGGCATGGACTGTTACTGATATAATTTACAGTATATTCACGATAAACTATGTTGATATAAATTTAGTTGACAATGTGTTTTAATTGAATGATTTGTGCATTTGAACGTTAAGTTGGTTACTGTATAAATTTGAAGTTTTTTTTTGATTTGACGTACGTCGCAGCTAAATTAGTGAATTTGCATGTCTTTAAACTGTTCGACATCCTGAATGTTTGTGTTCTTTACAAAAAACCGTTTTAGCATACATCTACGTCTTCGTAACTGATTGTTTCTGGATATCAAAACAAGTTTGAATTGCTGAAAGACGCGTGAAAAGGTTTTTGAGATCCGACAGACAGCCAAGGATTACTAAATTCTACAGTAATAGCAACAGGATTTCATAACATGTTTCAAGGTACCTTAAGCTTTTATATGGTGTATATATTTTTTACTTAATGCTCAATTTGCTAATCTTTATGTTAATGCAGGTTTTGGAAAACTTTCCTATTAGTGGTTGGTAGTGCTAACTTCAACATAACTTTAGATATTTTGAAAACAAAAACTAAATAGTTTTACAATTTAATGCAAACACGTTGATTAACGGCCATTATTTTGGTAAAAAATTGTGAAGATTACCTAGCGCCAGAGAACTTCGCTCAGACTCGCATTAATTTGCCATTAGACTCTGGTCTATGATTGTTGTTGTCTGTTGCTGTAAGTGCATATTTGATCTCCCGCTATCGGACTGCACCGGATGCTGACTATTATATGATCCACACAGTTTTCATTGCAATAACTACTTCGTGTTTGGAGGAATTTGCACTTCAAGCAAACAAGAGTTTCCAGTGTTCCAATGTTTAACTGGACCAGTGGGATTTCTACAAATACTTGTCCACTACGTTTGCTGTTGGTTGGAACCACCAAGCAGAGATATTAATCATCATAACGCATCTTTAACCTAGAACGCAGCAACATGACCAGGGTGCAGGACTGCGGGTTAAACCCAGATCATGCGATCACGGTCGTCATAAAAACCATGCCACAAAACTAAGCTCACAAAGTTTACTCGACTTGCAAATTCATACAAATCAGCTACACCGTCTTTTACTTTAGTAAAATATGTTGAGAGCCCCCAACTACGTTGTGCACCATCAACCCCCTGATTCAGTAATAATAATAGGATCTCAACCTAATATTGACAAGCTACAATACAATGCAATTTCTTTATCTGTTTAAAAAATGCAAACAGTACATGGTGGCAACATAAATAACGCGTCTAGAAATTTTTGGTTGGAGGCGTGTCATTTTTATATATTTTTTTGCGAATTGTCTGCCTCATTTGTTATAAACCTTGTACTATGACAGCCTACAATACAGTAATAGTATATAAACTATGGTTCTTGCATCGATTGCTGCACATGCAATTTTTGCATCTGCTACTGTATTGTAAAACCACAATTTTTGCATTCTTTTGCTATTGTTGTTTTTTTTTTCAGGAGTCTGCTGCACAAGCAAGAATTGGACTGCTGCCAGCTATAGCTAGAGCTTGCAATTCATGATTTCACAATCTGCATAACTTACATTTGATTCTATTTGAATAAGACAGGTGAAAGAGGTTAAACGGTAGGCCTAGTGGTAGGCCTAGTGATAGTTGGTGGTGGAATCTTTTAACTTTTGGTTCAAGCCTTCCCCCTCTTTGGTCAAATCCAACTTTTTCTTGAAGATTTTATTGCAGTGAAGCCAGATGGCGTTCAGCGGGGTTTAGGTGGCAAAATAATTTGCCGTTTTGAGGAGAAAGGTTTTAGGCTTTGTGCCATGAAAATGACGACTGCCAGTAAAGATTTGCTAGAAATGCACTTTGTAGATCTCAGTTCAAAACCATTTTTCCCAAAACTTGTTGAATTTATGTTGTCTGGGCCAGTTGTGGCAATGGTTTGAGAAGGAAAAGGAGCAGTTAAAACTGATCGTAAAATGCTTGGAGAGACTAACCCTGTTGATTCTCTTCCTGGAACAATTCGTGGAGATTATTGTATTGACATTGAGAGAAACATATGTCATGGATCTGACTCTGTGGAAACAGCAAAGAAAGAAATAGCTTCATGGTTTAAAGAAGGTGAACTTAACAATTATTGCTGTGCTAACAACTTTTGGGTGTATGAATAAGAAGGCTACTTCAACCTGACACTCAGCACTCTTTTGTTGTTTTGTGCCTACATAGCAGGATCTGACATTTGTACTTTTTGTATTTTTGTGTACATAGTTTGGATCTGACTTTTTTTTTTTTCTGTATCTTTCTGTCTAAATTTATAATTACCAGTATATTGAAAGATACTTTTCACCTATTTTCATTTTTAATTCAAAACAACTTTTTCTGCGTATTTTGTGGCTGATTCTAAATTTGCTATTTTGTCTAACTAGTGTTGAATCTTTCATTGGTTTGACTGCTTGATAATGCCAGTTAAATGTCCATGTGAAATATGTTTAAGACCTTGTAAAAGGAACCAGTGTGCTATTCACTGTGATATGTGTGGTGGATGGATTCATCTCAAATGCACAGTCATTAATCCCCTTAAATTTCACACTCATTGTTCTTCTACTGAACCATACTTCTGCCAAAATTGTTACAGTGAATTGTTTCCTTTTCAAACCGTAGATGATAAGCAATTGTTAAATGAAATGAGAAATGATGACAAACTAAACTTTGATATTAATCACACAAATAATTCGTTTTTCCCAGCTAAATGCTTACAGGCAGACAACAAGATAAAAAGCTTACTAAATGATTTAAATTCTGGTTTGGTTGACTCAAAATACTGCTCACAGGCCGAAGCCAATATTATTAACAAAAAGTGTAAATTTTCTTTGCTTTGCGTGAATATAAGAAGCCTAAATGCAAATTTTGATAAATTGAATGAACTTTTAACAAATTATGATATCTTACCTGATATCATTGCTATAAGTGAAACCAAACTTAAATTGTTACAGGTATACAATGCAAAGTTTAGTGGGTACCATTTTTACCACAAAGGCACAACTACAAGATGGGGAGGAGTAGGATTTTTTATTAAGGAGTCGTTATCAATTTCAATTTGCAAGGAGTTTGATTTAAACATTCCTAACTGTGAAGATATGTGGATTCAACTAGATTTAGGGAATAACAAAAAATGTATAGTGGGAGTAATTTACAGACACCCTAAACAGAAATTATCAGAGTTTTGCAAGAGTTTTGAATCAACCATTGAAAAATTGAATAGTAGAAAATTGATGTATTATATCGGAGGAGACTTCAACGCAGATTTGTTGAAAAGTAACTCTGATATCAATATTAAAGATTTCATGAATTTAACATATAGCTTAGGCTGCATTCCCTTAATTACACACCCGACAAGAATAACCACTACAAGCTCAACTCTTTTAGATCATGTTTATACAAACAATGTAGTGGGTGAACACAAAAGTTTTATTCTGGTGGAAGATGTAAATGATCACCTGCCAGTAATGGTGTGTTCTAATTTAAGCCTGCCCAAGAGTGAAAAATCAACTGTCACCCTAATTCGTGATACAAAAAATTTTGAAGTAGAAAAATTTCTAGACAAATTAACTGAAGGAATGGAGCTATTAGGTGATATCAAAGAGGAATGCATTGACAACTACACTGAAAAGTTTATTGACATTTTTCATAAGACATTAAACATACATGCACCATTACGAAAACAAAGCAGACAGGAAACAAAACTAAAAAACAAACCATGGTTATCCAAAGGAATCCTTAAATCAATCCAGCAAAAAAATTTATTGTACAAAAGAGCCCTTAAATTAAATGACAGTAATACATGGGCACAATACAAAGTCTATAGAAATAAACTGACTCATATTAAGGAATATGCAAAACGACTTCACATTAAAAATTTAGTGAATGATAATAAGCATGACACCTCGTCGCTTTGGAAAATTATAAATAAAATTATTCACTTGAAAAATGTGAAGAAAAATAACATTCCTAATAAAATGTATGCTTCCAAAAGTGAAAGTGCACAAGGTCCACAGGCCATCAGTAACTTGTTCAATGAATATTTCATAGAGATAGGAGTTAACCTTGCGTCTACAATCGAAACACCAGCTATAATTGATGGCAAATTTAATGCCACATCTTTGATTCAGAGTAGTTGTAATTCGTTTGTTCTAGAACCAATAGTTGAAGAAGAAGTAGTAAATTACATCAGAGCTATGAATCCATCAAAAAGTACAGGAAGCCATGGAATTCCTGCAAAGTATATAAAAATGTCAGGCTCTGTTATAGCTCCAGTTCTAACTAACATTTTTAATGCATGCATATCAACAGGATATTTTCCAAAAGTGTTAAAAATCGCTGAAGTTGTTCCAATTTTCAAAAAAGGCGAAAGAGAGTTATGCAGTAATTATCGCCCTATTTCTATTTTAAATCCTTTTGCCAAACTTTTTGAAAAGTGTCTGCTTGATCAACTAAACAATTATTTTGTGAGCAATAATTTGATTAGTCCAAACCAGTATGGTTTTAAGAAAAATTGCTCAACAAATGAAGCCGTTTTAGATATTTACAATAAGCTACTTGACAATATGGATAAAAAGCTCATTACATGTTCTATTTTCTTAGATTTAAGAAAAGCATATGATACCATCGATCACACAATACTGATCAAGAAACTAGAAAAGTATGGAATTAGAGGATTACCATTACAGTTACTAGCAAGTTACCTGACTGACCGCCAACAGTATACAATTGTAAATCAATATAAATCCAAGTCAAGAGATGTTATTTGCGGTATTCCTCAGGGATCAACTCTAGGTCCGTTGTTATTTAATATTTATATCAATGATCTACCACTTGCCTCAAATTCCACAATTCATCTTTTTGCAGATGATACAAACCTTACTCTCTCCCATTCTAATGTTTCAACACTGCAACAAAATATTAATGATGAATTAGTCAATGTAAGCAATTGGTTCAAGGTGAATAAATTATCAATTAACTTTAATAAAACTGAGTTTATGGTAGTGACAACAAAACAAAATAAACCTGAACTCAAAGTATCACTAGATAATAATCCAATCAAGCAATCACATCACATAAAGTATCTAGGTGTTCTCATAGACGACAATCTAAACTGGAAACAACAAATCAAGGAACAATGTTCAAAGGTAGCAAGGGGATCTTGGGCCCTCAATCAATTAAAACACTTTGTAGATGAGCAAACCTTAAGATCTGTTTACCACTGCCTCATATACTCTCATCTACAATACTGCATAAGTAGTTGGGGGACTGCTTCAAAATCAACATTAGCACCTCTCTTTATTCTGCAAAAAAGAAGCATCAGATTGTTAACTGGAAGTGGATATCGTGAGCATACTAATCCTTTGTTCTATCGAGCTAAATGCTTAAAACTCAAGGATATTTACTCTCTGGAAACTGCAAAGCTAATGTACAAAATTCACAATAATGTATTATCTTTTGCAAATTCAGATAAGTTTAACCTAATTAAAAACTGCTATACACATAAGACAAGATTGAGCCACAAAAACAACTTCTTTCTTCCAAGAACTAGAACAAGATTAGGGCAAAAGTCTCTATTATTCGCAGGAATTAAAGTTTGGAATGAAATTCCAAGCAGTATGAAAGAAGTTTCATTCTACAGATTTAAAAAAGCTGTTAAAGCTCATTTTTTATCAAACTATGAAACCGATAAAAGCTAGAATAACAGCTTTCTATCAGCAATGCAGTAGTAATTACAGGAATCATAGTTGCATATTTATGCTTGAGTTCAACAATAACCTATTCTATTGCTTGAATAGCATGAGTTTGGTGCATTCATCTATCACATATTTATTACAATACGTCATCTCTCATTTTGATGTGCCCTTGAATTATTAGTAATTTTGCAATAACTGACTGAGGTTGATATATACTGGTAGTAGAAATTGTACCAGTACTAATGACATATTGGCAAACAATACAAAACAAAGCAAGGAGGTTATTTTTTTTCCACTCCAATTGCCCACTTTAAATTCTATAAAACATAAATAAGCATTATGAACTTTATTAATTTTATTTCTATCCAACCTGTAGTTACAGCATTTTTATTTTTTAGTATGCTTAGAGTTAGAACAATTCTAATGTTGTCTTGCATTTTCTTTACATGGTGACTGTGAGTTTTGTGTATACACTATACAAAATGTACATATCTTTGCAACACTTTGTTTTAATTTTGCGTAAAATTTTTTATCATAGAAAGTAGCAGACTGAGAAAATCTAGAAGCTGTTTTTTTTTTAACCTTAACTTGGTGAGGTGGCAGTAGACTTAGATGACCTTTCGGTCCTTCACTGTCTCCTCACCAAGTGACTAAATATCGCTTTGACTCTGCAAGTTTGTGTGTTTGGTTTTAAAGGAATTGCATATTCCGATGCTTTGGTGATAGACGTAGAGGAAGTTGCAGTTTTTTTTTTCTTGTGATATGATGTCACTTGGTAAATAAATAAATATGATGATGATGATGATGATGACAAATTTTGGAAATGCATATAAATAATACTAATAATAAAAAGCAATTTGTCGATCCCTTGAGATGAGATAGCAAGAAGCTAACATTTGACTAAGGGGCACTCGCTGCTAAAGCAGGTGAAAAAGCAGAAAAATAGCAGATGACAAAATAAAAAATAGGACTTGTAAAAAGATTATTAAGATTATATTACACAGTGTTAAAGCATAGTAATCCATATTAGGCACATCGATAAAGGCCATATTAAAAGCGTGTATTTTCAATCCATTCTTGAACAATGAAATGATGCTACTTTTCTGAATATCAAGAGGCAAATCATTCCAAACAGTAACTAAAGCATGTGAAAAAATTGATCCAGATTTGTTGTAGTCCAATTGACTGTTTTTTTTTCAACAAAAGCACATCGCAGTTACCACGAAAATCATAAGCTGTAAGCAGCAGATGGCTTAAGCAGGGCAATTCAGAATTACCTGTTGAAGGTAACCAGAAGCACAATGCTACTGCACAATCACAATCGCAACAAAATTTTGTCACCCCCTGTTTTAATTTTTGGCTGGGCCAGTAGATGTAGAGCCGCCCAAATATTACCGTACCTACTCCTATGTTGTTGTCAAGATTAATCATTATTCATACTAATATTACGAATAGAGCTCGACCGATTAATCGGTCTGCCGATATATATCGGCCGATATCAGGGCCAAGCCGATATATCGTATCAGCTATCTACCACCGATAAAATATCGGCTTAGCACAACTACTTTAAACTGTTTTTTTTTAGAACAAGCACGACCGCTCTTGACTATTGATTGCCAAATCGTTGTATTTTTGGTTTGCTTTTTTATGAATAATACAGGAGTGTGACTTGCATTTACAATAGTCTTTCTTTGGAGGGGAATTAGTGTAGCTTTTAGTATCAAGTTAACTGAAAAATTGTGACGAAATTTTGTAGTCATTAAGTTAATACGCGTATATCGGTGGATGTGGGTAAAACGCGGAATTCCGCAAAAATTCTACGCGGAAAATTCGTCCACGGCAAATGCAAGTCGTAGAAAAATTTTGTCAACGGGTGTTTCTTTTATGCTCTGAAATGCGTGAAAATTATTTGGCGGGAGCGTGCCATACAGGAGCATAAAAGAAACACCTGAAAAAATTCTACAACGTGACAAAAAAGTCTACAGCATGACTAAAAAATTCTACGGCAAAAAGGGCGGGAACGTTTGTTCATTGAAAAATTCCCCGGCGTGACAAAAAAGTCTACAGCAACAGCATGACTAAAAAATTCCAGGGCAAAAAGGGCGGGAACGTTTGTTCATTGAAAAATTCCCCGGCGTGACAAAAAAGTCTACAGCAATAGCTGACTCAAAAATTTTACGACAAAAAAAGCGGGAACGTTTGTTCATTGAAAAATTCCCCGGCGTGACAAAAAAGTCTACAGCTACAGCATGACTAAAAAATTCTACGGCAAAAAGGGCGGGAACGTTTGTTCATTGAAAAATTCCACGGCATGACAAAAAAGTCTACAGCAACAGCTGACTCAAAAATTCTACGGCAAAAAGGGCGGAAACGTTTGTTCATTGAAAAATTCCACGGCGTGACAAAAAAGTCTGCAGCAACAGCATGACTCAAAAATTCTACGGCAAAAAGGGCAGGAACGTTTGTTCATTGAAAATTCCACCGCGTGACAAAAAGTCTACTGCAACAGCAAGACTCAAAAATTCTACGGCAAAAAGGGCGGACGACTGTAAGCAAAACAAAATATCCAGCCGTTTCACCATGCCGTAGAATGAAAAAATCTATTAAAAAAATGTGAATGCTCTTATGCTCCGACGCTTCAACAAGGCGTAGAATTTTTCTAGATACTTCTATGCTACTGTTGAGTGCACTTTTGCCAAATCATTTTCATGCAAAAAAGTCAGTAGCGTAGCAGGAGGGGGCTATAGCCCCCCCTCCCCCCATTGGCCTGTCAACCAAAATGCAGAATAAGGAAAACACCACGTTTTACCTCTTTTGAGACTGTTTTTTTGCGCTGGAATTGATTAAAAAGTGATTTAAAGCATCTTTTGAAACATATATTTGGGGGGGGGGATAATTGTCAAAAATGAAAGTCACAAATCAATGAAAACTGTAAAAAATGCCCGAAAATAAACAATCAAATTTGATCGTTAATGTACAAACGCCAAACATAGGTTTCATCAACAATCATATTATAAACTCAGGATTAAGGGGAGGGGGGGGGCTATTCAGTGTTAGTTAATTACCAATCACTTCTCTCAAATATCTTTCAATTAGCCCCCCCCCAATTATTTTTCTTTATAAAATATAGACGAAATAGATTACTCTGTGTGAGTTTTATTGAATAATAGGATTTTATGATTTACCAGCAAGTAAACAAGAGAACTGCAATGTTATCATTAGCCACTTCCCATATAGCCCATTAATGCAACCAGTTGAATCATGTTGCTGTTGCGCTGCCAATTTCTAAGCCACGTTTTAAAAGCATTATTCTTTATTAAAATAGCTCTAAAATTAAGTTATTTTGCAAAAAAATGCAAAAATTTCGAGCGCTGGGTATTCCGCCCCCAGACCCCCAAAACAGCCCCCCCCCCCCCATTGCGAATTTCTGGCTACGCGCCTGAAAAAGGTCGGTCACGTTCAAAATTTTGCAAACCTTGCATTTGCTCTGGTCGAATTTTCCGCGTAAGTTTTTTGCGGAATTCAATGTTTTACCCAGGCCGGCAATTTGAGTCATAAATAAGGGAGCTTAAAGGTTTAAAACCCTATCGAAATAAAAAATTTTCGAGCGCTGGGTACTCCGCCCCCACACCCCCAAAACAGCCCTTCTATTGCGAATTTCTGGCTACGCGCCTGAAAAATGTCGGTCACGTTCAAAATTTTGCAAACCTTGCATTTGCTCTGGTCGAATTTTCCGCGTAAGTTTTTTGCAGAATTCAATGTTTTACCCAGGCCGGCAATTTTGAGTCATAAATTAGGAAGCTTAAAGGTTTAAAACCCTATCGAAATACGGAATTTAACTCATTTTATGTCTAATAAAAATTAATTTCCTTAAAATAGGGTTAAAAGTCATTGTTTTACCCTACAAAAACTTACAAATATGTCTTCCAACTTCTTGAGACTCAGACCCCAGTTTGGATCCGCTTGATACGCCTGTTACGTCAATGAATACAGTACATTTTAGGTACATACAAACGTAGCACTTGCTTCAGACCAACTTTTAGCAAAACCTCGGTTGCGCGCTTGCGAGGTAATAATAACCCAGACCTCGAGTTGCTAAAACTTCATCTTTTTTGGGAACTTGACTGCCAGAGGTGGAGCTGAGGACACATCCTTCGAGGCCAAGGACGTCCTCAAGGACTCCACCACTGTTGACTGCCTCGCCCGGACCTATACTAGCAAGAGAAATTATCGCCAGTGAGGACAGGAACCATTAAATTTTTAACCAAATCGTTAATGTTTTGTAGGGTCTGCAGCCACCACGTGCCTGCATTTTCTGAAAATAATTTCGTGAAATCGAAAAAACTATCGTTTCCCACTAGTTTCTGCACAAGTAAATTAAAGGTAAACTAAGTACCATGGTGTCTTAAAACTTTCTAATATCTTCATGTAAATAACTAATTAGCACCCCACTTTTTTATGCACTTTAGATGCTCCTTGAAATTATCAAAACTTCTCAACTTATTTAGACAAAGTATAATACAAATCATCTAGCACGATACTGGCATAAAATTGCGTATCAGCGAGTGGTTGCTTGACTCGATGATAGTAGGGTCATCTTTCGCAACTTTTCTGTCGCCTACTTAAACCAACGCTAATTAATTTCTACTTTGTGCTGTTACTGAGCGATGAGATAAATTTCTCTCGTCTCGTTAATTTTTCCTGCGGTACCAGTTTCGATACAGATTCTCGGCAATGCTGTTACAAAGTACCTAGCTAAAAATGCACGGTTTTCATTATTGGCTTTACCTAAATTTGCAATCCACCAAGTTTTGTTTCAGAATCATAAGCTGCAGAATAATTACGTAGATTCTGATCCGGTAAGAACAGGAATATAGCACGTATTGAAAAAAACGAATAAGCCTAGTTTGGCTTGAACTTGGTAGAGATCAATTGGGTTGGTTTCCACGGGTTTGATTCCCAGTCGGGTCAAATCGGAAACAAAATATTGCACACACAGCTTTACAATCAACATTAAAGGTAAGAGTATGAAGCTTCCCCAGGACGATAAACACTAGACCGCACTATTAACACTTTACACTCGTATATCGTAACGCAATTAACAACGTCAAAGCATTAATTTTTGCTTTAGAAATGATAATTACAAAAAAAAGACGGAAGGGATCAGCTATGTCCTCAAATCATCACAAAGGTTGATCGAAATGCAAATTTTTCGACACTAAACAACGTAAAAACTTCCCGACAAACGATCAATTTTTTTTGACAAAAACTTTGCGTAAAATAAATAATACAAAATTAAAAGATAAAACTTTCTGAAAATTCAAAATTACAAAACAATTTAGTAAAATTCTGCTTTACATTCGATTTCTCTTACTGTGGGCTCGCACTCCACTATCAAATTTAACGTATTAATTTTTACTTTTCTTTGGCTAAAAACATTTACCAAATCCTGGTTAAAACAGGTCAAAAAAACTTCCTGGTCAAAAAGAGTCAAACACAACAGTTTAATTAAACGTCGTAAAATAACGAGCATTAAATATAGGGTAGATTACGTTCATTATCATTATTTCAAAAGCAGCAAACGTTGAAAAGCAAAGAATTGCTTGGAAACAGAAAAGTCTTCATCAATCCAAATATTCAAAAATTAAAACTTGTTTCAAAGGTTTGAGCAATACAGAAAATATTAGTTTAATCTAAAATAAGTAAATATTCAGCATCTTACCTTCAAAAATCTTACTTGTCAATCTTCCAATATTTTACGAAAAGTTCTAACTATAATCATCGCAGAAATAAATTAAATACTAAAGCACAAAATACAGCAATTAGTTTTATACTGTAACGGAAAATCAATACAATGAACTGAATACAAAAATTAATCGAAGTTCATTTCGTAAATTAAAGCTGAAAAGAGGATTGCAGAAAAATCATTAAGGTATCTCAAGTTCCTAACGCACTTTTTAAAGAGGTGCAGCCCACGAGACACATTTTGAAGTCCTTGGCTTTGGCCTCGAAAATGATCTATTAATTTTTGATTCGTGAAAAAGGAAAATAACCAAAAAAAACTTAACCATAACTTCGATTTCCAGCTTGACGATTTTTTTTTTTTTTTGACATCCGAAATATCGCAGAAAATGAGCGTTTTTTTTGGAGAACACTTGCAAAATCGTGTCCTTGGCCTTGAGATTTTGTTTTTTTTTAGTCCTTGGCCTTGAACTTGAACATTGAGTCCTCGACTCCACCTCTGCTTTTTAATACAGAAAATACATTCAACAGGACAAAGTACGGTACCGCGTTAGATGTATATAAAAGTCTATATGCTGTTACCTTATGGAAGGCTGCGACAGATTACAAAGTATCAATCCGAAGAGACTGGCAACGTTGTCAAGTCTGCAGCCTCTCATAATTAAACTAACACAACAAAATTAATTCACATTTTTTGAGGCTAGTTTCAAAATTATTCAACTTCTGCATCGAAAGATAGCTGCCAGGCGTCTCTTCCACCGCTTCTTTTGAAGGCCCAACTTTCTTTCCCAAAAACAACTTCACAACACCAAATAGTTGCACACTTTAAACAAGCCCTGTGCCTCCCCTCCGAAGCATCTAGCATCAGCGACCTCGCCTTAAAACCTGTGATCAGCCACCTTAAGAAACCTTCCTGGAAAACTTTTTGCTAATCAACGGAAGTACCCTCACACCCTTACGCGAATCTTTCATTCTGTACCCTCCAACCCCCCCTGGACCCCAACCAAGGTCATTATATCCTTCTCTATACCTAACTGCACTGGTCCCAGCTCATCCAGCCTTAAATTCGCCCGAAATCGGTTACTCTCTCTTCCCTTCTCAGGCGTTTATGTATGGAGTGATTGACCTATCCCCTATGTTTTTTGTAAAATTTTAAACTTTTAAACCGTTCGAGCTACATGGATCAAATTTTCAGGACAGGAAGATATGAAAGATAAACTACACTTAACAAAAAATGGGGGTTCCAGAATGAAGGTTTCCCCCAAATGGGGCCCTCCAAAATTCAAACTTTTTAACCTTTTAAGATGGACACATGAAATTTTTACAAAACTAAATATAAAAAATAAAATTTGACCAAATTTGGGGGTTCCAAAATGGGAGGTCCCCCCAAACAAGGCCGCCAAAATTCAAAACTTTTTAACCATACACATTAGACAAATGAAATTTTTAGGGTTGACAATTAAAAAGATAAGATAATTTTTGACAAAATTTGGGGGTACCAAAATTAAGGGGATCTCCCTAAAATGGGGCAGCCAAAATTCAAACTTTGTAACCACTCAGGCTACACAGATGAAATTTTCAAAATAGATAAATATAAGTTAAAGATAAAATATGACAAAATTTGGGGGTACCACAATGAGAGTGCCCCTCTCAAACGGGGCCATCAAAATTCACACTTTCTAGCCACTCACGCTAGACGCATGAAATTTTCAAGATAGGTAAGTACGAAGAAAATAAAAAATTTGACAAAATTTGGGGGTACCATAATGGGGGGGTCTTCCTCAAATGAGAATGCCAAAATTCAAACTTTCTTACTGTTTCAGCTAGACACACAAAATTTTAAGGATAGGCAAATATCAAGGACAGACCAAATAAACTTGAGGCACCAAAATCGGGGGTCCCTTACTTGGATCCTTCAAAATTTAAACTTTTCAACCATTTAAGCTAGACACATGAAATTTTCGCAATAGGTAAACATAAAAGAAAAATAAAATCAGAAGAGGTAAATAAAATGTAACAAGGTGCCACAATTAGGGGTCCTTCAAAATCTTTAACCACTCAAGCTAGACAAATAAAATTTTCAAGATAGGTAAAAATACAATATGAAAAAATATTGAGGATCTCATACTGTAGCGGTCCTACAATTATGTTGACACCTCCCCTATTAACTACAAAATCTAAACGAATTAAATCTATTGGATAGGTCAATATACATCAAAGATAGGTAACAAAGTTTGGTGAGCCACATTGAGGAGACCATGCCAAATGGGCCCATTAAAATTTTAAAACCTTGAATACGAAGAATTCCAGCTAGACATATCAAATTTTAAGAGTACCGGTAGGCTAATATTAGAAAAAGATAAAACATGCCAAACTTGGTAATGTCAAGTTGAACAATTATTCACCCGAAAGATCAAGTTAATTAAAAGGCGTAGAAAGCTGCGATGATTTACGAAGTAATTCTGATCAACCTGTGACAACTTGCGAGTGAAGCATTAACTAGGGAAAATAAATTTTGATTGTCCTCCTTTTTTTGCAATTTGTCAAATTATACCACTCGAGAATGAAGTCTATGTGGCAAAAACAGAAACGATGTAGTAAAAAACCTAAATAAATGCCTGTTCTGATTTGCATAATTTTAGCACTTTTTTTTTTTAGTTTATGCTGTTGAGCAAGGGCCTTTAATTGCAAAACAACCGATATACCAATACTATATGTTGAATTTCGATGCGAAAGAGCGTTTTCAGAATCATACAATATGGCTGTGAGTTTCATTGATGTAACGAAATTTGCTTGTGAGTCGCTGGAATTTTAAAGACCGCTTTATGTTGTTTCAAATGGAGTGAAAAAATGTTTAAGAACCGGCAAAAAGCGCTGAGATTTGACATTGTATTGTAAACTGCTATGAAAGCTTTTTTAATGACATTATTCGATTATTTTTGATAACTTCGAGAGATTTGAATTTTGAACTCGAATAACCACAAAGCGATTTAAGTTGGTGAAACAAAATTTGAAAGGGTTGCATTTATATTAATGATCTGACTATCAATGACTACATTTTTTACAAATTTATCCAAAGCAATTGGATCACTATTTTAGAGCTCAACAAAGTTCAGTAAAAATTGGATAATGCCGAGAAGTCCCCAAATATTGATTTTGATGTCACGTTCTAGTCTTTTTACAATTTAATCAGGTAGCTTGGTAAGACTGCGTTAAAGTTACAGTGTTCCAAAATAGTAAATAATTATTTTGTTTGAAAGTTTAGATGTTCAAGTACGATTTATTACCTTGATCTATAAGATACAATAATTGACCCACTACATAAAATAGCGGTCAAAAAATAAATGAACCATCCCATAAGTTACGCCACATATAAATAGTTTACAATAGCAAAATAATAATAAAATGAGTTTCGTATAACTGAACTAATGTTGAGCAATTCGTACTCGCCTAAAAGTTTATCGCATCTCTTCATAATTCTTTTATAAAGTGTTTACCAATTTCTGTCATGGTTGTCAAAGGTGGAGTCCTTGAGGACGTCCTTGCCTTCGAGAATGTCCTCAAGGTCACATTTTGAAGCCCTTGGCCCTCGAAGCTCAAGTCCTTGGCCTCAAAGGCTACAAGTCCTCGAAAAAGCTCTATCCTCGGCTCGAGAACAGCATTAATTTTTGATTCGTGAAAATGGAAAATAACCAAACAAAAATTAACCTTAACTTCGGTTTCCTTCTCGATGATTTTTTTTTTATAAATCTCGCAAAAGATGTGCGGTTTCTTGCGCGCTTGTGTCCTTAATCCTAGGCCTCAAAAAGTCGATCCAGTTCTTGGCCTTGAACGTTAAATCCCCCACCCCACCTCTGATAGTTGTCTTCAAACTATAACAGCTAAAACTTACTCAGCCATATACAACATATCAGATATGCAAATGACACACTACCAATAGCAGAAAATAAAAATGAATTACAAATTATTGTCAGTAGCAAACAGAACAAGTAACGAATATGGATTGAAAATCATATCACTCTGCAATATATGGAAATCCGGACAATCAAAACAAGAGGACATCAAAAGAATCAAGTAATTTGAAATAATTTAGGGTGTTTTAAAGGATGCTGAAAATATATAGACAACAGAAAAGGTCATTGCAACTACCAATAACCAATTTTTTCTCCAGTTTTATGACCGATTCCTGTCCGATTCGTTTTTCTCATTCTCAGTTCATGACTAATCAACTCAACTGGTACTTTCTGAATGTTCAAATCAAATTCATCTGGTCAGCGAGCGATCCAGCTACATAAAGTTTTCCAAGTTCTTTGTTTATTGACGCCACTAAATAAAAAAAAATCAACATATGAAATAGAGTATGCAATCCACATACTTATGATTAGAAAAGGAAGCAACGCCAAAGTGACAGCGAAGGGACCGTGGAGTCATCCAGTCTGCACTCGCTGTATTACGCCGAAGCATGCTAACGAGATGGCAGGGCCCATCTCCGCATCATTACGCCCGGGCAACCCACCTCCTTTCAAATACATGTCGCAGCGATTGCTAACCATTGGCAACATGTGTCCGATTTGACTGGCCCGAGATTTGAACCTCCAGCCTTCCGCTCCAGAGAAAAAAGCGTTACCGCTCAACCAACTTCAGGTTTTTTTAAACGTTTAATATTTGACATTTGACAGTTTAGCTTTTGACAGTTTAGCTTTTATACGAGATTGCTAGGCTACAGTACAATCTATTTGATTTCCGACTCAGATTTGTTCTGCTGACAAGATCAAACAAATTAGTGTGCAGTGAAACAGCGCAAAGGTTTTACTTATTTTGCAAGTAGCAAAGCGCGGTTAAAAGCTCAGAGCTTAAATTTCCAATCTCAGGTTTGATATTTTTTAGAATCAGAAATTTAAACAACAGTTTTAACTTCGAGTAATTATTCAAAAATCGGAAAATCTCTGAAAACTTTGACAGTTTGCTCCCTGACCAGTATTTTCCAGTGTTTCCAATGAGCCGATTATTATTTTTTCAGCAAATCAGCAGTTCGCTAAATTAGGGGTAAAAAATGTTTGGCAATACGACTCCCATAGCATTTGAGAAGTTGATGAATTTGTAAAAATATGACTTCTACAAGAAACTTACTAAGCCAGTCGCAAGGTTGTGGGTTAATTTTTATATTTTTTTTTCTAAAATAAACACAAGTATTAAAACCTCGGGTACTCAAGTCAAATTTTTCACTCTTAATCAAAATATCGGGATAAGCCTACAATGCATTCTTACTAAATTTGATATTTCTACACCTTTTCAAATTCAAGATATTGCAGTTCAAAATCTACAATTTTTCTATCAGTTTAGTGATGCCATTTTGTCAGTATTCAGCAAAAGATTATCGTTTGGAAAGCTAAAGGCTTACATTTATTGAAAAGCGGCAAATTTTTAAGTTTTAAACCTTTACTTTGTCTTACAATAACTCTACCAGAAAACATTTACCGAGGATCAGGAGCATGCAGTAACTTTTTCAAATTTTATTTTCTAATTGGCAACCCTGGCAAAAATTTCTACGCAGAAAAGTTTTTTTTTAAGGGGAAATCTAATCTGTTATATCACACAAAAGTAAGGTGGTAAAAGCTCAAATTTGGTGAAGTTAGTCTTCAGATCCGCTAAATTTTTTGAAGGAAAACCGAGCTAGCTAAATAATTTTCGACCTGAATGCCCTTATAAGGTCTGTTAGTAACCATGATTGCCAAAAATAATGAGAGTCATTATTGATTAAAAACTGTTCTTGAATCATATCCGCACAAAAGGATCAAAATAATTATTCAAAGAACTGCAGTAATGTACTTTGATATCACATTGACATTTTTACAGGTTTGGGCACAATTGTTTTGAAACAATTTGGGCACCTTCTGGATAGCCAACAGGTTTAAGAGGACACTGTTAGCTTGTAATCAACCTCTGGGTCATGACCCAGTCTTAAAAGTCCTGCAGAGCCACTGGATAGCGTTGCACAAAAGTAAGGCAGAATGCCGCATTGACATTCAGAATTGCGATTGTGCCGCAGTAAAAACATTTGAAAACTTTTGTACAACACCACAATACATCAACACTTTTATCACTTGTTATTTCTCTATTCTTGCTCTAAAGTAATCGCAAGCTGGTAAAAAATGAACTTTCACCAAAATAAAATCTTATTGTTTGCTTTATCTTGCAAATCACCTGTTTCTGTTTGGATGATATGCAGCATAATGAAGGTGCATACAAAAACCACCATAAAATTTTATGTAAAGCAGTATGTAATATGTTTAAATAAGCTATCTTGAAATGTTTATATTACAAGAACTCTCATAAAAAGTAAAAACAACAAACTTTTCGACTTTTTAATTGTTTCCTCATATACTGTATCAGTTTTACGATATTTTTTAGGTTAAACTGTATACTGTTATTTTTGTAATTGATTGAATTGTGCTAGCTCATATGAAAACTTACCAGGCAGTCAAGCATGTTGCAAAAACATACCTCATACCATACAGCAGCGCAGAAATCAGCTGGTAGATTCTTTCTTCAAACACATAAACCTTAAATTTCTTCTCACAAGTTTTCTTCTTGTACTTTTGTTTTTCACATATTTCAACTACAGTCCTTATAAAGCAATTAGCATCAATACTATATTTCATTTAACATTAAAATCACCTGTCAAAATACAACAAATTAATGAAAAGCTTCTGTCGAGTAAATTGATCAAATATGGTAATTTAAGGAGAATATTATCCAGCTGGAATTTGTTGGCAGCATTGCCAAGACGGTTATGTATCATTTTCACAATTATCTTACTTTCATGATCTGAGTAGTTCAACTCACATTCTGGTCACATTATTGCGTTCTTGGAAAAGGTACGGTAATTTAAGAAACATTTCTATTTGGTGGCTTTAAAGAAGCAGCGAATTTACAAGATAACAAGAAAAATCAAATTTGGCGGTAATATGGCAAAACATGCATTGATGTGTAAATTAAAAAAAAAACGAGAGACTAGCATCGATATTAGAGAAGTGTGCGTAGGTGCATAACAAATGTAACTCTTGTAAGAAAAACATGCAAGAATTTAGCAGTCGTCTTATACAACCGATATATGGTGAATGTACAAAATTTTATTCAAATTTTGTACCTCGTCTTGTACGCCGGAATATATGGTAGCCTAGCTTTTGTAAATCTACACAATTTATTAGATCATTTGCCTATTTTGATAAGCTGATATTTCAAGACTATTGAAAAACACAAAAGCAAGTCAGAGTATTTTAGAGATACAAACTACTTTCAAAGCCTACTTCATTAATGTTAGAAAATCATTAAGTAGTTTCAGCAGTCACTAATTGCCCAATCAGTGAAACATCCCTAATCTCAAAAAACATTCTGAACTTTTTTCGTTGCATCCAACTGGGGTCCAAGAAAGAATAAGTCACATTAATGAATTAAAGCCTTTTAAAAGTGGAGGAAGACTTGGGATTCTTAAAAAATACATATATTAAGCTTTCAGTTAATGTAATTGCACCCTTACTCACTAACTTTTACAATCAGTGCATTACAACTGGTTGTGTTCCAGATATCTTGAAGATAGCTCAAGTTATCCCACTACTACATTAAGCTCAAAAAATTTATGCTTAAATTATCGCCTTATCACCGGTCTTAGTTGATTTTCTAAAACATTAGAAAAATGCCTACATTTTCAGTAATACAATTACTTTCTAGGTTTTTTTTTGGTCATTTGTCAGTCATTGACCGATTTTTTAGCGCAATGACCGAAATATTTTTGGTCTGTTCGGTCATAATGACCGAAAACTTTTTCACCACGGCCAACACAATATTCGCAGGTTCATAGCACTACGAGCGAATGTCAAGAATCAAAACCAGCTGTTGATAGTTCTTTTCTCTAAACAAGTATTGCTTTGAAGCACTTTTCTTATCTGCACATGCCGCGAATGTCGGAATTGATGTGGTAGGCCTACGCGTTGAAAGAGCAGAAATCAAAACTGGACTAAACCACTATATGTACTACATTTAGACCATTTTCCAGGGGGCAAATTACTGAATCATAAACTGAAGCAAACTACAATTTTCAATATTAAAAAAGTTGCAGTGTTGCACCAGATTGCCTTTGCACCATATTTTTGATCCCCAAAAAGGTAACATCAAGTCTACAAAACCCAACGAGAAACCTCAACACCCGCAGAAAATAGTGGGTCCCCGGCATGAACAACTTGTTTTTTTTTTTTTTTTTGAGATCACCCCAAGACTTCCAGAAGCTTGTGAAAATCCAAGAACATAGGGTTGAATTATACTGTTTTTATCTGGCAAAAGGTAAACGAGACAAAAAAGGTTAAAAACCGCTGATTTATACTAACAGCCTAGAGCTGGGAATCTCAAACTTTTGCCGTTGTGGAGCCCGTGAAGAGGTTGACCATTATTTACCGAGCCCTACAAAAAATTTCTAAAATAAAACAAAAAAAAAATGAATAGCTTGCGGACCCCTAGGTTTCTTTAGCAGAGCCCTGGAGCTCCGTACGGAGCACTTTGAGAACCTATGCCCTAGAGAACCAGTTTGCCTAAAAAACAGCGGAAGTAATATAATCTAGCTCAAAAAGTTTTTATAGTTTAGCAAAAGTGTAGTTACAATGCCAGTTTGATCCTTTAATTTTATTTTCAGCTAGGGCTGTGGTAACGTGGGATCGGTTGGTTTGAATTAATTATACAACTTCAAACTGCCCAAAGTCAATTGTTTATTACAGTAAATAGTATGCTAATTTAGGTTTAGGAAATCTTTTTTGATCATTTATTAAGAACAATGTACTGAGAAAATTAATAACAAGCTATAGACAGTATTCAGAGTCTTACAGGCACAATCAAACCTTTGATTAACAGCCTGAGACATACTGTTTCGAAATTGACATTCGTCTTTTATTCCTCGTCATTATAGCTAAAACTACAAGTATGAACGTGAGCGTAGATAGGCAAAGAATCACGAATTAACCAGATCATGACACAATTTTTTTTCCAAAAAATATAAAGTAATGACAATATTACAAGAGATAATTCTTATAGTTCAATGCAAAATAATTTCAAATAGCATGCCTTAGACAGCTGTTTTGCCCAATCTCAGGGCTCATCAGTAAGTCTAGCAAGGCCAAAAGGAAAAATATCACCACTGATAAAAATCTTCAAAACAACCATCTTTACCAATTTATCAATCAATGAATAAATCTTTACCGATTACGTTTATAATACATAAATCTTTACCCATCATTTAGTCAATTTTAGCCAAAATAGGGAAATCTTAGCTCAAAAATCCTTACCCACTAAAACTAGAGCTACTAATTAATTTTTTACCGAATGAAACTATTGCTCTAAATCAAATCTTTACCGACTAAAGTACAAATCTTACCTTACATATCGCAGAAGAACGATAGCCTAGCTAACAAAAAATAAGTAAACCTTAGCAGAAAAATCCTTAACCAATGAAACTAAAGCTGTTAATTAAATTTTTACCGAATGAAACTATTGCTATAAATCAAATCTTTACCGACTAAAGTACAAATCTTACGTTACATCTCTCAGAAGAACGATGGGTTAGCTAACTCTCTACTCTCCTCATAGCTTGCCTTAAATAGCTACGTCTCCAGTAGGCTGAACAAACAAAAACTAGTGCTAAAATCTTTCTTCTGAGAGATGTAACATAAGATTTGTACTTTAGTCGATTAAGATTTGATTTATAGTAATAGTTTCATTCGGTAAAAATTTAATTAACAGCTTTAGTTTCATTGGTTAAGGATTTTTCTGCTAAGGTTTACTTATTTTTTGTTAGCTAGGCTATCGTTCTTCTGCGATATGTAAGGTAAGATTTGTACTTTAGTCGGTAAAGATTTGATTTAGAGCAATAGTTTCATTCGGTAAAAAATTAATTAGTAGCTCTAGTTTTAGTGGGTAAGGATTTTTGAGCTAAGATTTCCCTATTTTGGCTAAAATTGACTGAATGATGGGTAAAGATTTATGTATTATAAACGTAATCGGTAAAGATTTATTCATTGATTGATAAATTGGTAAAGATGGTTGTTTTGAAGATTTTTATCAGTGGTGATATTTTTCCTTTTGGCCTTGCTAGCCTTACTGATGAGCCCTGAGATTGGGCAAAACAGCTGTCTAAGGCATGCTATTTGAAATTATTTTGCATTGAACTATAAGAATTATCTCTTGTAATATTGCCATTACTTTATATTTTTGGGAAAAAAATTGTGTCATGATCTGGTTAATTCGTGATTCTTTGCCTATCTACGCTCATGTTCATACTTGTAGTCCTAGCTATACTGACGAAGAATGAAAGACGAATGTCAATTTCGAAACAGTATGTCTCAGGCTGTTAATCAAAGGTTTGATTGTGCCTATACGACTCTGAATACTATCTATAGCTTTTTTGATCAATTTCTACGTCCGAATATTACACTGTATAGCTGTGTTGATTTGTAACAGTGTCATCGTTGTTTATCAGAGCAGCGAGTCCGACGATGTTTTTCAAATTTTGTCGAAGTTTAAACTGAGTGCGCTGGTTGCGAGCAAAAAGTCGCACAGACGCCGACGCCTTTTCCCAATCTCACTGTGCGTAAAATCGTGAACACAAAAGTTTGTCTTTGGGTTATTTTAAACCGAAATTTGCTACACCCAGCATCTCCGCCTTACCAGCGTAACAGCAGTTAGTTGTTTCTAACAAATTAACCATACGTCCATACATTCATGACTATACTACGCGCAGTGCAAGCCGGGCGTAAAAATTCTCTCTGAAGTATTGTAAGCAGTTTTCGGCGCAAACCAAATTTTGTTTGCGGGCGTGCTGTATAAATAAACCCATTGCACTTCGTTATGACCATTTTTCCATGAATGCTGCGTTCAGATTCGCATTGTTTGAATGAGACATTACCTGCACGCAAGGAATACTCGATCGCTATTGCATTATTCTTGTTTAATGCATAAATTCCTACTTTCTACCAATGATAATATCATCATCATCGTCATCATCATATTTATTTATTTATCAAGTGACGTCATATCACAAGAAAAAAACTGCAACTTCCTCTACGTCTATCACCAAAGCATCGAAATATGCAATTCCTTTAAAACCAAACACACAAACTTGCAGAGTCAAAGCGATATTTAGTCACTTGGTGAGGAGACAGCGAAGGACCGAAAGGTCATCTAAGTCTACTGCCACCTCACCAAGTTAAGGTTAAAAAAAAAACAGCTTCTAGATTTTCTCAGTCTGCTACTTTCTATGATAAAAAATTTTACGCAAAATTAAAACAAAGTGTTGCTAAGATATGTACACTTTGTACAGTGTATACACAAAACTCACAGTCACCATGTAAAGAAAATGCAAGACAACATTAGAATTGTTCTAACTCTAAGCATACTAAAAATTAAAAAAATAAAAATGCTGTAACTACAGATTGGATAGAAATAAAATTAATAAAGTTCATAATGCTTATTTATGTTTTATAGAATTTAAAGTGGGCAATTGGAGTGGAAAAAAAATAACCTCCTTGCTTTGTTTTGTATTGTTTGCCAATATGTCATTAGTACTGGTACAATTTCCAATACCAGTATATATCAACCTCAGTCAGTTATTGCAAAATTACTAATAATTCAAGGGCACATCAAAATGAGAGATGATGTATTGTAATAAATATGTGATAGATGAATGCACCAAACTCATGCTATTCAAGCAATAGAATAGGTTATTGTTGAACTCAAGCATAAATATGCAACTATGATTCCTGTAATTACTACTGCATTGCTGATAGAAAGCTGTTATTCTAGCTTTTATCGGTTTCATAGTTTGATAAAAAATGAGCTTTGACAGCTTTTTTAAATCTGTAGAATGAAACTTCTTTCATACTGCTTGGAATTTCATTCCAAACTTTAATTCCTGCGAATGATAGAGACTTTTGCCCTAATCTTGTTCTAGTTCTTGGAAGAAAGAAGTTGTTTTTGTGGCTCAATCTTGTCTTATGTGTATAGCAGTTTTTAATTAGGTTAAACTTATCTGAATTTGCAAAAGATAATACATTATTGTGAATTTTGTACATTAGCTTTGCAGTTTCCAGAGAGTAAATATCCTTGAGTTTTAAGCATTTAGCTCGATAGAACAAAGGATTAGTATGCTCACGATATCCACTTCCAGTTAACAATCTGATGCTTCTTTTTTGCAGAATAAAGAGAGGTGCTAATGTTGATTTTGAAGCAGTCCCCCAACTACTTATGCAGTATTGTAGATGAGAGTATATGAGGCAGTGGTAAACAGATCTTAAGGTTTGCTCATCTACAAAGTGTTTTAATTGATTGAGGGCCCAAGATCCCCTTGCTACCTTTGAACATTGTTCCTTGATTTGTTGTTTCCAGTTTAGATTGTCGTCTATGAGAACACCTAGATACTTTATGTGATGTGATTGCTTGATTGGATTATTATCTAGTGATACTTTGAGTTCAGGTTTATTTTGTTTTGTTGTCATTACCATAAACTCAGTTTTATTAAAGTTAATTGATAATTTATTCACCTTGAACCAATTGCTTACATTGACTAATTCATCATTAATATTTTGTTGCAGTGTTGAAACATTAGAATGGGAGAGAGTAAGGTTTGTATCATCTGCAAAAAGATGAATTGTGGAATTTGAGGCAAGTGGTAGATCATTGATATAAATATTAAATAACAACGAACCTAGAGTTGATCCCTGAGGAATACCGCAAATAACATCTCTTGACTTGGATTTATATTGATTTACAATTGTATACTGTTGGCGGTCAGTCAGGTAACTTGCTAGTAACTGTAATGGTAATCCTCTAATTCCATACTTTTCTAGTTTCTTGATCAGTATTGTGTGATTGATGGTATCATATGCTTTTCTTAAATCTAAGAAAATAGAACATGTAATGAGCTTTTTATCCATATTGTCAAGTAGCTTATTGTAAATATCTAAAACGGCTTCATTTGTTGAGCAATTTTTCTTAAAACCATACTGGTTTGGACTAATCAAATTATTGCTCACAAAATAATTGTTTAGTTGATCAAGCAGACACTTTTCAAAAAGTTTGGCAAAAGGATTTAAAATAGAAATAGGGCGATAATTACTGCATAACTCTCTTTCGCCTTTTTTGAAAATTGGAACAACTTCAGCGATTTTTAACACTTTTGGAAAATATCCTGTTGATATGCATGCATTAAAAATGTTAGTTAGAACTGGAGCTATAACAGAGCCTGACATTTTTATATACTTTGCAGGAATTCCATGGCTTCCTGTACTTTTTGATGGATTCATAGCTCTGATGTAATTTACTACTTCTTCTTCAACTATTGGTTCTAGAACAAACGAATTACAACTACTCTGAATCAAAGATGTGGCATTAAATTTGCCATCAATTATAGCTAGCGTTTCGATTGTAGACGCAAGGTTAACTCCTATCTCTATGAAATATTTATTGAACAAGTTACTGATGGCCTGTGGACCTTGTGCACTTTCACTTTTGGAAGCATACATTTTATTAGGAATGTTATTTTTCTTCACATTTTTCAAGTGAATAATTTTATTTATAATTTTCCAAAGCGACGAGGTGTCATGCTTATTATCATTCACTAAATTTTTAATGTGAAGTCGTTTTGCATATTCCTTAATATGAGTCAGTTTATTTCTATAGACTTTGTATTGTGCCCATGTATTACTGTCATTTAATTTAAGGGCTCTTTTGTACAATAAATTTTTTTGCTGGATTGATTTAAGGATTCCTTTGGATAACCATGGTTTGTTTTTTAGTTTTGTTTCCTGTCTGCTTTGTTTTCGTAATGGTGCATGTATGTTTAATGTCTTATGAAAAATGTCAATAAACTTTCCAGTGTAGTTGTCAATGCATTCCTCTTTGATATCACCTAATAGCTCCATTCCTTCAGTTAATTTGTCTAGAAATTTTTCTACTTCAAAATTTTTTGTATCACGAATTAGGGTGACAGTTGATTTTTCACTCTTGGGCAGGCTTAAATTAGAACACACCATTACTGGCAGGTGATCATTTACATCTTCCACCAGAATAAAACTTTTGTGTTCACCCACTACATTGTTTGTATAAACATGATCTAAAAGAGTTGAGCTTGTAGTGGTTATTCTTGTCGGGTGTGTAATTAAGGGAATGCAGCCTAAGCTATATGTTAAATTCATGAAATCTTTAATATTGATATCAGAGTTACTTTTCAACAAATCTGCGTTGAAGTCTCCTCCGATATAATACATCAATTTTCTACTATTCAATTTTTCAATGGTTGATTCAAAACTCTTGCAAAACTCTGATAATTTCTGTTTAGGGTGTCTGTAAATTACTCCCACTATACATTTTTTGTTATTCCCTAAATCTAGTTGAATCCACATATCTTCACAGTTAGGAATGTTTAAATCAAACTCCTTGCAAATTGAAATTGATAACGACTCCTTAATAAAAAATCCTACTCCTCCCCATCTTGTAGTTGTGCCTTTGTGGTAAAAATGGTACCCACTAAACTTTGCATTGTATACCTGTAACAATTTAAGTTTGGTTTCACTTATAGCAATGATATCAGGTAAGATATCATAATTTGTTAAAAGTTCATTCAATTTATCAAAATTTGCATTTAGGCTTCTTATATTCACGCAAAGCAAAGAAAATTTACACTTTTTGTTAATAATATTGGCTTCGGCCTGTGAGCAGTATTTTGAGTCAACCAAACCAGAATTTAAATCATTTAGTAAGCTTTTTATCTTGTTGTCTGCCTGTAAGCATTTAGCTGGGAAAAACGAATTATTTGTGTGATTAGTATCAAAGTTTAGTTTGTCATCATTTCTCATTTCATTTAACAATTGCTTATCATCTACGGTTTGAAAAGGAAACAATTCACTGTAACAATTTTGGCAGAAGTATGGTTCAGTAGAAGAACAAAGAGTGTGAAATTTAAGGGGACTAGTGACTGTGCATTTGAGATGAATCCATCGACCACACATATCACAGTGAATAGCACACTGGTTCCTTTTACAAGGTCTTAAACATATTTCACATGGACATTTAACTGGCATTATCAAGCAGTCAAACCAATGAAAGATTCAACACCATTTAGACAAAATAGCAAATTTAGAATCAGCCACAAAATATGCAGAAAAAGTTGTTTTGAATTTAAAATGAAAACAGGTGAAAAGTATCTTTCAATATACTGGTAATTATAAATTTAGACAGAAAGGTACAGAAAAAAAAAAAAGTCAGATCCAAACTATGTACACAAAAATACAAAAAGTACAAATGTCAGATCCTGCTATGTAGGCACAAAACACCAATATAACTTTATAATAATAACAGTACAGTAATAGCTTTATAATAATAACACAAATAGCTTTATAATAATAACAGTACAGTAATCAATTAACAAAACTTTTTATTGGCAAACCCCGATAAAGCGCATTTTTTTCTGCAAGAAGATAGCAAGCAGTTTGTGGTGTCAATTAACACAAGTAATCATAAGGAACACTTTTTTTTTTTAATCCAGTCATTTTCGGGTGTAGGTGGAGGTTGTTCAAATGTTTTTGTGAATTGTACATCTCATTTGTTCTTAATTTGTTACAATATATGGTACTATATTTGAAAGTTGAAATACTATTATACCAGCTTGCCACCATAATAACAGATAACCGCAATCTGTGACTTTCTTCCATGGCCTGCGATAAGAAAACACGCTTTTTTTGCGTCCGCTGTTGCATCTTCAAATAAAATAAAATTCTAAAACCACGTGAAACCACTTTTATTCTTTTACATTTATTTATTTTTTTATGCGTCTGCTGCATGAGCAACGGCAGGGCACCTGCCTGTTATCGCAAAACTTTTGTGATTTGTTACTATTTGTCCAAATGGAAACTTTACGATTTGCATATGCTTTAATCACAACAAAAAATTTAGTTCCCCCCTTTTTTTATTTCTGGCTGCGCCGGTGCTAATGCACCTACTTTAAAACATTTTATTGTACATATGCAATTTAAATAGAGATACATACAAATAACTTGACGAAACCCATCGATATTATACTGGAAGAAAGCAAAGCAAAAACTCTTTCATACCTCGAGTTGAAACAACACAATCATAAAACTCATCAACGTAATACATAGAGCTCAAAGAGTGGAACCCAATTCCACTATTGCTAAAAATATGATATACGGATAGTCAGATACTTCAAATATTAAAAAAGGACTGAAAAGGATTACCTATGACATCTGGTTATGAGACCTAATTTTTTAATGATTCCGATCATTTACATAAATTAGAGTAGAATAGCTCTCAAATAATATGACACTTTGAACAAATTGGCACATTATGAGTTTTTTTTTATTCTACCACAGATGAGAATTGATTTGGTTATAAGTAACAAACGCTTAAACGTTTTTTTATTTTTGAACTCAACCTTAGAATTAATGAAAGCGTCATGTGTGCCAATTTTGAGGATTCTAGGTCACGCTTTTTTGTTTTTCTTTCCAAGCTATCTACTTTTAAACCACTAAATGCACATTAGGGAGACTAGTGTCTGCCTGAAATTAGAAGTGCAGGGTTGGTGGGATCCTCCTCAAATGGGTTCTCCAAAATTTTAAACTTTTAAACCATTAGAGCTAGATGGATCAAATTTTTGGAATGGTTAGACACTACAAAAAAATTTCAAAAATTGGAAGTTTCCAATTGGGGGGTCCCCTTCAAACAGGCCCTCTAAAATTCAAACTTTTCAACCTTTTGAGCTGGTTACACAAAATTGTAAAGGTAAGTACATATAAGACAAAATTTGGGGGTACTTAAATGGAGGGTCCCCCTTGAACGGAACCGCCAAAATTCAAACTTTTTAATCACTCGCATTAAACACACCAAATTTTCAGAGTAGGCAAATCTAAAAAGATAAAATTTAGGGATAACAAATTGAGGGGGTCCTCCTTTAACTACTGAGCCCTCAAAATTCAAACCTTTTAATCACTTTGCTGGACAGACGAAATTTTCAAAATAGATAAATATAAGTCAAAGATAAAATATGGCAAACTTTGGAGGTACCAAAATGAGGCAGTTCCCCTTAAACAAGGCCGCCAAAATTTAAACTTTTTACCACTCATGCCAGACACAAGAAATTTTCAGGATAAGCATATATGTTGGCTATTGGGTCGCAATGCTAAATAGCGTTCTCAGAGTAGGTATGGCTCTAAAATGCAGGCATATTTCTGGCCGTGCTTAGTGTTAAGCTTGGCTAATGTAACAGACCTATACATAGGCGTCGGTTTTTTGTTGATTAAGCAAATTCCGAGGGAGCAAAATGTTTTTGCAAAGTTTGGCGATATCTTATAAATCTAGTTCAGTCCAGAACTCTGCCCCCAAATTCAATCAAAGACAAAAAAAAGTCTTTGCCGCATTGTGGTTTCATCCCAGTTCAGAATTTCGGATTTCATGTTGACAAGTAGCTATTACTTGGTAAAAAACCGAGGGGGCAAGACATATTTCACCCCCTTCTGTGTCATACCTGAGGGGGCACCATCTCCCCACTCCCCAAAAAATTGACCCCTATAGGCCTTCAAAGATATTTTTCTCAAAAGTCGCAAAAATTTCAAACCGCTCTATTGATGTTATTTCATAATGAAGTGAAAACTGTTAGAAACTCCTTAAAAGTGCTGAGTTTTTGTGTTGTTATAATGAGGTTTTTGATTGACGTTATCTGAATATTTTAAGAACTTTTTGAGACCTTTAAACTTTGGAAGTGAATAACCAGATAACCACAAAGCTTTTAAAATAATCTAAAAAGAGCACAATGTGAAAAGAAAATAATTTTTGGTAAAAGTCGTTTGACTTTACACTTAGGGTTCTGGAAAGCATAGGGTTAAATACATAAATTAATACGAGTTTTAAATGTGAAATCATCGTAAAGTTAAGACTCTGCAATATCACTTAAAACTTTATGAGAATTTGCTTTTTTGTTTTTAAATTTTGCTTGTGTACATATCTTTTTCCATGCAAATCGCAAAGGCAGGCATTGTTTTGATTTAGATCTTAAATTTTAGAAAAAACTACAGTAGTGAAACTTGTTCATACTTTTGTTGTTACAATTCAGAATTGAAGCGAAAGGTTACTGTCAAAATATTTGTTTTAATGAGAGTTTTGTTTATAGAAAGTGGTTAGGTGTTACATTACGTAATGCCCATAAAAAGAATAAGAAAGCAAAGACTGAGTGGTCATTTACTCTCTTCTATTTTTCAAACTATCATTAGGGTTTGAGTTAGGATACATGTCTGAATGTTAGGGTTAGAGCTAGGATAGCGATTTTCTTATTCTTACGTAACGTAAGAGCAGCCTCTACCTTGTATAATCGCACTTTCAACTGCAACTTGCGCTGCGCTTCTATCAGTAAGTGAAAATTTAACTAACTCTTTAAAAGTTAAAACAAGGACTAAGCAGAGTAGTGAAACTTAATTGACATTTCATAGATAACCTAGTTTTTCTGACAGTATTAAAAAACATGAACACGCTTAACGCAATTGGAATGCTACCGGTATAAACTTCCATTCAGTAGTTAAACACTTTAGCTATTGGTAAGTCCAGAGAATGAGAGATATCACTTGCAATGTCATGGTATACATTCTGGCATAGCTTATCATTACTCCTTGAAAGTTTTACAGAACTATGAGTATAGCTTTTTTACCGGTATGACTTACCAGTTTGTAAATAAGAGAACTGAAATTCTAGCAATGCAGTACTGAATTAGCTACCGTCAACTGGGGCGATTTTGAACGCCGGGGCGACTTTGAACACTTCACAAAAACAATCTTTGTTTTCAGTTAAATACTTTTCAAGACCAAGAGCGGTCTCTTAGTAGGTCATTGTTTGAACTTTGATAGATTTGTTTTCTTTTTTGCCCGACTAGCACAGGGTCACGTGACAATGACGTCATCATTTCTACAAAATAGGGCGATTAATTACACCATGGCTATTGAAATGTGCATCTCTGAGTCTGGTCAATTAGCGATAGACGACTGCAGGCTTGAACCCATGACGACGTGGTCGGTAGCTTACCACCCTCACCACTCGGCCACGCGCCCGCTATATATCACAAAAGCAATTTAGACTTTTAAATTAAATCATGTCCACAATCAGCAATGCAAGCTGAGTGCGCATTCACATTTTTTTGAAAAATCATCATCATATTTATTTATTTACCAAGTGACGTCATATCACAAGAAAAAAACTGCAACTTCCTCTACGTCTATCACCAAAGCATCGAAATATGCAATTCCTTTAAAACCAACGCACAAACTTGCAGAGTCAAAGCGATATTTAGTCACTTGGTGAGGAGACAGCGAAGGACCGAAAGGTCATTTAAGTCTACTGCCACCTCACCAAGTTAAGGTTAAAAAAGCAGCTTCTAGATTTTCTCAGTCTGCTACTTTCTATGATAAAAAATTTTATGCAAAATTAAAACAAAGTGTTGCTAAGATATGTACACTTTGTGCAGTGTATACACAAAACTCACAGTCAACATGTAAAGAAAATGCAAGGCAACATTAGAATTGTTCTAACTCTAAGGACGTGACTTTTTCTAATGCTAGCTACTACCAGACAACAGTAGTAGGCCTACAGTGCTCAATGCAGTACTCTAGTTCTGTTCTAAGAATTGCCTTGAACTACTTCCCAAAGAAATTCAACTTACCGCCAACATCGCGTAAGCGACGTACCGTTACGCTTGAATGCGGCTCCCTGCGTGAGTTTTGCATGACTAGCTTCTCGTCTTGCGTACAGTAGAAGCTAGTCATGCAAACGCTTACGCACGAGCCATTGCCTTTTTCTCATACATTTGGTATAAATACGACATTTTGTCACTGCAATGCTGCAAGCTGGGCGGTCTAGTGGTTAGTACACTCAGCTCTCGATCCTTTGCTCCCGGGTTCAATTCGCAGATGGGTTGTGCAAACGTGATACAGTATGAAGGAACCTGGAAGGAGATAAACATAGCTATCTTTTTTTGCTTTAAAACCTTGCATTACAGTTGGGGCTAGGGCAGCGATGCCAGCCTGAGGGGATAGCAATTACGTAGCAGCAGCTTTTTAGCTTACGAAAGCGACGTACCGTTACGCTTGAGTGCGGCTCCCTGCATAAGCTTTGCACGACTAGCTCCTTGTGTACGCAAGAACGGGAAAGGAAATGGACGGAGCAACCTTTTTTTTTGCTTGAAAACCTTGCATTATACAGTTAGCCTGAGGGATAGCAATTACGTGGCAGCAGCTTTTTCGCTTACGAAAGTGACGTACCACCACGTACCGTTTCGCTTTATTGCGGCTGCCTGTGTGACATCTGCATGACTAGCTTCTCGGCTTCTCGTCTTCCATTATACTTCACTCCAGTTTGGACTCTATTCCGTGTTGGAGCCATAAAATAGCTTCAGAATATCACATAACCTGGCCTTGGCGATGCTTACCATACGCGACATTTAAAAATGAAAGTGATCTTAAAGATCAAGATCAGATCATTAAAATAGTGTGATCTTGAAGATCAAAATTGTGCCCACAAGTAGCAACAGCTAGGCACGTAGCCAGAAGTCTGCAATTGGGGGATGTCTGGGGGCAGGGTCCTCAGCGTTTGGAAGATTTTGCAAAAATAACATTTTTATCAGTTGATAAAATTAGTGTTTTTTAAAACGTCGCATAGAAATTAGCCTGCCTGCAACAACAGAATTAAACTGGGAGCGTAAATATAGGCTATGTGGGCTGGGATAACTTAATTGTAAAATTTCAGTCTTTCTATTACAAGCCAGTATTATCATTAAATCTTATAATTCGAAAAAACTCACAGGTATTAACCTAATTTGTGTGCATTTTATAAAGGATATTAACCATTACAATTAACATGATACTCCCCTGTATGCAATTTTCCTGGACTCCTCGAAAGCTTTTGATCGAGTCTGCCATTATATTTTATTTCAGAAGCTTATTGAAAAGCAGGTTCCTTTAATTTTAGTGCGATTTATTATGTATTGGTATAAAAATCAAATGATCACTATCAAATAGAATAATGTCTTCTCACACTGTTTCTTCATAACCAATGGGGTCAGACAAGGTGGCATTTTGAGCCCTTGTCTGTTCAATATCTACATGGATCAGCTTTCTGTTAAATCAACTGAATATTGGTTGCTGTATTGGGGACAAGCGTTTAAACAATCTTATGTACGCTGATGACATTAGCCGCAATTGCTCCTAGTTTCAAAGGTTTGTTGATACTTAGTTACTTACGTCGTATTTGCTGCAAAGCACAATATTGTTTTCAAATCAAATCAAATCTTTCATTATACTCGCTGTATTACGCCGAAGCGTGTAACGAGTTGGCGGGGCACATCTCCGTGTCATTGCGCCAGGGCAACACAGCTCCTTTCGAAGAAATGTCGCAGCGGTGGCGAGCCATTGGCAACACTGTGGCCGATTTGACCGGCCCGAGATTTGAACCTTAGACCTCCCGCTCCAGAGACGAACGCATTACCGCTCGACCAACTGGCTGGTATATTGTTTTCAATTGCAGGAAAATCAAAGCTATGTAATTTCCTTGTAAATTCTTCCAAACCACTGATCATAATCTAACTGTGAATGACCAGCATGTTGAATTTGTGACAGGGGCGTTATCGCTACCTAATCGACTTAGATGATTTTCAGAACTTAAAACTTAAACCAAAAAACTGTTCTTCATTAACTCATGATCACAACTAAGGAAAAGACCAACTGTGCTCTATTAACTGAAAACAGAGTTTTTAAGTTGCAAATCAAATATTGTAAATCAAACTTTGCACTAAACCTTCAAAAATAAAGGAAAACGGAGATTGAGCTCGTAATCACCGCAAGTCCCGCGGCAAGCAAGACGTGCCGCGCGCATCACATCTCACCAACCCGAGCGCTTGCAGAGACCACGAGTTCGAAACTCAACACAAGAATTGTAAGCAAAATGAAAATGAAGCACAGGATAGCCACACATTCCCCTCGACAAAAAAAATTTTGGCCGAAAAATTTTGTTAGTGTTCACATTGTCCAATATAGGAGAGATCAGATGGAACAGTTATCGGTCGTTCGTTCTGCGTTTGTATAGAGTCCAAATAAATTTATGTTGTCTTGCGCCAATAAATAACTCTTGCAGTTCGATTGAATAGACGCTGCATGGTCTTTCGTATGACAGACATCTCGAATCATGATTATTCACGTATTGTTGATAAGGTCCATTTCCTTTTGCTCAAATGCTAGAAATTCGTGCAAGACACCAATAAATCGAAAATCACTCGCTGCTGTTTTCAAAGTTCAAAATCTTGGTTTGTCTGCAACGCAGTAATTAACAAGTGCGTCCATACGAAAAGGGGGTGAAGATTGAGTGAATTAATGTTTCACATTAAACTGTCAGATGAAATCAGTAATACCGATAGTATCGTATACTTAATGTTCAGCAATGGCGTTGAGATCCAATCGGATGAATTCAAAAGTTCATCAATAGTTCATAGAATTCGAGACTAGCATTGATTGGTCGTTGAATGAAATGGAAAGAAAAAAAGCTTAATTCTTGCCGTAACTGTTCAAGAGATGCAAACAAAAAAAGAGTGAGGGGATGGGGCAATAGCAAAAAAAAAGTATATACTCATACAACACAAAATAAAGAAAAATAACACATGATCATACGATTTTTTTTTGTAAAGTCACAATAGCGTAAACAAGGTTCCGTTGCAACTATTTAACATTCTCTCAAAAAGGAGGAATGTCAAATCCATTGAGAGAAAAAAACTATGCATAAAACAATGCATATGCCGGCTTCAAATCAAAAAAGAATGAAAAACTGATCCGACATTATCCAGCAGAAAAAAGTATGGCGGACCAAAACATAAAAAAATCCAGCAAAAATGTTTAGAAACAGAGTCGACCAGGTATACTATCGAAAATCATGCCATTTGAAACATTCAACTTCAATTTATCATGCAGAAAAAAATGCAAGCGTTCAGAATATCACACCACTTGTGCTTCTTCGCAAGTGTGCACCCTTGCGAAAATAATCGGAAAAGTAAAACACTTAGCGGACGTCTAAATTTATCAAGTTACAACTGTGCGGTAGCGGTACCTAACAATATTACACGCCGCAGTTATAATGCAGTAATTCACAGTTCACAAATCAGTCTTTTGGCCTCAGTAATCGTCCTCTGGAAGAATGGGGAAACCAAGTTTGTGCTTCCGGATTCAACGGTGAAGAAACTGCTTTGTTGGAATCGGCCGAAGTATCTATCGTTGACATCTCATTTGACTTCTGACCAGCGCGAAGGTCGTCACCATCAGCGCTGTCACTGCTGTGTCGTTCCACAAACCGCTTCAACCGATCAATCGACATGGCTTCGGGTACCTGACGGCTGTTTAAAATAACATAATACTTGCTATGTTTTTCGATTACCTTATATGGGCCAGAGTAGCGCATAGCTAATGGTGGTTTGTATCCATCGTTTCTTACCAAAACTCTGTCCGCGTCCATTAGGCCTTGATCCACGTACGCTTGCTTACTCGCTTGAACTCTAGTTTGAGTCGGTTCCAATGAGTTAAAATGTTCCTGTAATTTGGGAACAAAGTGCAGTGGGTTATTCGGCGCGGTGTACATCACTGGCTGAAATTCGCAAGGTAAACGCAGTTGCTGCCCGAATAACATTTCGTTAGCGCTACATCCCAAATCCTTTTTCACAGAATTTCGCATTGCTAAGAGTGTGATGGGTAAATTATTGTATCATTCGTGTGGATTTTCACACATGCGAAGTGAGTCCTTTAATTGTCGATGGACCCTTTCCACTAAACCTTGCGTTGTAGGTTTATAAGCACTTCCAAGCAAATGTTGTATGCCCAGCATCTTTAAGAGAGCTTGGAATTTATGAGATAGGAAACAACTACCATGGTCTGACTGTAAGTACACTGGAACGTCCATAAACGCTACCCAGCCTTGAAGAAATCCTGAACACACGGAGTCCGCTGTCGCATCCTTCAATGGAATAGCTTGTACATATCTCGTAAAACGGTCCACGATGGTCAGTAGATATTGATAGCCTTCAGACATCGGCAATTTCTCTACGATATCTATACACACGTGTTGAAATCTCGGTAAAGGTAGTCAAACTTTTGCATAGGTGTCCAGTTATGCTTCCAAACTTTTCCTTTTTGACATTCAGGGCATGACTTCGACCAGCTCGAAATTTGTTTTCTCATTCCCGGCCATATTACTCGATTATCTGTATCATTTTAACTGTAGTTTCTGTGCCACTGTGGGCGAGTTTGTGAACACTATTGAAAACTTTTAAACGGTAGTTTTGAGGAATAAGTTGTTTGGTATGGTTGGTGGAAGTATCACACTACAAAAGATTGTCAGTACCTGGCACTTTAAACTCTTTGATAACCAATGAGTTGTCGTCCTGCTGATGAAAAAGTCGCATGATTTCTTCATCTTTCCTCTGCTCTCTCGCCATGTCTCTGTAATTCAAATCGTTTTTCTGCAAAAACATCAAGTTATTGATTCAATTCGAGATAAAGCATCAGCTGCTTGGTTTTCTTTGGTACCAATGAAAATCACATCATTTGTGTACTCGCTAATAAAAGCTAGTTGTCGAGCTTGCCTTCCAATCAGTTGTTCCCTGGAAGAATGGAACATGTTGACTAGTGCCTTATTGTCACATTGTATTTGGCATTCCTGTTGTTCAAGATAATGACTAAACTTACAAACAGCATCAAAAACAGCAAAAAGTTCTCTATCCAGAATTGTTTGACGCTTTTGCACATCTGTCAGTTTCCTGGAATGAAAAGCTAAAGGTTGCAACTTACCCTCGCTTACCTGCAAAAGAGCCGCCCCAGTCGACAGATCTGACGCATTTGTTTGTAAGATAAGTTTCGAACCCGCAACTGGGTAAGCCAGTAAGGTTGCTTGACATACCAACTTCTTAACATTTTCGAAAGCATTTCGCTTTCTTTGTCCCACGGTACTTTTCGAATTCCCTTAAACCTTTTGAACAGAAATTGTGTTAAAGGAGCTTTAGTCTTTGCGCAAGGTTTTTCAAACAGCTATGATAGTAATTGACCAAACCTACAAAGGCACGTAGCTGCTTAATTGTGACCGGCTTTGGATAATCAGAAATTGCCTGCACCTTTTCGGGTAGAGGAGCGACGCCCTCTGATGTAATTTCGTGTCCGAGAAAAGACAATTTGTGTTGACCTAAGTGTGTTTTCGATGGATTGATCGTTAGACCATATTTTTGCAAACGTGAAAACACCTGGTGCAAATGTTGTTCGTGTTCTTTTGAACTGCTAGAGAACACAATAATGTCATCAATATAAGCGGCTGCAAAGTCACTTAAAGGACGTAAAATGAAATCCATTAATCTTATAAAAGTAGAAGTAGCATTACAAAGGCCCATAGGTAAAACTTTAAATTGGAAAAACCCAATGGGGGTTATACTGGCAGTGTATTTTCGAGAATTTTTGGCAAGAATTATCTGCCAATAACCACGCTTTAGATCAATTTTGCTGAAAATTGTTGCACCTCCTAGTTTATCAAAAATAGATTCAATCCTTGGAAGGGAGTATCGATCCTTGACCGTAATACGATTTAAATTTTTGAAATCTGTTACAATTCGATATTTAGTGGTCACTTCCTGGAGCTTTAGGCACGAGGTAATTTGGACTAGCGAACTCACTATTGCTTACCTCGATTACGTCTTCGTCCAATAATTTCTCGATTTCTTTTTCAAGCCATCGAAGTTTTTCGGCCGACATTGGTCTGCAACAAGCGTGACATGGATAACCGTCAACCTGTATCTGATGTTCAATTGGTGCTCTCTCATCGATGCTTCTGTTGGTGGCCTAGTTAAATCTGGCTACTCCTTCAAAACATGAGTAAATTTGCAATCGGCAACAAAGGCACAGGTGGTTTTTCGCTGCTAAATTTGTGTTAGTTAAATGAATTTTTTCTTTAGTCTTTGCGTTTATCAAAATGTGGTTGTGCAGATCGACTACAAGATTGTTTTGTTCCAAAAAATCAGCGCCAATTAAGTTGTAACTAATCTCAGCAGAAAGAAATGTCCACTTGATTGTGCAATTCTTACTAAGCTTTAAATTCATACTTCTCTCACCGTGCGTCGAAATCTTTGATGCGTTTGCTGCAATCAGGAATTGCTCACTCGGATAATTTGCAATTTCAAAAGAATTACTTTTCACAATGCTATAGTCACTACCTGTATCGATAATAAAAAATTCATTCGATGCTTGATTTTTTAAACACAAAATGTGGCTCGAGCTTTTCCCCAGAGCGGCCACTAGTGGTCTGGGAAAGCATTCAAGTTTTTTGAAACAACTTTGTGCCATTTGCAAGGGGGTTGACACTAATGTGCATTTGTGCCAAACGTATAGTGGTAATAGCATAAATTCTTAGATGAAGATTCATAATTTTTATCGGCTACGCTACTGTCACTCCAATTACGTCCACTCGGTTTTCTTCTAGCATAGGTCTTGTTTTTAGAGTAGTTTGATCGTCTATTGGGTACGCTGTACTGGATAGGTTGAAATCTACCATCAGCAATCAGCATGTTGGTTTGTACCAGAGCATTCACCTAATTTTTCTTCAAGCTGAGAAATTTGTTTTTTAAGTAGTGCATTTTCACGTTGCGCTTCTAGCAGCGAGTTTTTACTGCTTACCGCGTTAACAATGGGCTCAGCTGGGTTTTGAGACAAAAACGGATGCAATGCCTGAGTGTTGTTAACAAAACCTGCTACTCCGTCTGCTTCTCGCACTAGCTGTGGCAAGGGTTCAGTAAAACGAGCAGATAGCTGTAACTGCACAAAATACGGTAGTCGAGATATAAACAATGGTTTAAGGGCTTCGTCTGTCATGGAATTGCTAGGAAAAATTGTTCGTAACTCTGGCAAAATTTCACTCGGCTTTTTAGTCATTTGGGGCGGACAAGAAAACAGCTTAGTTACTTCGTACTGAACAGAATCACCGAAGTGATTTAAAAGCCGTGTTTTGTACGTGGTGTCGTTATCATCAATTAAATCTTGAACAGCTAAAAGCGATTTTTAGGTTAATCTTGACAAAAGCAAGCTAAATTTTCGTGAATTAGATTCAATTTGGTATTCTTCAAATTTACGCTCCAATAAATTAAACCATACCTGCGGTTGTTTTTCCCAAAATTCTTGATATAATTTGTTTCCCATTGGAATTCCATGTTCACCTAGTCTCAGCTCTAGTTGTCTTAATTCTTGTTGCTTCGGTGTCTAGGCATGTTCTTGAAAACGGGGTCACCACTATCGCTATTGGACTTAGATGATTTTCAGAACTTAAAACTTAAACCAAAAAACTGTTCTTCATTAACTCATGATCACAACTAAGGAAAAGACCAACTGTGCTCTATTAACTGAAAACAGAGTTTTTAAGTTGCAAATCAAATATTGTAAATCAAACTTTGCACTAAACCTTCAAAAATAAAGGAAAACGGAGATTGAGCTCGTAATCACCGCAAGTCCCGCGGCAAGCAAGACGTGCCGCGCGCATCACATCTCACCAACCCGAGCGCTTGCAGAGACCACGAGTTCGAAATTTAACACAAGAATTGTAAGCAAAATGAAAATGAGGCACAGGATAGCCACAGCGTCGCCAGCTTAGCAAGATCAGGGGGGCAAAGCTGAAAACCGGGGGGGAGGGGCAAAGTTTTGACGGTAAATTTTTGCAGTATTTTAATTAAGCAGATTGTTGGTGTGGCGGGGTTGTAACTTTCATTTCGCCTTTGAGTAATAGGCCTACAGCTATTTGGCGTTGATTAAGTTCATAGAACCATTTTCAGCTTTATTTTACAAACTAGTTACTTAGGTTGCAATGAAACAATTACTAAACCGTATATTTATTTAATGCCTATCTGTCGTGCATAATTGTCTTTTACGTAAGAACAGCATGGGATCATATCTGTTATTATACCACATTGTTTAAAGCAAGACACAAACTTGCAACAAAAATTTAGGCATATTTATGGAAATCGCGTTGTAAACATATCTAAATAATAAGAAAAGTTAAGAACTGCACATAAAAAACTACCTTGAATGATTTTCGAATAAATGCAGAAAGCAGACTGTCTCTGACATATTGAAATATTGGCAAAGCCGCTAACTCAACAATTGCTGAAAAAATAACGCAAATCTTCTCATTTAACTAACCATGATTACAGCTAGCATAACGGCTGGAAACGACTGACGATAGGTGTTACCATGGTGTTACCAACAGGCAACATTTAACGGTAACCCCGGAGGAGCTCGCGGGTCTTCACTTCCTTTCCACTAACGTTTCTGAACCGAACACCAAACACCAAGCTTATAGATATTGTAAAAGTATAATATATTGGTTTCAGCAAGATTAAATAATGACAAATTCAAAAAAAAAAGGAAGCAAAAATTTGACCGAGACTTTCCACACTTTAAAACAAATCAGCAACAGAATTCAACAAAAGCGAGATAAAATAAGTGCGGTGTTTCCTGCACTGCCGTCAACTAAAAATGAGAACTACCAATCTTCACGCATTCAATGTGGAAAAAAGGTGTGACGTGAAACATGAGTAAAGTTGCTTCAAACCAATTTAACAGAATTCGGCGATAGCTGGTGATTTGTGAATTGCAACGGAAGTGGTCAAGCACGATAATAATTAAACGACTGAACTTACAAACGCAAATTAAGTTAGGAGCCGCGTTGAGACAAATTAAGGTGATGCTGAAACAACAGGAAACTCCAGAAAAAGTATAAGCAAAATTTAATATCGGTACTTCAAGATGAATACTGTAGCTAATAATATACAATAGTGTATTACAAGCCAAAGCAGAAAAAAGAACGGTTTAGCATTTATACTTGAATGCCTATTCTTTTTCTGTATTGCCTATAACTTCATTAAGACAGGAAGGCTAAGTGCCGATCCAGGGGGTGCAAACCCCAAAAGAATTTCTGCTGCATCCCTCCCAATAGTTCGCATCGTTACTTTGTGTAACTTCGGTGTTACACCTTGCAACGTTACTAAACGATGCATTTTATCCTCGAAAAAATGTTGAAAAAGCTAAAGATTTCGGACCCTGCTGGGGAGCTCACAGTGCCTCCCAAGACCCCCTAGCTGGCTTTAAGGCTGTCTCACCAAAACTTTTGTGTTTGAAAATTCTTAACTGCCACCAGCACTCCTTCCAAACCTTAGTAAACGTTTCTGCGGACTTCCTTGCTGGTATTGGCAAAAATGAGCGTTGAACTTTGCTCCGAAAATCTCCAGTTTGAGCATCATCCCTCCTGCCAATATTCAAAATTATCAAAAAATAGACAAATTCCGTAAATCATCCCCCAATGGTCAATATGGATCGGCACCACTGATTACTGTATCGGTAATGCACCAGTACTGTATTACTGCTCTAAAAAAATCATCACAAATACCAGCACTAAACAGCCAAAACGGTACTATGGGCTACTAAAGTTTACTCAAAATCGCAGATATCAATGGCGTTACTAGTGCCGAGAACATTGCTTAGTTTGTCTGGCTACCGGTATTAATCGATCTAGTTAAATAAACTATACGGTAATGGACACTTCTTGCAAATCTGAAAGTCAGAAAATTCCCGTAGTCTAGCTATCAAAGAATTGGTCAATGGATTCCGATTTGAGGGAGGTAATGCAGTCTGTTTCTCTGTTAGCTCAGAGTTTCTGCAGATCGATTACTCATACTGCTGAACAAGATTCCAATCAAAATACAGTATGGTTTGAGTAGCTAAGCTAAGGCCTTCCACTTCCAGACATGGGCTTGTCAACTCAACTCACTTTTGCTAAGTTTGCTTACCCGTAGCCTACGTTTGCTACATAGTCTGAAAGTGCAACTGACCGATCGAATTCTTTTTTTTTCCGTAGGCACTTGGCGATAGTCTATTTTTCTTTCTGTAACTATTGATTGCGCGGTACGTTGCGGATGGTTTGTACTATGCGTATACCACTGATCACCAACTTACAGCCTACACCAACTTACTGTACATTACCTTCAACAGTCACAACACCTGACTTGTAATAAGGCCTTGTATTTAAGTGCTGCTGTATATGACATCATAATCTACGATGCCACGCCTACTACACAGCAATGATGGCAGTAAGGTACCGTACGTTCAGAATTTGCGTACTACGTACCTCGCACCTTGAACCGTTCTTCAGTTCAATTTTTGAAGCGTACCGTACCCGTACCATTACAAAAAAGGCGTACCGTACCAGCGTACCGTACTTCTTAGCAAAAATTGAGGCGTACCGTACCGTACGGCCATCCTTGCTTTTAGCTACTCGCAACTTTAAGTGACTTTAAAATTACTAGCCTATAAATCAGCGAACTCAATTTACACATTTAGGGTCGGTTTTAGCGTTTTTTTGCCTCTGTGTGCGAAAAGTCTGGGGTTTTTAATTAAAAGAGCGTACCAACGTACCGTACCCGTACCTTAACAAGAAAGGTGTACGGTGCCAACGTACCGTACTCGTACCATTACAAAAAAAACGTACCGTACCAGCGTACCGTACTTCTTCGCAAAAATTGAAGCGTACCGTACCGTACCAACTGCCATCCTTGCTACGCAGTACACACAAACTGCTGGTAACTGTATTATTATTACACCGTACTGATTTGATTTGTTGGTGTTATTGAACCTGGCCCAAGACACGAGATTGTGCAACGTACCGTACCCTAGATTGTAATATAGATGTCAGGATACTTAGTTGCATGAAGGAAACAAAGAATCAGCCCAAAAATATATTTAACTAACGTATATTAACAAAAACTTTCACTAAAATTGATTTCGGCCAATGGCCATTTTCAGCTTATTCAAATACAATCAATCAAATAGAATCGATGTCAGGATAGGGGATGGAACAGTTAAAATTACCACGATTTTAACTGTGTAGGCGATGCTCACCTTCAAGAAAAAATACAGTGGGAGGGCGAAAAAAAAAAATCGGGGAGGCAAAAATAAAAATCGGATGAGGGGGGCAATGCCCCCTATGCCACCCCGCTGGCGACGAGCCTGATTTGTGAATAGTATTAAATACCTTGGTGTTACAATTAGCAGTGTTCTTTCTGGTGAACTTGATATTAAAGCTCGAGTAAGATCTATATATTGCATAGCTAATATGCTTCATACTAGGTTTTTCAAATGCTCTGTTAATGTAAAAACATTTTGTTTCGTTATTTTTGTTCCTTTATTTACGGCATCAATCTTTGGTGTCGTTATCCTGCGTCAAGTATAAATCGTCTTCGTGCAGCTTACAATAATGCTTATCGTATACTTTTTAATCTCCCTAGAAGAATACACATCAATGAAACAATGGTTAATAACGGCATCTCGACCTTTTATTCGTTAATGAGAAAACATACTGCAAATTTCATAATAAGATGCAAGCACCCTCAAAACGGTTACATTCAACAACTTTTTGGCTCCGCATGTTTTCTTGATTCTGATTTTTCAGTACATTACTCAATATTACATTTTGGCTATATTAGCACGCATGTTTATGCTTTGTGTTGTGCCTGATAAATTTGTTTGTGTGTTTTTGTTTTTCGTGTTATTGTGGACCTTTGTTGAGTCTGACACAAATAAATAAAATAAATTATAAAGGATAATTTGGGGCAAGGGCCTAATGGAAAGAGATTTGAGAGAAGTGACTGGAAATTAACTAAATTAAATAGACTACAGAATACCCCCTCCATAATTTGCTAGATCAAGCCTACGTTAAGCATTTTGCATCAAGCGATTCAATTTGATTGCTTATGTTTAGCCATTTTTAAAGTTTTACTGCTTTGTGAGCTTTATTTTAGACAAGCATTAGTAGTCCGGTAGAAATACGATAAAATACCTGCAACCCGGAAAAAATTTATAATAAGCTGAAATTTGGCACGATGACTCAGGACCATGTCTTGAGCCACCAAAAAAAATCCCCATATTTTGGACATGGGACTTCCCCCTTTTTCGGCCTTTAAAGTCTGCCATCTAGTGTCAAAGAGTCTTTACTGTCCAACAGCCAATCCAAAACTTATGGAAGAGCCAAATTTTGAATCGTAATCGATTTTTAAGTGCAGGTATAAACAAATTTATATTAAAATTAATGACGTTATTGCTGGTGACGTCATTGCCAAATTTTAAGTTTTGGAAAAATGACATATTCTGCATTGATGATTCCAATTGTGAATGATAGTTAGCTGTTCCGCTCCAAACCAAAAATTGCTCAAATCAAAATGATGACGTCATCTGTCAAGAGTTTTGATCGTAAATTAGAAAGAGTGTTTGACCAAACGAAACATTGCACCACTTGGAGAATATCAGCATTATCATCATCATTTTGAGGTTCTAAGACATCTTCGAGTCCTTGGCTGAAGATTTTCATCGTCCACCTATACGCAATGGTTCTAAAAAAAAATAGCTAGCGAAATTATACGTCAATTAATACGCAGTGCCGCAACTAGAACGTTGTTCTTAGGGGACAGAATTTGTTTCTGGGGGGCCAAAATTTTTGGGTTGCTGTACTTTCTCCGAGTTCTCTGTTTATCTGTATAAAAAAAAAGGTCATCGTGCCAATTTGGTCTACGTTTGTCTGACTTCTCTGTTGATCTCCAAAAAAAAGGTCATCTCGCCAAATTTTTCTACGAATCTCCTAGTTTTCTGTCGGTTTCCAAAAAAAAAAGCCACCATCTTGAAACTGCCGCAAGGGAAAGGGGAGTTTGGGTGGGCATGCTGGGCATTTTAGGGGGGCGGAATTTTTGTTTAGGGGGGCGCCGCCCTTTTGCCCCCCGTTGTTGTGGCCCTGTTAATATATGTCTCGCGCACGATATATCCGGTAGGAACAAAATTTCTGCCGTTTAGCAATGTCTGACAATATTATTATCTTACGCAAAATGCTTTGTTAGCATAGGTCTACAATGTGTGGTACTAAAGCTATTGTACAGTAGAATAGGCCTGGCATCTGAACTAAACTTATCCAATCAATTAGAATAACATTTGAACAAACTCATCGGATTGATCTAAAATAACACCTGATCAAAAACTTATCCAATCAACCAAGATTCTTGAATTAACATCCGAACAAAATTTATTTAATTAATCTATAATAACCACGCTAATATTCGACAATTTACAGCCTTAATAATTTTTTTATCTTTGCTAATGCTTACATTTTAAACTAAAATTACAGATTAACTTTAACTGCGCGAGGGAACTTCTGAATAAACATTCATAGGCTTTCTTGCTCTAACTGCAAAATGTATTATTTTATTTCAATCCCATATTATGTGGTTTAAGTTTTATCTGCTTGACCACTACTACCCGCGCAGCCAGAAATAGAAAAGGGGAAGGACAAATTTTTTTGTTGTGATTAAAGCATATGCAAATTGAAAAGTTTTTATTTAGGCAAATTGCATCAAACTACTGTACGAAGGTTAAGCGATAACAGATTGAAGCCCTGCCGTCGTTCATGCAGCAGACGCATAAAAAAATAACTAAACGAAAAAAATAAGAATCAAAGTAGTTTTACGATTTTGCTTTATTTAACGATGCAGCAGCGGATACAAAAAAGCGCGTTTTTTCACTCAGGCCATACGAGAAAATCGCAGATTGCCGTTATTATTCAAGCAAGCTTGCATAATAATATTTCAATTTTCGAATAATTATAACTACATTTCATTCATCAAGTTGCCTTGGCCAGGAGACAGCGAAGGGACCTTTCGGTCTTCGAGTCTAGCTGCCACCTGTCTACCACAGTATATTGTGACAAACTAAGAACAAATGAAATGCAAAATTCGCAAAAACATACGAACAACTCCCGCCTACACCCGAAAATGATTGGTTTTTGAAAAGATAAGTGCTCCCTATTATAATTTATATTAATTGACAGTTGACACCAGTCACAACATACTGCTTGCTATCTTCAACTAACGAAAAAAAATGCGCTGTATTGTGGTTTGCCAATATAAAGTTTCGTTTGATTGATTACTGTACTCACTGCTATTATTATTATCGTTGGTAGGAAATAGGGATCTAAGCATTAAGCAAGAATAACGCGATACCGACCGACCAATTTCTTGTACGGTTGTCTCAATCAAATAATGCGAATCTGAACGCGGCGTTCGCGGAAAAATGGTCATAACGAAATACAATGGGTTTATTTTTATTTACACGGCACGCCCACAAACAAAATTTGGTTCGCTCCGAAAACTGCGTATAAAATGCTTCCGGAGCAAATTTTTAGGCCTGGCAGTAAAATCGTGACCGTATGGGCATATTGTTAGTTTGTTTAAAACAACTTGCTGCTTGTACGCTGGTTAGGCGATACGCCGAGCTTACCGAATTTCGGTTTAAAATAAACTAAAGACGAGCTTTTGCGGTCACAATTTTAAGCACAGTGCAGATCGGGATTAGGCCGACGGCTTTTGCGCGACTTTTTGCTGGCAACCAGTCAGCGCGCTCAAATTAGACTTCAACACAATTTGGGCTACGTCACCGAACTCGCTGCTCTGATATACAACAAGAACATTGTTCATATTCAACACAGCTATACGTTCTAATATGCAGACATAAAAATTGATTGACACAGATTTCCTAAAAATAAATTAGCGAACTATTTACTGTATAAAACATTTGACATTAAGCAGATTGAAGTTGTTCGATTAATTCAAACCAGCCGATCGCGTTCCCCAACTTCAACTAAAAACAAAATTAAAGGATCAAGCTGACATTGTAGTTTCGCTTTTGGTAATTTACAAAAACTTTTTGAGCAATAATATTTTGATTCGGTCATTTTTCAGATAAACGGGTTCACTAGGCTGTGGCCTAATTGTAGGCCTACATAAAGCGGTTTACACCAATTACGTCTGATATCTTATTCCTTGTAAACGCAAAAAAAAATAGGTACAATGCATGCAATCAAATGACATGCGTATATTTATACGCGTAAATACGCGTGATCGGTAAAACGGATCTAATACATTACAGTATAATAAAAAAATCAATTTCGACGTTCACAATAACTGGAGAATCATTCCTTTAGAAGAGATTTGCTTTCCTTTTGCGATTAGTGTTTTTTCCAAATGCTTTGAAATAAAATATTCTGGAAATTTATTAGGGTCGAAATACGATTCGACTATGGTGACATTTAATTCGTGTGCTGAAACGCGTCAGATCTCGGCCGCCCCGAATTCTCGCCGGTATCTGATTCTACTTGTTCCATTTTGGAAAATGATGAGTTTTGAAACAAAGGAATTGCATTTTTTGGTGCGAAACCGCGCTGCTTTTTGCCTCATTCGCATTCTCCCGCAAATGCAATGCGGTATGCTGACGATACATTATCATTCCACGACAGCGCGATACGGGCTACGCAATGATCTTATTTTACCAAATTGATTTTTTGATAGTAACTCTTCATTTCCATTGGTACATTAAAAGTGATTCACTTTGCCTTTTTTGCAGCAAACGTTTTTTAAATCCGAATATCTCGCAAACAATAAGTGCTAGAGGGCTGAAATTTGTTGTAAAAGATAGAAAAGCTAATGACCTTAGAAAAAATTTTCAAAAAAATGCAAAAGTTTTGACGTTCATTTGTAATTCTGGGTAGAATTACACTTAAGTTGACCGTTTTTCAATTACCGTAGTTTCTTCACATTTTGTTTTTTAAATAATTTTTGTGAAATTGTGCACTTTAAAAAAGGGAGTGGATTGGTCCCCCTAATCCCCCCCTGGCTCCGCCGGACTATACTACACCAGACTTTTACTGACAACACAGTTTTTGAGTTTCAATCGACTAAATTTCACAATATAATTCTCTCAAGTTTAAAGCTAATAAAAAAAAAGTTTTACAATGTTTCGTTTGGTCAAATACTCTTTCAAATTTACGATTAAAACTCGTGACAGATGACGTCATCAAAAACGTTTGTGATGTCATCACTTTGATTTAAGCAATTTTTGGTTTGCATCCAAAAACCTAAGTCTCATTTCCAATTTGAGCCATCAATACGTCATTTTTTCAAAAAACTTTGGCAATGACGTCACCAGAAATGACGTCATCAAATTCAAAGAAATTTTTTGAAACCTGTACTTGAAAACCAACTTTTAGTTAAAACTAGGCACTTTTACAGCTTTTAGATTGGCTGTTGAATAGTAAAGACTCTTTGACACTAGATGGCAGACTTTAAAGGCCGAAAAAGGGGGAAGTCCCATGTCCAAAATATGGGGATTTTTTTTTGGTGGCTCAAGACATGGTCCTGAGTCATCGTGCCAAATTTCAGCTTATTATAAATTTTTTCCGGGTTAAAGCTATTTTTACCGGACTATAGCTCTCCTTCCGGAATAAATGTTTTGAAAGTGGCTTTAAACAACTTTAAAGTCCATATCACTTCCAGGGTTCCCACGCATTTGTCAACAAAAAATCCCTACTTTTTCCATACCTAAATTTGCTCAAAACAAACTAAGCTCTAGTCATCTGAAAGACACAGAATTGCAGTTATTTTAACACAATCCAAAAACTAACTCAACAGAACTCAATTGTTACATGGCTGAAGACAACTACATAGCTTAAAGTAATGGATATTTCTTAATTGCTAAGTGATTGTTCATGGTGTTTGGATTCATACAAGATCGACGCAATGCCGCATATGCACGCAATACGCAATGCAGCATTTAGGCCATAGGCTCAATGGTCGTATCCAAGCGGCTGCTATATCCACTACTGCAGGACTAGTTCTCGATTTGGCATAACTAAGGTCAAGCAGTTTCCTTGTTGTGGTCGAAAGGAATTAAGTACGAAGTATAGGCTACTCAGCAGTGCATGGGTAGAAGGGGTGCATGTTGCGCTTGATTGAACACAAAAAACATTTTGTGGGCATTGAATAGACTATTCTGAAAGGCTTTTAATTCTGCAGTTTACAGAATAACAAGTATATACCTACACATGGGAGCTGGAAGCGTGGCAGGGAGGTGCAACTTCTGCCTTGCCTTTTATTTCCTCCAATCAGGGAAAAAGGGGCAGCCTTTGCCCATCTAAATTCGCACTACATGTACAATACAAATACAAAAAAATCAGAGGTAAACTTCTAACGATAAATTTTGAAATTTAAAAAGTGCTCTTTTAGCATCTAAACCTCACCTTTTTTAAAATTTTGCAACTCCAACCAAAAACACTTCCGGCATCCATATACCTATGTAACAGGAGTCGGCTCAAAAATATTTTGCAACAACTTTCACTAACCAGAATGTCAGCTTATGTTACAAAGAACAGAAATTAATAATCAGTTGAATTATCAACTTGTCTGTCTATCATCTCATCTAACAACTTAAGAAGAGTAGGCTATCCGCAATTCATTTGGTATACGAAGTGACTATTTTACCAGAAAAACGATAACGAGAGAAAAATAGAGAACTGCAGCGCTTTGTATCTTGTGCTGTTTCGTTCATTGTAAATTTTCTGTGAAATAAGTGCTTCCTTTTGTATAACTGCAATGATCTCACATTCGATACTGCTCTCAACCATACATAGGACTAATAAACTCTGCAGCCCCTATATTGAGAACTAACAATTGACAAATTTTGTCATATTATATTCTTAATTCTCAATCTATATATTCTTAATCTGTGTTTTGCAGTTAACTCAAGAGCTACCCCTCTCTCATTTTTCTGCAGGTTATGTAAAAAAGATGTAAAAAATGCTTATGTAAAAAATATGTACAAAAATTATCGTACTATTTCAATCATTTATACGAGGGTTGGTCAAAAAGTAATGAGCCCTGTTAAGTTTAACCACTTTAACCTTTATATTTTTGCTAGAAATATTAAGGATGTTTAGTAAATTTACTGCTTTAACGATAAATTGTAAAAAAATTGTTTCAACGTGTCCACTTTAGGTCTCGTGTTTCGGAAATGACGTCATCACTGGATGTCCGTCAGAAGCAAAGAGCCGTCATTGAACTTCTTGTTTCGGAAGGGGAGCCACCAAAAAAAATTTTCGAAACATTGGTAAAGGTTTATGGAGATGCTGCAATAGCCTGCAGCACTGTGAAAAAGTGGGTATCCAGAATTAAAGACGAAGAAGATGATCCAAGTTAGAGTAGCTTCTAAGACAGACGAAGAAGTGGAAGACCATCTTCAGCAGTCAATCCTGGAAACAGTGATGAGGTTGAGAAATTGATTAGAGATGATCGCAGAATCACTATTGATGACATTGCTGAATGTGTTGGAGTTACCCATGGAAGTGCTGTGAATATTGTTAATGAGCTAGGCTTTGCAAAGGTTTGTGCCAGATGGGTTCCGACTTTCCGAGGCAACTTTTGGGATTTTCACAAGCAAGCTCGTTTTGAAGCTTGTTCGGAGCTTATTGAGTGTCACAAAAGTGACAAAACTTTTCTCAGCCGTATAGTGACAGGAGATGAGACCTGGGTTCATCACATGAACCTGAGTCGAAAAGATTATTTATGGAATAGCGCCACCCCACGTCCCCAAGAGTCAAAAAATTCAAAAGTCAACGTTCAGCTGGAAAAATTATCGCGACTGTGTTTTGGGACATTGAAGGAGTCATATTGGTAGATTTTATGCCTAAAGGTACCACCATCAACTCAGATGTTTACATTGACACTTTACGCAAACTGAAAGCGAGACTGAGGAGAGTATGACCTCACCTGGACATGTCTAAGGTCTTGCTGCAACACGATAACGCCCGTCCCCATACCAGTCTCAAAACTCGTGAAGTGATTGCTTCTTTTGGTTGGACGACGGTAACCCATCCCCCATACTCACCCGACCGGGCGCCATCTGACTATCATCTTTTTGGACCATTGAAAGAAGGAGTTAGGGGGCAGCACTTCACTAGTGATCAAGAAGTCAAGAACGCAGTAAGAAACTGGTTAAAAATGTAGCCTGCTCACTTTTACCAGGCTGGCATAGTGTCAATTGTTCATCGATGGACAGTTGGTATTGAAAAGCGCGGAGATTACATTGAAAAGTAGAACTGAGATCTCCTGTCCCTGGGCTTTCTTTTGATGTATGACTTTAGATTTTATTGCAATAAATATGGCCAGGAGAGACTTGGGCTCATTACTTTTTGATTGAACCTCGTACTAATTCATGAAGCATCCAATGATGCACACTAAAATTTGCAAATATTTTCTGAATCCAATCATGCTAAAGAGTCTATGTGGTGTAACTGCGCAATCATTGCTCACATTGAATTCAGATTCAAGCTGCATGAACCTTTCAAGGCTTACGCTGTTCAAGCTTGTGAAATCTGAACTATGGCTCTTTTTTATTTGTAGGCTGGTAAACATAGGAGAGCCAAACCAAACTGCAGGCTAAAGCGTAAGCTGAGTAACCTGCATAGAGTGACCAACTGATGAAGCGAGACACATACAGTAAGCCTAAACTGGACTAACTACCGGGATCTGCAGAACCTACTGCTATTTCCAGCGTTTGTGCCAAAGAAATAGGCTACCGGTACAAGTATAGTCTAGTGAAATTATTCCCAGTAGCTCAACTGCTGGAACGGGTATGCTTTGTTGCAAGGGAGCTTTCTCTTACAATGCTCTTACAGCCAACCATAGGCCTGAGCAGAGAGCCTAATACAGCTGTGGGCTATCAACACATTATTAGCGCGTGGGCTAATAAATCTCTCAACTTAACTTAAAAGCCAAACATGGCCTAGACAGACAGCCTACAGTAGGCTATCAGTACATTTTTAACAGGTTGTAGGTTAATAATCTCTAAACTTCATTCGGATGCAGCAGCTGTTGATATAGCCTTCTACTGTTTTTTGCTAACCTTTTTGCCTCCTGTCTGCGTATACCACGCTATTCTTACTTTAGTGCTAGTAGGCTACCGGTACTTGAATTCGTCCCTTAGCTCGATTGCCTTTGAAGTAATAACACTCTTTAACTACAGCAGAATAATACTCCTAAATTAAAGTTTTTTGAACCTGTACTGTGACGAAATAAATCGGCAGGACCAGTGGCGGCTCGCCCATAGGAGCTGCAGCACCCCCAAAAAAATCGAAACGTGGTCTGGCTCCTAATTAATTATTTTTTGCTTTTGTTTTCATTTTAGTTTCAATGAAATGCTTGAAGCTCAATTTATGTTAGAAAAAATATATAAAAAAATAATTGGCAACTTCGCTTTGGTTCTGTGCACCTCCAAAATTTTTTCTCGCTTTAATGTTTTTATTATGACGTAAAATGTTGCAGATAGTTCTGAATAGAGCAGTTTAGCTGGTGGGTTGAGCTGCAAATTTTGCAGCTCAAGGCAAAAAAGTGCGGTAATTCTTTTGGTATTTTTGTTCTCGTTAGGCTTCAAAAACTTTGGTAAGCAGTGCTTCTTCAAGTGTTTATGCGATTAAGTGAAAGGTGCTTTGAAAAGAGTAGCAGTTTGTTAATTAGGCCTATTTTAGGCTATTAGAATAAGAATCACAAAAACAAGAAAGTCTCTTACGCTTAAACAGCTACCTAAGTCAAGAACTGAAGATTGTTTATGCACAGATATCAGGTTCCCGGTATAGGCTACATAGGCCTTGTTACGCTAGCAGAAAAAACGTCTAGAAAAGAGATCTCGTGATACCCATCGAGGTACCTCTTGAAAAATTTTTTACAAATAGATTTTTAATGCCTGGTTAATGATTGAAATGTCTTCGGTTGCAACCAGGTGCCGTTTTTAAGATATACCGCTTTTAATCGAACGCGGATGAATATTTTAAAATCATACGCTTGAATAATTTTTTTTACTATTAGTGTTGCCGTGAAATAATTCACAAATTTCAACAAAGATAGTTTTTATCTTTCTTTGAATGTAAAAATTCAAAATACTATAATTGTAAACTAAATAATTAATTATGGGTAAGTTTTTGTTAAAAAGTTTGCATATTTAGTGTTTTAGTTTGATTTTTTTGTGTTGAATTTTAAACGTGGAAACTTGCTTTGAAGTCACGTGACCGTCGCTACTTGGCAGCTGATCGTTACGAATACAAAACTTTGAAATAATTTCTCATGATTAAATACCGGTATCCTTAAGAATTAATAAAGAAATTATTTCGTGTTAAATGTCGAAAAGCAAATGAAGTACCGTACCTCGTGAATTACACCATATGTCTGTTATGATGATAGTCTACCCACAAAAAGTAGCCTAATACAATAACTGCTTTGAGAAATACCGATAAGCTTTCACTCCTCGAAACTAATTAGCCTAGCCCTAGCTGGTTGGCTTATCAACTCTCGAATGTCTGTTCTGCCACACTTAAGCACTTGAAACAATCACCGGAGTTAAGCCAACAAATAACCCAAAATAAGAGATGACTCTCATGAAATTGTGAAAAGGAGAACAGTTTATTTATGCCTTATTTTGCAATATTTCCGAAAGTGTAGGCCTATTGCTTTATGTTGAAACTTCGCAGTAAACTACTGTAGTCTTAAAACATTGTAGCTGAATGATTTATTAGAATTGACGATGTGCTTTTGTTCGATTGGAATAAACGTTATGGACTGATGACCGGTATATCCATAGCTACCGACTGCCGTAGGCTATCGATATTCCTCGAAGCTTATCGGTATTCTTCGAAGCAGTAATTGTATTAGGCTGCTTTTTGTGGTAGGCTATCATTATAACAAACACGTAGTGTAATTCATTAAGCAGTTCGTTTATTTTTCGACGTTTTGCAAGAAACAATTTCTTTATTAATGGTTACCGGTACTTCATCTTGAAAAATTGTTTTGAAGTTTTGCATTCATATCGATCAGCTGCCAAGTGACGACGGTCACGTGACTTCAAAGCAAGTTTCCATGTTTTAGAATTCACCACAAAAAAACTCAAACTAAAACTTTAATTATGCAAACTTTTTAGCAAAAAACTTACCCATGATTAATTATTTAGTTTAAATTTATCATATTTTGAATTTTTACATTCAAAGAAAGATAAAAACTATCTTTGTTGAAATTTGTGAATTATTTCACGGCAACACTCATAGTAAAAAAAATTATTCAAGCGTATGATTTTAAAATATTCATCCGCGTTCGATTAAAAGCGGTATATCTTAAAAACGGCACCTGGTTGCAACCGAAGACATTTCAATCATTAATCAGGCATTAAAAATCTATTTGTAAAAAATTTTTCAAGAGGTACCTCGATGGGTATCACGAGACAACACAATTTTGGACACCGTAACAAGGCCTAACAGTAGTTGTACTTGTAGCTTAAATATTTTCATATTTTTACGCAATTTTATATTTTTAAGACAACCTGTCAGTAACTCAGCATCAGTAATTTTTTGCACTGTTCAAGTGGTACAAAAAACAATTTTCTTTGTATTCAGAAGTAGGCTAACTTAAATTATTAAAAAACTATTAGATATCTGATGTTGGTCTATAGAGCTGATTTGAAACAGGCCAGGGTTTGATGGTGATTTAATCTGTCAAACGCTTGGTTACTAGTTTGTTTGATGTAAGTTTACCTGTACAAGTTGGGGTTAAAAATTTAGAAGTGGCTATTTTGCCTCTAGAGGCAAAATAGTGTTTTTCCTCTGTTTGGGTTAGGGTTGGGATTAGGGTGTGGGTTAGGATTAGGGCTATTTCGGCACTTGCGGCAAAATAGCCGTTAGGACTATTTTGCCTCCATATGGCTAAATAACATGGGGCTATTTTGCCTCTAGAGGCAAAATAGCCACTGCCTAAAAGTTTAGTTTCGGAAATACCGGTAACCTACTAACCCTCTCTCCTGCTCAAATGCTTCTTCAAACAGTGGCCCACTGAGTATATACACTGTTATAAGACTGCAGTTAGGCCCAGCTTATGAACATCAAGCTGAATACCGTACCAGTTTGACGGTTACAGATAGGTTAGAAATAGCATAATTCTAGTAAAAGCTTTTGTCCACTACGATTTGCCTTTCTGCATACCCTACCAAAAAATAAAGAATAGAAAGTTTTTATGGTGATTTGCTCTTTGTTCAAACTAAATTCAGAGTGCTTTAAGTTTAACTTAAATTCACAACCAATGATTATCGCAAAAAGCTGATGTTATCAAAATTTTTAAAGCTACAAAACATCCTGTACCAGTATGCTTTGAAAACTAAATATGATCGAAGTTATTGCCATGACATTGTCAGGTACCGGTAATCTGTATTACCTATTTGGTCATTGTGCATGAACACAAATGGCGAATTTGCTGTTGTATAATGTGAGTAACAGCTAGTGATTCCTACCTTTTTAATCTTATGGAAGAAATAGTTTCAACTAAAAGACTTTGTTATTAATTTTGTGCCAGTGCCATTATACTAACTTGTAGAAGTATTGATCTTCACTGTTCACATACTGGTACTTGAGTTAATAGAGTTGCTCCTTTTGTTTTACAAGTATTATTTGATTTTTAATTTTACTTGAATATGGCATTGACTCAAAAGTACCTAACCAATTATTTATATTGTTAAGTTGTAAGGTAGCTTCAGAACAATGACATTTAGTGAAATTTTCCTCAATATAGTGAATGCAGTTTTATGATTTATTAAGAACAATGTGCTGAGAAAATTAATAATAAGCTATAGACAGTTTTCAGACTCCAGAGTCTTATAAGTACAATCAAACCTTTGATTAACAGCCTTAGACATATTGTTTTGGAATCGACATTCGTCTTTTATTCGTCATCAATATAGCTAGGACGGCAGGTATAAACATGAGTGTAAAATTTTGCTTTTCTATGCTCATATTCATACCTGTAGTCCTCCTAGCTATACTGACGAGGAATAACAGATGAATGTCGATTCCAAAACAGTATGTCGGAGGCTCTTACTCAAAGGTTTGATTGTACCTATACGAATCTGGAGTCTGGATACTGTCTATAGCTTATCATCAGTTTTATACTGTTGTGCGTATTGCAAATTAAACATTGAGCTGGAAAATTTGGTTTGCTTTTGCTTTAAAGTATGTAAATGGTAGTGACTATTTCACCGAAAATTTTCAAGTTAAAAAGAATAAAAAGAAAATGAGAAATATTCATCCGCGCTTTTTTCATTTGCTTTTCTAGGGGTCGAAATTAGGGTTTAAGTTAGGGTTCAATTTGGGGATAGCTTTACAGTAAGCATTTGAGTTTGGGTTAGATTTGAATCAGAATTAATAATAAAGTAGATAAAAATTTCTGGTGAAATTAAGCCTTCCAAAGTATATTAAAGGCCACCTAATGTCTGCAAACCAATGCACTTAAAATGCAATAAAAAAGTATTACTAATCGAATGCTCAAAACCTGGTTTAGATGCACGTTCTCAGTTTCAAGCTTTCGCGTTTTTAAAAGTGACATGACGTCATTAGACCCCGGAGTTAGGTGCCTTCGACTTTACTTTGAGCTAATTACGCCTTTTTTGCACAACACTTTTTGACTAGCAAGCTGTTATCACATGCCTTTCCAAAATCGCCTATTCTCTGCAAAGATGAATTATTTGAAGGCACCAAACTCCTGGGTTTAATGACGTCATGTCACTTTTTAAAAACGCGAAAGTTTGAAACTGAGAACGTGCATCTAAACCAGGTTTTCAGTATTCGATTAGTAATACTTTTTTATTGCATTTTAAGTGCATTGGTTTGCAGACATTAGGTGGCCTTTAATATTCTTTGAGTAATACACAAGTACGGTGCTAAAGTATTAAACCTTAGTATAAGTAACAACATAAAAGCTACTCTTACTTGAGTTTGCATCAGTGGCGTAGCGTGACATTTCAGATAAGGTATGCAGTTATGATGACGTCATCACTTTTGATGACGTCATTAATTATCAAGCAGTGAAATAAAAAAACAACTTAACACTAATAAATGTCTGGTATTGCAACTAGGCCTCCTCTCTCCAGCAGGGGCGCCGAGAGCCGAACGTAGGCCCGGGGCCAGCTGAAATATGACGGAATTCAGGTTTTGTGAACTCCAAAACAGACGGAAACAATGCCGCAGTTTTGTCCAAATTATGATGCGATCTCAAAAAAAAAAAGTTCTTCACCGGAATTCTAACGGTTTTTTCAGTCAAAATCAGGTGATCTCCGAAAAGAAGGTCTCATATGCTCATTTGATGGGCCCCTTTCGAGCCTTCCTGAAGCCCATGGGCCCCCCAAAGTCCATGCACCCCGGGGTCATTATACCCCCTGCCCCCCCTCTCCAGTACACATTGGTGTGTACTGTACATTTACTGTCCCAGTACAAGTCTTCCTTGTGTTACTACAGACAGTGACAAGTCTAGCAGTTTCATATGTACCAGTAGCCGGTTACCGGTACCATACTAGGCTAACACTAACAGTAAAGTAGGCTTAATAACATTGAAGCAAAAATATTAATCGCAGAACTACGCTAAGCCAACTTGCAGAATAGCAAATACATAGCCTACTTTCAAAGCCTCTTCCTCATGTCATTACGATATATCGTAGCCTGCTGGCAACAGCCAGCGATGCTATACAATATTAAGCAGGCTAGTGGGCTCAAGGCTAGTCCAATGTATATATGGTTAGGCCTGGCCTTGTTTAGTTTATTTAAGAACCAGTAAAGCACAAGCAAGTAGCAAAACTACCAAACGGTAATTTATTGATAGTCCTAAAAACTTTTTTGCAAACCAAGTGCAAATTCTACGACTAGCTTTTAGCTTAGGCTAACTAAATACTAACTGAACCAACTACCGGTAACTCTTTGTTTAAATTGATTTCACATATTGCTTTCACTTTTATAGCTCAACATTTAGCCTAAATAGTACGAACAGTACTCACTCTGACTAACATTACTTAAAGCCAATACCAACCGGCTATCACGGTTTGATTTTGCCGCTTAGTTATTCGCTTTTTCATATTGCTAAATCACATAAAATAAATGGCAACACACATGCAATATTTAAAAGGGTAAGGTTAGAATGGGTAGAGTCTAGAACACTAAAAAAAAAGCAGTCAGAATCAACACGCTTGAGTGATTTTCCGATTTCAATTTTGTGCTGTGTTCGAAAGTTTGCGGAAAACGTAACAAAGGTATTTTTGAGTAAACAATATGCAACAATTACGGAGTTTAGTGAATGGTGAAAAAGCTGCAACTAGATATTAATGTTAACGCAATTTCTGCTTAAATGCGCTTGATTGCTGGCTTGGGGTAGCGCAATAATGAAATGCGTTCTAACGAAGGCAAACTACGGCTATTCATAGGTGCGTCGATGATTTCATGGGCTGCTGAAATATGAACGTAAATTTAACTAGGAACTACGGTATCGATGTCTGTTGTTTGCAATTTTTGATAAAGAATGATGATTCGTTATCGAGCGGAATCTTAGAAAAACATCTAGACTAGAAGCTAAAGGTCAGTGTACTACTGTACACTGTAAAGAGTCTTATGGACATTATGGTGCTCTTCCACTGACGGTAATTTGTTCGCGACTAGGTTCAACCCATTACATAATCTGCTATTCTCTTTTGTTTGCAGATAATTGAAACATTGATCGATAATTGTTACTTACCTTAGCCGAGGTTGTCAAGTATTGTCATGGAGTGCCTTTTCCTTAAAAATATTTTTGAAAACTTTGAAACCTACCAAATAATAGCACATACTCTCAATCTTGTTACTAAACAAAAAAAGTTTTGTTCATATGATTATGAAAACTTGCATCCCCCTTCACACCTCTCCCTTTCCTCAATCGCTATTCTACAATTGACACCATGGTAAAAGTTGGTGATATTTAGTAGCACTATTTGTAACAAAAGTGCACTAACTTAGATGAGCAAAATTTGCTCGAGATTTGTATGTACCTCTCGCATTTTATTTTGTACCGGTATCCCCCACCATATTTCTTCGCTCCGGCGATGGCAGTTTCATGCGCAATCTTCGCATATGTACCGGTACAGAATTTTTGTTCTCCCAATCAAATGGTTTAAATAGGCTTTTCGATAGAGCCAATATAACCGTTGAGAATATCTTGTTCGTTGTTCCTTGCCATTAATTTGGCTTGGGTTCAACCATGGAAATCCACGGTAAAATTAAGCTATGTTATTGTTTAAATCTTTGGTTTAAATTTATTAACATCCATGGTTACTCGTAAACAGGGTTGCCGAAACCCGGGGGGATATATCTCCCCCAATAATTTGACTGCAACCCCCCCAATAATTTGACTATGGTCTACATCTGAGCGCTGGATAATGTTTGGCCTTCACAAGATTCCGCAAAAAAAACTCATGAATTTTCGGTGAATACCTTTTTTTTTCGGTCTTCACTTAATTTGCTTACCTGAAAAAAGTCGTGGTCGAGGTTCATCCCCCCAATGTTGAAAATAGGGCAAAACTGGGGGAATATTACGAATTATCCCCCCCAACGCTCAACAAAGATCGGCACCCCTGCTGGTAAAGCTTTGGTTGAAATTTATTGCGATGCGGTGAAAATTTCTCAAATCTTGTTGTAAACCGTACGATTGGTGCGGAAGTTGTTGAACTCGATACCTCACGTACTTCAATCAGACATATTGGAAACAGGAAAAGTTGCAAATGCTAATTTATTATAAAAAAAGCACCGAATTACCAGGTTTTACAGCTGCAAGAAATCAAACATAAATAGTATAACCGACGTTTAAATGACTTGATTACAATACGTGATTGTATTCACGAATACAAGTCAAAACTGTGACAGATTACAAGTACACAACTAAATAACACGTGGTCCAAACAATCAACGGGCAAAACATTTTAAGGACCCCGTGCAAGCCATTAGATGGGGCCACTACCTTGTACATGTTGTTTATAACTGATAGCACACGGTATCAACTTTAATTTCTACTGCAAACTAATCAGTCAGAGCTAGTACACAGGGCATTGAAGCAACTGTGTACAGCAGCGCTGGAGTCGAAAGGACGTGCATCTGAAACAAAAACCAAAGCACAAGAATGATCGATTCATTTACCTATTTCCTTGAATAGAAGCTGCACGAATTCGATAAAAAACAATACAGTAGAAGTTGCAATGGACAATGATAAAACCGCTTTTTTATTGAAAACTTTGTTTATGAGTGTTTCAAGAGACAATAAAATCGCAGTTGACTAACAGTTCCCGTTTTCTTGTCACTTATGGTAGGTAAACTTAAATTTCAAGTTTACCCACAGGGCATCAATTTGAAGACGAAAACGTTCATGTAAAAAAAACACAGAAGCCGCACAAAACGTTCAAAGAAAAAAAAAAAAGTAACAGCGGCTTCCATTCAAGGAAATACGGTACGCATCTTTCATTTATCTTCTTGACACGAGAAAGCGACGATGGCGCTATCCTTTGGACAAATCCGCACCCGCTTAGGAGTTGACTAGTTTCCAACTTTTGATATAAAAACGCAACAACGTGACCAGGGTTCGGACTGTGGATTGAACCAAAATCATGCGATCAAAATCATCGTGAAAACGACTCTCACGTGAACACGCTGCTGACAAATTGACACAAAATACAGTGAAAAAAGAGAAGACACAGCAGAGCAAAAGTAACAAGCTTTGCGATCGCACTTGAAAAAATTCCAAAGTCAAGGCTAATTTATCGTCATCTTGCCAACGTAGGCTGCAATTAACCAAATTTAGAATATACATAGCACCATTAAGCTTTGCAAGGTTGGTTTTTCTAGCGTAAATTGGCCCCCCTACACCCCTTACAGCCAACCCATCCGCATCATGCAATCACTGCATTAAAATCGTAAACAAAAAATCGTCAACAAAAAATTTACGAATATTAGTTTAAAAAATTTGCTAAAGAAGAAAAGCAAGACGCCAAATTTTTTTAAAAACAACACACTGAGACAAATGGGCAAATAAAGCATTAAAATTGCAACACCTAATTCCCGTATTTCTAAAAAACACAAATACTTCAAACAGCAAAGCAGCATTGTAAAAAGAAAGTATGTAGAACGCTTCTCGTATTATTGGTCAAAACTGTTGAAGATGCACATGATCAACCTCGTCGCATTGAGTCATGAACTGATTTAGAAGTAAACCGATTAAGTGAAAAATACGCTATTGCATAAAACATAACAAGCAAAACACCTCCAACACCTATCAGTAAAATGCCATGTATGGTTACGGTCTGGATGCTATGATATGCTCACATGCTGTAATTGCAATAAATATAAGTGACAGTAACAAAAATTCATGAAAAAATCAACGAAGAAAGAAATGTTTTGAAGTGCAATTTGTTGCATTGAGTCTTGTTGGTTTTGTGCCCAGCAAAGTTTTAAGTTACTTTATTAGCTATGAGAAATTACAATGACACACGTCAAACTATGGTAAGATCTTTGATGCTTAAAAACTTTTTCGTTGTACGAAGCTGTCGACGTTGTGATTGACCACAAACTGAAGCAATAAACAAACAAAAAAGTGCAAAGCGTAGAACAAGAAACCAAAATCGGGAAGCTGTTTGTTTGAGGAGAAAAAGAAAAATTATCACGCTTATGTCAGTACTGAAACACTTATTACTGAACTGTCAAATACAAAACGCAATCTGCTAGCATCAGCTATCTCCAAAGCAGATTGTTATTCGACGAAAGGATGTGGAATAGCGCTCTGAAAGCCGACAGTTTTATCCAAATATATATATATTCTCAATCACAATACGGCCTGCCGTTTCGGGGTTTGTCCCTTCATCAGCAGCGAACAGAGAATACTGGTTGGCTGAAAGACAGAGTCTTAAAGCCTGCAGGAAAATTGTCACTTGTGGTAAGTTTCGTACCCAGCTAGAGTGCTCGACCTGACTAAATCGCAGATCTGATCAAGGAGCTATATATTCACAATCGCTGTACGGCCTGCCGTTTCAGGGTTTGTCCCTTCATCAGCAGCGAACACAGAGTAAACTGGTTGGCTCAAAGACAGAGTCTTAAAGCCATTATCACATGCAGTATGTTGTTCATTTCAGAATCAGAATATTTTGTAGGTTCCAATCCACAGCTAAGAACGTTAAGTCGTGTTGGTTTTTTGGCGATGACAAATGTTGGTAGCATGGACAACCGACAATACGAGAGTCTTTATCGTACACGTTCGGCCACAGAATAACCGTTTGAAACCTGAAAGAATCAACAGCAGATCACCGAGTATTAGGCAATATATTTCTGCATGAAATAGTAACTACTAACTACGGTAGTAAGCCTGCCACATTTCTGCAACAAAACAAAAAGGTAAAGGAAACATTTATAAACCAAAGAAAGTTCAACATCGTTAGTATGGGTTCAAGATACAGCATTGTTTTGGCCAGCATTTTAACATTTTTTCAATCAATCCAAGGATTATCATTAAAAAAGCTAAGCACATTTACAATGATTTGAGTTAATACCGATCCCTTCGTGGTGTCATCAGATAGACAGTCAAGCCTATGGAAGGAATTTTGCGGAAAAAAAATATTTGAAATAATTAATCAGTTTAGTAATTTGATGCAATAAGAAATCGTCTGTATTCCTAATTATGAGAATAAAGTGACGCAATTACGAGCATATACAATGCATTATACATATTCAAGTAGCAAGTTAAGTACCCGCCATTGATGTCAAGATGAAAATTCCACGTTCTCGAACATTCATCTACTGCTACACAGTGTCAAATGAATTGTTTAAGCAATAGAATTGGATAGGATAACACTATACAGTATGTATTAATTCGGAAATCAAGGAAGATAAAAATACTTACTTGCTTAAAACAAGAGCCACTTCAAATTGTCAGCCAAACTCTACCAACACGTAGCAACATAACATCCCGAACCTTCAGCTCTTAAGATTAGCAACTTGAACATCTTAAACAAAAAGATCATAAAAACAACCAAAAAAACAATAGCAGCAGTCCATTACTGTATGATAAACATGCATACCAAGGTGTCTATGCTCAGTAATGCAAAAACTTTTTTCTGCAATTTTTGACTACGCTTGGTACAGGGTTGCCACAGAAACTGCAAAATCAAATTCCAGGACTTTCCAGGAGTTTTTTAGATCATTTTCCAGGACTGTGCAGGATTTTTTTACAGGGCTTAAAATCTAATTTTCACTATTACTCTTTTATGCACCCACTTTTTGTACTGTTATTGAAGAAAACTTTAATGCCACGCATTTGGATTTCTAGCACTAACTACTAGCCAGGTTTATAGCCAGAAATCTGCAATGGGAGGGCTTGGCTTGGGGTATGGGGACGGAGTTGCCAGCTGCCGGAGGCCATTGGAAGTCTGAGCCCCGGGGGCAAAGCTCCCAGCATAAAGGCTTCATAATTTTTTGCAATACTAACTAAATTTTAGGCCCAGTTTGGTAAAAATTAATGCATTTTAAATGAAGCGCAGAAATTAGCACTGCGAAAACATGATTGAACTGGTTTCATAAATGGGCTAGAGTATGTGAGTAATGGTAATGCTAAAACTTTTGTCCTAGCTTTATTTCAAGCAAGTAAACCATAAAATCCCTTCATTTGAAAAAGGCTGAGCTTATATGCACCAGAGCGCAAATATAAAATCGCTATCCTAGCCCTAACCCCAACCGTAATCATAACATAATACCTAACTGTAACCCTAGCTATAACCTCAATGTTAATTCTAACCCAAACTCAAAATCTAAACCGTAACCATAATAATTTTTTAAAATAGCGTAAATGGACACCCACCCTAACGGCTAACAATAACAATTTTTAAAAAAGCGTAAATGACCACCACTCTTGCTCTCTTTTTCTCTATAAGCAAAGCACCCTAAAGTGCAAATGGGCACTTACTTTGAAAAAACGTATTAATTCAAATCGTCTGCATTTTATAACGCTAGATAATTAAGGAGAAGGGGCTAATGAAACAAGATTTGAACAACATGATCGATAATTAACTGAATGAAATACTGAATAGACACTTTGCAATTTTTTTTGAAAGCATACTTTAAGCATTTTGCTTTATGCGATCAATTTGATTATTTTTAGCCATTTTAGTCAGTTGTTGCTGATTTTATTTTTGACCAACATTAGCCCCCATCCCCTAAAAGCTGTTTCAGAAGTGCCTTTGAATTACTTTGGAGTCCATATTACTGCAAAAAACTGCCTCATAAGTATACTCCCAGTGTAAAAAATGTCATATTTTTCAGCGTGTTTACCCAACAGGCCAATGGAGGGCCTATACCCCACTACACTTCTGCTGCTAGCAGTAATACTGCTACTAGAGTATCGCATTGCAATAAATTACTGTTCATAAATTCACTCTTCCTAATAATATTCAATAAATTATACATACTGCACTGTATAGTGCAAATTTTGGCATTTCAACAAGAAAGTGCTTATTTATATGCTGGCGAATAAGCAAGAACTGCTTAAAGAGAATAAGAGAGCAGAGCAGAAGAACAGGCACTCATTTACTCTCTTCTATTTTTTTAAATTCTCGTTTGGGTAGGGGTGCCATATTTTCATAGACCAAAAAGAGGACAGTTTCGAAAAACGAAGCCCTAACAAGCAAACACGCTGAAGGTATATACCGTGAACCGGACTGACTAAAGACTTTTTTATTTAGGAGAACACAATTTTTCAAGGGAAAATTCCGAAACTGAAGACCGTTTTTTCCTTTGGAGACCACTTGTTTTTGCACCGATTTTTCCCCATGAAAATAGTGATCTCAAAAAAATGATCTGCTGTCAGTACGGTTGTATTAAGGTCGGCGGGAGCTGAACGCACGTGTGGACGGAAGTATATCATTTTTGGTCGGTTTGGTCTTCAACTCCCGCCTTAAGTTCTGAGCATTAAAACAAAGAAGACATTTGGCTACTTTTTTGGTGTCCTACAGAAAAATAAGACAAATCCTCTTAAAAGAAAACGTACTTTAGGGTCGTACAGGTTTATGATTAATGTTAGGATTGGAGTTTGCGATACAGTTTGGGTTAGGTTTAGGGTTGGGTTAAGGCTAGGATAGCGACTTTTTTATGCGTGCGCCAGCATAAAAATAAGCTCTGTCTTTTAACAAAATAAACTTTTAAATTTACCCTTTTAAAGGACCTTCACAAAGCAAATTATTTCAACAATACCTTTGTACAATTACAACGTACCAGTTATCACAACTAAAAAAAAATTCACATTCTGTCCTGGTAAATCACGGGAAAACTTTTCAAACTTTTTCCAGGACTTATAAACAAAATTCAAGGACTTTCCAGGACAGAAAAAAAAATCCAGGACTTTTCCAGGATGTGGCAACCCTGTTGGTATCAACCACATCGGAACATTATTTTCCTCCATATGCATCTAAATTTTGATTATTGTTCTGCAAGTGTGCATCATCTTGCTTCTTAGAATATTATCATCATGGACTTTCCTGACCTTTGTTTTTATACGTGTTACTTTTACTGGACTAAAGGTCGTGTAATAAACCAACTAAACTGAATAATTCTAAATCAACAATTTATTGATCTCACTAAAAATCTTGAACACGCGATGTTAACAGTTATTACTATCAAATCTAGGCTAGGCCAACGTCCACTTGGGAAGTGTTTGGGACTAGATGTTATAACAATAGCATTACTTACTTAAAAGTAAACGCTTGCACTAATTTGGCCATCTTTTCGTAATAATCGCATTGAAGTACAGCACAATCATTCTGAAAATATATGCTTATTTTCAGAAAAATACTGAAACCACGTCAGTGCAATAACATTACTAACTTACTTCAGCAAGAATTTGAAAAAAAATCTTTTCTTTTAAATATACTCAAAGCTTTTTTTGCTGCAGTGCAATTTTATTTGGGTTGTCATTGCTCGCTTGAAATTCCCCTATGAAATAAAATCTCCAACAAGCTGCTTCATCATTGGCAGTAAATCAGTCACTTATTCAAATAATTGAATAAGTTACCTATTTAGTGTCGCCCCATCTCCCCTCCCCTTGATATGCCTAACCACAAAACAGCCTGTTGAGGACATTATTATGAAGGGGTTTTTACCCATTTTGTTTTTAATTAGCTGACCAAACGTTAGCAAGCTCTATATCTGGTTCACAGCTAAACACTAACCTGTATATTCGAAAAGTAACTATAATTCAAAGTTTGAAAATTTATCTTTAAATTCTTTAATTCTTTTTCAATGAAGAGAAAAATAATTTTGTGAAAATTTGAAGTGATTTGAACAAGATTTAATACAGTATTCAGTATGCCACGAGAGGGGGGTGCAAAAACACACACTTCCTTTTAACCAAAAGTTAAATATTCATGAATTTCCGAGTATCAGTAACTGCTTAATAATGTAAGTTTTGCCATCTAAATATCTGTGCTTAAACCTAGCATCATAAAACATGTCTAACATTCATCAGTCAAAGCAAGCTATAAAATGAGCACAAATCAAACAATACAAAATCTAGTCGTTTGTTCATAAACATATTAACTTTAAATAAAGCAACTAGGTTCAAATTACCTCTTTTACAATGGGCACTTCGCCAATGTATGACAAAGATTCCTTTGCAATGTACGAATATCTATCATCACTCCAAAATATTTTCGCCTTAGTCAGGTCTAAAGATTGAATAATTTATCTTTATCTCATTGTCAGAAAAAAAGGGATGAAGGTGTTATCTTTTGGACAAATCTGCATCCGCACAAGGGTTGATCATTCTACAAACTTTTTCCCACGTAAATTAGATGCTTCTTCAAAAACCACTACACAGAGATAATTATCGTAAAGTGTCTAACCTGAGGATGCAACAATGAGATTAAGGCATGGATTGAACCCAGATCAAGCAATCTGGATTATTATTGAAACGTCACTACCCTATCGGCCAATCTGCCAACAAACGCCTAATGAAAAATAAATGTAATGCATAGCAAAAATGCCTTTGAACAATTAAAACATAACGTATGAAAGAAAAAAAACACACACGCACACAAGAAAAAACAACTATCAGGTAGGCCCACAGCTATCACAAAAAAAAAACTTCATACATTCTCGATGTAGCATTAACAAACTTGATTCAAAACAGCAAAGACATACTTAAAACAGTAAAAGCTTTTAAGGTTTTGGACTCAGCTTCATGCATCATCAGTATAATTCATTTTTATCCTTTTGAATTAGATTCACAGTTTTTATTCTACTGATTTACAATTTGTAAATCGTTCATCTTTATCCTACTGTTACAATTGACTAATTCAATCCACTGATGATGCATAAGTTAAAGTGAAACAAAGTTTAATAAATTGCTACGCTTAGTGCTATTATGGCAATCGTTGTTGTTCTTAGATGAAGCAGCAATTCTGATCGTTATGTTCCTCAACACTAAGTAGGCAACTAATATAGCATTCAATGCTTAACGCACTCTGGCCAGTAAATTTCATTAGAAAAATTTCTACCATGTTAGTGAAGTCACTGTCACCAAAAAAGGAAGCACAATGTCACTCATACCATAACAAACTGCAGTGCTCTGTGCTTTGATCAAGAATAGATTGTTTTCTTTTCATTAGTTAATCAAGCAATTTGAATAAGATCTTTTGTAACATTCAAAAACATAATTTTTATACTTTGCAAATAAAATTGAAGCACATGTTGCTTTTGCAATACACTTTAACTACCATCGCATGAGCAATTGCGTTAAGCTTACTCCGACTGATCTAACCAAGAATTAGTCAGTTTGATACGATTTTTATAAGACAGGTGCTTGAGTATTTTGAAGAACGCTAATCATTTCGCGGTTTTGTGTTATATCTAAGTTACATTCTGCACTACACCTAAGCATGTAACGACTTGGCAGGGCCCATCTCCACGTCATTGAGCCTGAGCAAAATAGCTTCTTTAGAAGAAATACTGCAGCAGTAACAAGCCAATGGCAACACTAAGTCTGATTTGACCAGCTTGAGATTTGAACCTCAGACCTCCACTTCAGAGAAAAACGTGTTATTGCTCGACAACTGGGGGTACACGACTTTTCGGCGCGACCATTTCGGCGCCAGTATTCTGTGCTTTTTACTAACACTAACCCAAAGCCCTAACCCTAACCCAAACCCTAAACAAGTGAACTGTCAAAGAGCACTGAATTGGCGCCGAAACAATCTGTGCAGAAAACGTACAGCAACGAAATAGGTGGCGCCAAAATGGTCGCACCAAAAAGACGTGATCCCATCAACTGGTGGGTATACATTTTATTATATTAAATAAAATCTGTATTTTTATAATTATATAAATTTAAAATGGAAATCTAAGCAAACATTGACATAAACCAACCCTATTTTTTGTAAAATACTCTAAAAAATGCCAGTTAAGAACTTAACATTGAACTTCATCACTCCATTAGTATTACAACTAAAAAGTTGATTGTACCAGAACTGCCTTTGTTTTTTCGATTGAATGTAAATACAACATTTGCTTCAATTCCTACAGCCTTGGGTATTCGTATTGCATCATGTTCAGACTCATATTACTGCAAAATAATGAACAATTATTTATGATATTATACAATTACAGCTGCCTAAATTGCACTAAAAATCATTATTGAGTTACTGCAGTAACATACTACACTACACAATTTTGGCAGTTTTGTTTGCTTGGTGTTGCATATATGCTACAAATGCTGAAATATGCCTAGTCTTAATCTTAACCAGTGGTGTAAAGTAACAAAATACTTTTACTTGAGTAGATTACTCTAGTAGTTTTCTCCAGTAACGAGTACTTTTTTAGTAGTTTTTTCGTGGCTACTTTAACTTGATTTCTTTTAGAGTGAAGCAACGCTACTGAAGTAGTATTTTGATTCAGAAAAGTATAAAGTACTGGAATTTTTAATTCGAATCACAAATTTGTCAAAATGGTCGACTTTTCGAACGGCAATAGTTCAATTCAGTTAAGTTAGATGTATTTGTCTATTTTTTTGGCTGGCAACTCTTGAGTCAGAGGCAGACTACCACAGTGGTTGCAGCAATGTCTTTTCTCTATGTGTGCAAGTACATCTCCGATCCAGTCTGGCAAATAGCAGTTCCAGATGGTTTTAGTTTCACATTCGTTGTTTTGTGTCTGCTCTTTGCCGCATACTGGTATGGATGTTTAGTTGTTTACTCTATTTTAAGTAAATCATAAAAGAAGCAAACAGAGATATAAATTTGCCAAAAAAGTGTCCTATACTAAACGTTTCTATACCTAAATTCCACAGAGTGAGCCTAAAAATCACAAACCATATATGCAATATACATTACTGCACATATCTGTAATTTATTGTGCAATGTAGTTCTGAAATGTTTTCAATATGATAATCAATTTTGTCCCAATAGAGACCCAGACTATTGAAATGGGCTATATACAATAATTTTGTGTGATTTAGTGACGTAATGTTTTTCAAGCTTCTGCCTGCATTTACATGTCATGAAATAATATCTATTCAAAAAAATCCACAATAATTTTTATTAAATAATCCAAAAAAGGCTATCACAGAATATCCTGAAATAGCTATGGTATATAACATTTGGCCCACCCTGTAGATAAAGTAGACTATACTCTGACAAGACATGTCTGGTGTTTTTAACTTAAAGCATAATTTAACGATGACAGTGAATAAGTATTTGTGCAAATATGTTATGAAATAATTCGATGTAAATTCTGGATGGAATGATTTTCATATCTCAAAGTCTTGATGTAGTTGTTGTTTTTGATCAAATTGTTTTGAATATAACAGTATAATAACAAAAAACTTGCAACAATTACTAATTCATGACTTCTTAGGAAAATGAGGAGTTAGAAGACCAAGCGCTATGTGAAAGTGATGTGAAGTCAATCGACCAGTTGTCTGTCATATGTCGATTGGGATAGTTTGTTTATTTTGTTTGAATACTTTCAGAAATACTTGTACAAGAGTGCTTTTAAAATGACAACTTTTTACTTTTACTCAAGTACTTTTTTGGTCAGTACTTTATACTTTACTTCCTAGTAGTTTTTTCATCAGTAACAAAACTTACTAGAGTACAATTTTTGAGTACTTTTTACACCACTGATCTTAATGTAGATTAACTTGAAAAGCCTAACAACACCATTACTGATTAGGCCTATCCTCTAAACCACATACCGGATAAATCATGAACATTAACTTTGTTCTATTATTAATATTTCTCACAACAGTTGGTCAGTTATTGTGTCACTGTATTCAACATTACAGAAGATATTATCCAGTGCTGCTTTTCAACTGGCAGAGACCAGATCTCTAACTATTTCTCTTAATTAAAGAACCAGCTTGTTTAATCCGTAAAAGCAACATATTGAGTTAACAGGGTTGCCACAGAAACTGCAAAATCAAATTCCAGGACTTTTTTAGGTCATTTTCCAGGACTTTTCCAGATTTTTTTACAGGACTTAAAATTTAATTTTGACTATTACTCTCATGCACCTACTCTTTTGTACTTGTGATTGACGAAAAATTTTGATGTAACGCATTTGCATTCCTAGTACTGACCACTACCCAGGGGCAAAGCCAAAAATTTGCAACGAGAGGGTTGTGGTTTTTGGTGTGGGGGCAACCCCCAGCCGCCGTAAGCCATTGGGGGTCTGGGGGCAAAGCCCCCAGCATTCGAAAATTTTGCAATTTTTTTTCAATACTAACTTAATTTTAGACCTAGTTTAGTAAAAATTATTGCTTTTAAAACGTGGCATAGAAATTAACACTGCAAAAACATGATTAAACTGGTTGCATAAATGGGTTACAAAATGTGAGTGAAAGATAGAGCTCGATCGATATGACTTTTTTAGGCCGATACCAATATATAACTCATAAACTACCAAATTTTGTCTATATTTTTCACTTGACTTGACACGAAAAGCTTCACTAATCCTCCTCCAAAGAAAGATTATTGCAAACACAAGTCATACTAAGCAAATCAACGCAAAAACACTTGTGCTTGCTCTAAAAATATATACAGTTTAAAATAATTGCGCTAAGCCAATATTTTATCAGCGGTAGATAGCCGATACAATATACCGGCTTGGCACTGATATCGGGCAAAATATATCAGCCGAGCGATAGATATATCTGTCGAGCTCTAGTGATGGGTAATAGTAAAACTTCAGTCCAAGCTTTATTTCCATACAGTGAACTATAAAATTTTACTATTTAAAAAAAAACAGAGCTTGTTTGAACGCCAGGGTGCAAACAAAAAAACTCTACCCAAGCCCTAACCCCAACCTTAAACTAAACCCAAACTGTAACCCTAGCTCTAACCCTAACGTTAATCTCTAAAAGCAGAGCTCATTTTGCATGCTAGAGTGCAAATAGGCACCTCCTTTGAAAAAACTCCCAAGTATTAATTAATCCAAATCGTCTGTATTTTATAACACTAGATAAACATATCATTTGGGAAGAGAGGCTAATGAAATGAGATTTGAGAGTTGATTGGTAATTAACAGAATTAAATACTGAATAGACCCCTTATAAACGTCTTACAAAGCCTACGTTAAGCATTTTGCATCAAGCGATCGAATTAATTGCTTATTTTTAGCCATTTTTAGTTAGTTAGTTAGTTGTGAGTGGTTTCTTGTTGACCAATACTAGCCCTTCCCAGAATCATGTTCCAAAAGTGACTTTAAATTACTTTACTATCCACATTACTGCAAAAAACTGTCTCAGAATTATAGTGCAATAAACGTTGTATTTTTCTTATTGCGTATTTTGGTCTGTGGGCTAATGGAGAGCAATAGCACGCTATGCTACTGTTACTACAGTATCGCATTGCAATAAATTAATGCCCATGAATTCACTCTTCCTAATAATATTCAATAATTTATACATACTGTATTGCAAAGTGCAAATTTTGGCTAATTGGAGGAAGTGCTTACTTGCACTCTAGTAAGATTGCTTAAAATGAACAGTAAACTAAAAAGAACTGCTTAAAACGAACAAGAAAGCAAAAAGCAGAGGGATGGGGCTCATATTACTGTTAGGTTAGAGCTAGGGTTGCAGTTTGAGTTAGATTTAGAGTTGAGTTAGGGCTAGGATAGCAGTTTTTTGTTTGTGCACCAGCATACAAATAAGCTCTGTCTTTTTACAATAGAATAAAGCTTTTTAAACCAACTTCACAATGCAAATTATTTCAACAATAAATAGCTTTGCACAATTACAAGGTACCAGTTACTATATAAAAAAAACAACTTCACATTCTGTCCTGGAAAATCACGGGAAAACTCTATAAACATTTTCCAGGACTTTCCAGGACTTACAAACAAAATTCAAGGACTTTCCAGGACAGCAAAAAAAATCCAGGACTTTCCAGGACTTTTCCAGGATGTGGCAACCCTGAGTTAAGGTACTGATATGTTCAACAACTAGTTCTCTAAATTTAGTAACCAGTTTGCATGAACTGCATGAAGGTCATCACAGAGTACAGAGTCTATCAAAACCTGAACTTGTTAGGTGTGAAATTATTTTTAACACCTTTGCTGTTACAATGTGGAATAAAATTTGCCACTCGTTTGTTTGTCTGTCAGTCTCTTTTTTTAACAGTCGGCAAAAATCTTGCACCTTGAGTAAAACAATTAGACTTAAGAGTTTTTAACCTGTTAACAAGACAATTGTAGTTTGAACAAGTACCCTATAGCTATACACCATCTGAATAACATCACAGCTGCATAGAATACCAGACAGATAATAAGAGAATGTAAGCTATTACTAGTTGAGACCACAGAAATGAATATTGTCATTTTCTACATAAAGCAATTGGTTTAGTCAAAATTTGTTTTCGAACTAAATGAGTTACCGATAAGTTTTAATACCAGCACATGCACTCACTTGAGCAGATGTATCTATTCCAACCTTCATTCTCTTTATACAGGTAACTACAGGTAGAGAAATTTTAAATACAACTCAGTACAAGTAGGCAAGAGTTTAGCAAGGATTTTTGATTGGGGAGGGGCCCAAACCACAAATCACATTCAATGACATCATAATACATTTATATTGGTGACAACCAGAAAGAAAAAGGACTGCACTCAGTGCAGTGCACGATTTGTTTGCAGAGTTAGGCGAAGTTTTTCCGCCAAAATTTAGGTGAGAACCAAAAAAAAAAAAAACACGTACTGCCAGGGTTTGAAACAAGATCGAAAGAAATAAAAAAACAAACTGAAGTTAGAAGAGCCTTGTCAGTCACACCTTTATCATTGCACATAGGGGGGGCCCGGGCCCGCCTCTCTGGCTATGCCTATGCAGGTATGGTAGGCTATTGGAGGGCAATGACAGATGAACGACTTAGTGTGAAGACGGCTGTAATTCCACCATCACAACAGACTAAGCAGTAAACTCACTCACAGTAACTTAATAAGCCTATCGGATAGGCCTACTTCAACTGAAACTGTATTGGAAGGTTAGGGTTGAATTTTATTGAATAGCTTAGATTGGAGCACTCATTAGGGTTAGGGTTAGATTTTGGGGCCTAGCTTAGACTAGAGGTCAGCAGGTCAGTTCTATAAATATATGGTACCGGTACTAGGCAAGGCTACTTCATTTTCATATTCTTGTTTAGTTCTGTGGCTAACATTAATATAGTCTCACCGTAAACTGTTGCTGCCCCCTATTCTATTATTTTCTTCATATGCAGTCTGCTCTTTTACTTTCGTAGTACGGTCAGCTATCTTTTAATAAATTTCGATTACACGTACCGGTAGTCTATTTCTCTATTTCTTCGTTACGTTCTCCGAACATCTTCAATCACACACGAAAAAACACAATCGGAAAATCACTCAAGCGTGTTGATTCTGAGTGCTTTTTTTTTAGTGTTCTAGACTTTACCGTTAGAATGAATATTATCAACCCTTCCAGTCACATCACGTGATTAGCTTATCTCCTTTTTTTCTTTTTCGCAAAAGTTTTGGTTGTTTATAAACTTCGATAATTTCGCAATCCGTGTCACAATGCACTTACGAGACGGAAGGAATGATCGAGCAAATGCTTCTGGAGATCGGACAGTGGCCAAGTAAATAGCAACCGTACATAACTTAGGCTTGCATTTGCGACACAGGTAGTTATTAACCCGAAAACAGTGAGAAATAGATATTACTTATTATTAAAAAGCCTGTTTAGGAGTATAATTTAATGCAAGTTGTTACTGAGGTAGCTAATTACTGTAGTTAAAAGGCTAGGCTATAGTTTAGTTTGTAATACTGTACTAATACTATTATTACTAATAGTAAAGCAGATAATAAAGCTATGCCACTACTTCTACTTTCTACAGTAAGTTGCACAGTACGAAGAAGCTTAGTTAGGCAGGGGTCAGTATTACTACTATGGTAAGTTCGGGAGCCCTACTTACAGCTTAACACCTACTGGTATTAATTCAATCAAAAGTGTAGCCTACAGGTAATGTGTAATGTTGCAGATCTAGATATATTGATGAGGGTTTATTGTTTAACACTGTCTGATCAGTGTCAAGAGGATTAAAATGCCACTGCAAGAACAACGGAGTCTTTGTTACCTGAATTTTAAAAGTTAAAAGTAGGCTAGATAGAGAAAGAGAGTTTTTTGAACTAAAAAAAACACAAATTAGAATTTAAAAATATAATTAAGACGAAAAAACGTAACAAATTACAAACAGATTGCTGCATTTAGGTCATAAAGGAGTCACAAAAGACCAAAAAGCAAGCGTAGCTCACCGGTTGTCAAGTTTGCGACTCCTCTACATCCAAGTCCGAGGTGACAAAATTTACTGTAATTCAAATGTCATTTCAATTTAATCATAAGGAAAAGGAGACTTTTTACAAAAAACCCTAACAATTTCCAAGAAATAACTTTTCGGACGGTTCAAAGTATAAATAAATAATGCAACATAGTAAAGCTTACAACCTGACAACAGTTCAATGTAGTTAAATCCAACAAAAAAAAATTATCGAAGAAAATAATTGGTTGAATTGAAATGGTTTATTTACGTTTGCTATAAAAAATGTTTTTTGAGCTGTTTAGACATCAGTCTATGACTGGTATTCCCAGCCTTATTTTCCAATTTACTTAGTAGGGCATTCCATATTTTTGCACCTGTTATTCAGATTGACTGGTTTGTTTTGACATGATAAGATCTTGGTACGAAATAATCATTGGAGCTAGAATTAGCTAATCTGCAATTATCTTAGTGTACAAGGGCCATAATGCCATTGACCTATTTGTCGCTGACCATACATTTTTGCTGGGTCTGTGACAACTGACCGTGACAAACTAACCGCGAATCAACTGACCGCAAGCAAACTGACAGCGAACAACGCCGATTGGCTGAAAAGGGCGATCCTAAATATATTTTTACTATTCCCAGAGCCATCCTGCCCAAACCCTCACTTTGTGACGAAATCACTGCGACGAAATCAGTGACAAAACCACAGTAACAAAATCGTCGCTTCGCGGTCAGTTTGTTTGTGGTAAGTTTGTCGCGATCTGTTGACTTGGCTCGTTTTTGCTGGTGCAGCTACCAACGTTACACCAAAATATCTTGTCATCATGGAAAGTAAAAAATAAACATTTCCTCTTTACTTGCATGCTAAAACATCTAACTGCTGTCTCTGATACTTAATGGCAGGAAAAACATCATTGCTGTTCTTTTCATTGTCATCTCTTATCAGTTACAGCACTAGGGTTGTAACTATTATCGGTCATTTTTAGGAATAGTGACCTTTTTACAGCAGGGACAAATCATAGCAAATTGTACCAATGTAAGGTAGGCTGTATACTTTGCAAGCATTGGCTATATCGCAATATGTCAACAATAAACAATGGCTATATCGCAATATGGCAACAATAAACACAAATCTCAAAAATAAGGTTTAATGTGAAATGTTATCACTTTTGTTGGCAACAAGCTCATTCCAGTTTTACACATGTACATATCTGATACAATTGCATTTGACACCACGTCACAATACAACAAATATGGATTGTTTGAGAGATGCTCAAGATCAAATGAAACCACTTTGAGGGCCATATTTTGTGCAGGTGTGCTGTACAACATTGCAATTCAGATTGGTAGTGTCTAGCGCACTGGTCTGGGTTCCAACATGAAAATTTATTGCACCGGCTGCACTGGTTGTTACGTTCTATTTTTTTTTTTTCATTAATTCAGCTTAAATATGGTACTTTGACCCATTCAATGCGTCGCCCCATTGGTGTAGTGGTAAAGGCATGTGTCTGCCAAATCTTGAATTTGAGTTTGATTTCTACTGAACATGCTCGGCAAGTCTCGTGATTAGCAGATTTGCGCTGCATTCTTTTATTGTTCTCCTTCAGAACCTTGCATTAGAGTTAAGGGTTCAGGCAGCGATGCCAGCCTGAGAGATAGCAAATCCATGTGCAAGAAGAAACAATAAGTGCCACCAGTGCAGCAGCTTTTTCATGTTGGAAACCGTGCCGGTGCTCTAGACACTGCCTTTTACATTTACAGCTTTGAGTTCCATGTTTCAAGAAATTAGATTGATCTGAAGGATTAAATATGTTCCTAAGATTCACAAAGCAATGAAATATGCATTTGTAAAGTACAAACGCGAAATTAAATTATAGCTACTAAATAATGTGAATCATTATGTGAAGTACAGTATGTTACAGTTAATACCCCAGCTCAAATTTGTCTAGAAAATGCTATCATATATATATAATTCACATAATATACAAAAGACAGTAGAACAGTGCATCAAACTTTCTATCTGTTGATTTCATTCATCTTTTGTGTAGTGGTGCATTTGTAGATTTAAGGCCTTGGCTACTGTTTTACAGTCACACCAGTTTTGTTCTTGTAAGCACAGAAACAATGGAAACAAGTCCTACTAAAACATACATCATCACAAGTACTGAAATAATCACGCAGACTCCTCAGAATTTAAAACCTAACTCAAAGTTGAATCTTGATCCAAGTTGCAAAATGTGATCCTTTCGATCTTTGTAGTCTTGTATGCAGTATATTTGTATGAGAAACCTAATCCTTGTCCTGTTAAGATCATTTCTAAGATGTGTCAGGTTTTTTCAATTGCAAAAATTCACAAAACCAAATTAGTAAACTTAAATTAAAGTTTAGAAGGAACACTACACACAAATACTGTATGTCAAAATTATCAAAATGAAGATACTTGAGTGAATGGGCATAATAATCAAGCTCCTTTAAATATAGCATCATATGCAAGCACATTTCACTCATACTTTTTTGGCATTTTACAATTTTGTTTGGGTTCAATTAGACTGAATGAAAGGATTATTCAACTCACAGTCAAGTAGTTAGCCATTGGTGATGATGGATAGCAACTATGATGAAAGTAAACACTTAATTCATGTCTTTTGTGCTATTGTATCTACTGCAATTGTTATTGAATGTAATGCAGTGTCTTATGATTTCATTGGTAGTAAAATTCATCAAACAGCATGTTGTAGAAAGAATATTACAAGGTGGAATTATTTCGTTTTGCAGATCTAGTTAATATTGTAGTTTTACTGATTAACTTCTAGACATTTTGTAAGGGTAATCATTGAAATACATGTCAAACTTTGTTACCTATTATAGTTTCGACATTATATGTGTTTGTTTGTATAACTGAAGAAAGAAAATATGATGCCGAAGCAATGTGCTGATGACTATGATTTGACCAGAAACGATGAAGTTTTTGAACAGAGTATTGCAAGTGAGCAGACTGTGTTATTGAACTTAGCTGCGTATTAGGTTTCAAACCCACTTCAACCTGACAAGCCTTGGTTGTGCAAAATCGGCCGTTTGCTTGGCCTCTTCATGTTTGTGTTGTAGTATCCACAATACGCTTATCACTGCAAAACTACACAATAAGAGTAATAGACTTGTCGTAACTCTGCAGTTAAATTTTATAGAGGTGGTGCCAATGATTTGTAAATAGCTGCTGTGCTGATCCTTACAAAACTCATTGATTATATTCATCATTTAAATGGAGTGAAAAAAAGTCCATTCAGTTTGCAAACCTGTGTCCATTGTATGCAGTACTGGTAAGTTTCTGAAAAGATTGTAGTTTTGCGACCTGCAAGGACGCTACAGTAAATTTATTTTTCAAATAATGTAATGAAGATTTCTTGTTTTTTCACATGGTTATTTGCCTTTCTAGATATTGCAACCCAAACAGTCTATAATGCAGTACTACTATCTTCAAGGGAGATGAAAGACGTTGAAGAGACAATTTCACCAGAAACTACCTTGGTGGTTTGCCAAAATCCTGAATTGGTAAGTTTACAAACATATTTTCAAATTATGATCTCTGAACTTTCCATTAAGAGCGCCTGTATTTAGCCAAATACCTAAATTTATTGACTTCGCCGTGCATTCCATGCAAAGAGGTCCACAAATCAGTGTATTAGGATCAATCAAAAGTCTATGTAGAACTTGCTGCAATTTCGTGACATGTGATATTCATGGGTGTCAGCAAGGGGGGGCAGAGGGGGTCATGGCCCCCCCTGGATTTTCACACACTCTTTCTTGAACCTCCCAAATTTCAAAAACTCTTCCATTTTTAGTAGTTAATTCTGCCTCTATTTTTATTGGCCCCCCCTGAAAATTTTTTTGCTGACGCCTATAGTGATATTATTTCATTGAAAAGATTGTTTCATTGATTTAAAGAAGGTAATCCTAGTCAAGTCTACTCTGGCAATGGACATTTTTTATTCTTAGTCCGGTTGCTTATGGGCAAAAAAGGTTTAAATCGTGCATTCCATATTACATCTGCATTCCATATTACATAGAAGCAATTTTATTGTTGATTTTGGGAGATCAAACCGTATATACTGAAAAAATTGCTTTGATTAAAATGTTCGTGTATTCGAAGCTTTTCGTCTGACAGTCTTCAAAGTTTCGAAGACATGAACGTTTTAATTAAAGCAATTCTCAAGTTTTGTACCACTAATCAACTTTACTAAAAAAATGTAACAAAATCTCAAGAATATCGCGAGTTTTTAATTTGGCCACTAGGTGACACCAGCGCATGTTTTTAAGTCCCCCAAACCAAGGCCATGGGAAGAGAATTCGCGATGTCGCTGTGTCACATTTTTTTAGTATGTTTTGATCTACCAAAATCAACAAAATTGCTTCTAATATGGAATGCACAATTTTTGTCTTATGCGACCAGATTATCAGAGATACAGAGTATGTATGGGTCTGCAGATTGCAAAATAATCGTATATTTTGTTTGTGAAAGAAAGATGGATGAAAGAAGTGATAAATTAGACAAACTAACAAATTATCGTAAGTTTTAAACTTCCAGAACGACGAAGAAAGCTTAAGCCATTGTCGTTTTAGGCAATATAAAAGAAAACCATCGTCATGTGCCCTGTGAAGTGTAGTGGAGCGGATTGGTCATTTGATTTCAAGGGTTTGCTACGGTACGTTGCGGTGTGATGTTCTGTAATCCGTACCTCTAACAATATACCGTACCGTAATTCCGTACTTCATTCAATTACCGTACGTAAATGTACAGTACGGAAAAAATTTCCGTGTCTGTTTCGTACCACTGGTTTGCCAAGTTTACAAAATCTGTTGCACAAATTAAGGTATCGAAAAGTTGCAAAAATGTTGCTGATTTGTGGAGCAGACAAGCAGTGAAAATCATTTTGATTGCGAAAGGTGTAAAAAAAATGCCGCATACATATACGGATCAATCAATGATCGCGTGGATGGAGCGTTTTCTACTGAAATGGTGGATTCAAGTTCGATTCCTATGGGGTCAAACAAAGACTGAAAAATATGCTATTCACAGATTTCCGGTTGACGTGCAGCACTAAATATGGGACAATGCGAAGCCTCCACCATGTGCGGTAGAGAAGTGGCAATCTGCTACTAAAACGATGGACGCTTGTTCGATTCCCAGTTAGGGATGGGCATTTCAGAATAGTTGGCTATTCCAGAATTATTATGAATAGCTAAAACCGAATCCAGAATACCGAATCCTATTCTGGTTTATATTAACTTAATTTGCTGAAGAAATGAACACCAGTCAACCACCACCGATATCTAGAAAAATGTATTCAACGATTTGCTTCGGCAGCGTGGCCGAATGGGTCAAGGCGTCGTTTTTACGACGACTCTGATCGCAGGATCATGAGTTCAACCCGCACCCTGGTCACGTTGTTGCGTCCTTGGATAAGACGCTTTACGATAATTAACTCTGCTTGGTGGCTTCGAACAAGCAACAAATTTACGTGGGAAGAAGTCAAAACGTCAACAGGAAAGCTTGGAAAATGGTCAACTCCTAAGCGGGTGCGGATTCGTCCAAAATATAGCGCACCGTCGCTTTCTCGTGATAGGAAGATAAAGATGCACCAATCAATCAATCAAAGCAGCACTTTATTGCAGTTCATGACATTTAGTGCTTCTAAATGTTCACCACTTAGTTGCGTTCTTGTTTCTCTCACAGTCAAGCCTACACTCGAGAAGCACCTTTCGGAAGAAGCTGATGTTGCAGGAATGCAAAGGTATTTTAAAGCAAGTTGCTTCAAATGGGGAATTCAAGAATTTGTGGACCACCGTTTCATGTGTCTCGCTTAAAAGATTAAAAGTTTGAATTTTGGAGGGCTCCGTTTGGAGAAACTTTTTTTTATCTTTGCCTACCCTGAAAATTTCATGTGCCTTGCACGAGTGGTTAAAAATTTGGAGTTTTGACAGCCCTGTTTGGGGGGTGACCCCCATTTTGATACCTCCAAATTTTGTCAAATTCTATCTTTTCTTTATATTTACTAACCGTTAAAAGTTTCATGTGTCTAGCTTAAAAGGCTAAAAAGTTTAAATTTTAGAGGTCCCGTTTGGGAGGGGGAAACCCCTATTGTGGCATCCCCAATTTTTGTTAGGTTTAGTTCATTTTTAATATTTACCCATTCCTAAAAATTTGATCCATCTAGCTGTAACGGTTTAAAAGTTCAAGATTTTAGAGGACCCGATTGAGGAGGATCCCCCAATCTGGGACCCCAATTTCCGTTGCACAAAAGTCCTCCCAGATATCTTCGATTGATCTAACTTTCATTACAGTGCGTTTCGCGGTTTAAAAGTAGATAGCGGCAGAAGAAAAAAAACAAAACAAAAAAGATACAAAACAAGAAAAATGGTATTCAAATTGGGGTGAATGAACATCACCAAAAGAAAGGTGATTGATAGCGCGCAAAAAAATCACCAGCCATTTTTCATCAATATCGGTAATTACCGAGATATATCGGTCCAAATTTGTCAACTTTTTGCCCATTTTCGGCCTGTAAAATCTTGATCACGTGACCGGGCGCCCCCGAACTTGGTTTAAATAAAGCATTCATCAGCACCCACCTTTGTTCAAATTTTAGCTTTGCACGTTTTTGAGTTATAAGCGAATTAATAGATTTTCAAGCGAAAAATCGCTGTTTTTTTGATGTTTTTCGTGTCTTAATTTACTATCACGTGACTTAGGATCCCTGAAATTGGCACACTTAACACTTTTATTAATTCTTATGTTAAGTCCAAATTTCAACTTTCTAGGTTTTACCGTTTTTCTAGTTATAAGCAAATCAGTCTTCATCTGGCAAAACTCGCCAACAAAAACAAAGGTGCTACGTGCTCACGCGAAGTCCCAATTACCGAGCAAATGGCTCACTTAACTTTTATGTGAGAATTAACTGCAAACAATTTTTACCAACGTAATACCGTTGATTAAGAACCGGTTCGAATTATCCGGTTTAAAGTTCAATTTGGATTCCGGATAGTTTGGAATTGGGATTCTTCTGGACTCGGTATTCTGAAATGCCCATCCATATTTCCAGTTGGGTCAAACCAAAAACCATTAAAGTTGGTATTGAAAAAATGTTGCAGGGGTGACGTGTGTACGATTTTACCGGCCCGAGATTTGAACCTCAGACCTCCCACTACAGAGATGAACGCGTTACCGCTCGGCCAACTGGTTGGTTGAGCGAAATTAGACGTAAGAGAAAGATGAACTTTACCTTCGTTGGTATTGTCATCAGGCACATGCCATTATGTGATGTCACGCTGGTTGGGCACTGGAGCAGGGCCTGTCTATCGAAGGTTGGACGATTGACGGGTCCACGATAACTGACAGCCAACGAACTCTAATGTTGGCGTTATTTGACTAGGTTCGCGATTGACAACTTTGTCAATTTTTTCTTGCAGAAGAGACAGTGAAGTGATGTGGAAACATCTTCGTGTCCTGCAGTCATCGACGATTAAATATGCTTTACGCATTTATGAAAAAGTGCAGTAATTTTTAAGGTAATAAACGTGAAAACGAATGTGACTTAAAAATACTAATGCATGAGCCAAAAATAAATCACTGTTGTTGTATCTTTGATTAAAAACAGTAAAGCCTTATTTAAAATAATAAAATTTTTAAACGTTTCGGACTTAGCTATGTCCATCATCAGTAAAAAATAAAATCTAAAACAGTAAAAAAGTAAAGAACTAGTCTCGAATGAAAGTAGACACATTTCAGTAAAAGTTATACATAGCGCTGCATTTGAGTAAAACCTGCTGATGTAAACAATCTGCTGTTCCACTGCTAAACACACTAAGTAATTCTGTGATACTAGCGTAGTGCAATGAATGAGAAAAAAGGAAAGAACAAAGAACAATCACGTGTTGAACAGATACAAAGTTATCGATGACTGATCAACGTTTATGTCCGGTTTCAGTTTGTCGATGCTTAAAGTTTCTAAATTGAATAGCTTGGTTCGGTTCCTGGCAGTTCCAAGTATTTTAGGTTTTGCAAAGTCAATTTTATGGTCGGAATTTTCGTAGAGGTGGTTGGTAACGTCTGTGTTTTTACATTTTTTGGAGCCGGGGTTGTGTTCGTTGAGTCGTGTAAGCAAATTTCTGGCAGTCTCACCAATGTAGTTGCTGCCGCATGAGCAATGAATATGATAGACCACATTTGACCGATGTAGTAGTGCTTGACCTTCTTTGACTCGAAAAAAACTGGTTAATTTGAATGTGTCGTGAATAACTCTAACTTTGATTTTCCCATTTGTATTTTTTGCAAAATAGTTGCCGATTTCATGCTGCACTTGCATTGAGATTGGTCCCAGAGAGGGAAGCCTGCAAGTCAAATGCTTTTGAGTAGGTTGAGTAGTTATTTGGTTTGTTCTCTTCGTATCCGTGTGTTTGGAATTTAAAAAACCTCGAATGCAATTGTCAACAAATGTCCTAGGGTATCCATTTTTTGCTAGCATTTCTTTAATTCTCATGAAATTGCTGTGAATCAGTTTGTATGATGATCCAATTTTGTAGGCCCGTTGTAGTAGTGAGTTCACTAAATTGCGTTTGTATCGGTACGGGACAAAACTGGTCCACTTTAAATACAGTCCGGTATGAGTTTTCTTTCTGAAGACGGATGTTTGTGCTACATTTCCGGTATTTCTTGAAACGAGTACATCAAGAAAGGCTAGTTGTCCGTTGCACTCCTGTTCCTGTGTAAAATTTAAAGATTTATGAATGCGATTCATTACGTCAAAGAAAGATTGAGCTTCCTCATCATTTGAAAATACCAAAAACAAATCGTCCACGTATCTCAGCAGTAGCGTAGGCCTGTTTTGTTGTGATGCAGAGAGAGCCTCTTCTATTACATAATTCATAAATACGTCTGCTAACATCGGAGCTATGGGAGACCCCATTGCTATCCCATTCGCTTGCTGGTAGTACTTCCCTTGTAATTGTAAAGTTGTGCTTGATGCTGCCCTATTGAGTAAGGTTTTTAATCTTCGTTTGTTCAGGTTGTGAAAGGTCTCAATATTGTCTTTGAAAATTGTATCCAAAATTAGTTGTAAGGTGAACTGAAGTGGAATATTAGTAAAAAGGCTAACTACGTCGAAAGAGTACATAACCGAATCATTGAGGGAGAAATTTTTTACCTTATCAATAAAGGAAAAAGTGTCCTTCATATTTGTTGAATGGGAGCGCAATGGGCTGAGGATATCCGAAAGCCAATCTCAATGCAAGTACAGCATGAAATCGGCAACTATTTTGCAAAAAATACAAATGGGAAAATCAAAGTTAGAGTTATTCACGACACATTCAAATTAAACAGTTTTTTTCGAGTCAAAGAAGGTCAAGCACTACTACATCGGTCAAATGTGGTCTATCATATTCATTGCTCATGCGGCAGCAACTACATTGGTGAGACTGCCAGAAATTTGCTTACACGACTCAACGAACACAACCCCGGCTCCAAAAAATGTAAAAACACAGACGTTACCAACCACCTCTACGAAAATTCCGACCATAAAATTGACTTTGCAAAACCTAAAATACTTGGAACTGCCAGGAACCGAACCAAGCTATTCAATTTAGAAACTTTAAGCATCGACAAACTGAAACCGGACATAAACGTTGATCAGTCATCGATAACTTTGTATCTGTTCAACCTAGACCACCTAGACTGTGGTCTTGGTTCAACACGTGATTGTTCTTTGTTTTTTCCTCTTTTCTCATTCATTGCACTACGCTAGTATCACAGAATTACTTAGTGTGTTTAGCAGTGGAACAGCAGATTGTTTACATCAGCAGGTTTTACTCAAATGCAGCGCTACGTATAACTTTTACTGAAATGTGTCTACTTTCATTCGAGACTAGTTCTTTACTTTTTTACTGTTTTAGATTTTATTTTTTACTGATGATGGACATAGCTAAGTCCGAAACGTTTAAAAATTTTATTATTTTAAATAAGGCTTTACAGTTTTTAATCAAATTAAGTAAAACTGCCGTTCAATCAGTCCCAAAGATTTTAAAATGTTGTTGTTTCGTTCTATGGTAAGGATTGTCTTCCTTCTGGAGCCCGGTAGGTCAGTCAGTCAGTGTGACGATGTTGTGCATCCAACTTTAGCAGTGGGCCTTAATTAAAAACCATTTTAGGTGTAACAAAGCAGTAAACTACCATTCACGTGCAAGTTCTGTTCAGTTATCGAAAGGCTGCGATATACGGAATGTTTTCTTGTAATGTCAGGAAGACCGCTTTTACTCCACTGCACTTTGCTGTTTTTCACATCTGCACAAATTTAAGTCGTTTATTTCGAACCCGGTTTTATTCTGGTACTGGTACAGAAAAGATTATCATGCATTGCCTTTTAGAATCACATCGTCCGTGGGACAGCAACATAAATCTTAAACAGTTAACTAATGATTATGACCTATGAAATGACGCTTTCTGTTGGTAGTTGCAACCCTCTTGCACTTTAGGGCGCCATCACAGCCAGCATTGTAGAGTTAGAGTTAAAGGTGTTTACAGGAAGCTAATTTTTTATTTAATTGAATAGGGTATTCGGTTGATCTTTTACTCGGAACGTTTAAAGTAAAATTTTTACTGTTAAAAGTTTATTTTGGAACTATTACTTTTTTTTGTTGTTGAAGATGTCTTCAATCAGATCATAAAAGGAAAAGAAGAAACTTTGCAAAGCGAACAACATTTCGTATCCTGGTCTTCATGTGAAGAATGAAACTTCCATATATTACCTCGAAATACTGCTTTCTGGGATCGAAGCGTTATGTTGGTTTAGATTGAGCAAAGCCATCAGTGCCTAGTTTCTGGAGGATTAAGAGAGCTGCACCGCTGCAGCAATGAAGATCATGCCTGAGTTAGTGGAAAACATAAATTTACCACAAAACATGTTTTAAAATTGTGTTTGGCCCAAAACATCTTGAAAGAAACGAAGGGCAGGCATCGGACTGGCCGTTTCCAGTTAATATACCATGGTACATTAACCTGCATCATCAATCTTTTTTGCAATTTCGCCATTTTCCCGTTATCATACCTTGTATATTGAGTGAAAAACTACGGTACACGTGTCAGTTTCTTTCTAGATTGCGACGGAAACATTGTTTTGCTTATATTGAACTATAACAGTGCTGCTTTACTCGTCACTACTCTCAGTAGAAATCATTGTTGATATTGGAATTAATTATAATGTAACATATAGGCTAACAGTGTTCCGTTTTTGTTTTTTTTTTGTTTTTCTTTATACTGCTTAATCAACGGCGAGAAATGTGCGCTGGTTCTCTTGCAGTGTTGCGCCATATGATTTAGCAGCAGTAAGTTTGTAAAATTATTAAAATGTGATTACTTCACCGGAAAATATAACTCAAAAACAAATCAAATAGAACACGCAAATATGCATGCTAATCTTAATTTATTCCTTTTAGTGGCGTAGTACAAAATGGGAATAAATAAAAAAAAGTTGATCCAGTTTTCCGGTGGAATAAAATGTGCTTGTTATTTTTAATACTCTGCCGCAATAATAATGTAAAGATTTACTGTACAATAAATTGAATACTTTAGGCTTAAGTATTTCGATCTCAAAGATAGCTGATTTTAACGCATTGTTTTGCTTTTAGCGTGGCCTATCCAAAACAGTCATCTGAAATACTTTTATTTCTTGCCTCGTTGATGGGGTGTGCTCGCGACTTCATCATCGTACAGAAGTTTAACTGTTTTCAATGCGGCCTTGTTAATATAATTTTTGTTAGAGGTGTAGCTCCCACGGTATGAGAACGTTAGTCCACCTCTTCATGCCCAAGCTATCCAATTTGCCTCAGCCATGTTCCCTTGGCTCAATGCTACAGAAGATGAACTTTTGTGTTGAATTTAATGTTTTACATGTGACTGTATTTTTGCCTGTTCTAGCCCTTGCCGTTTTCGCGCTCAAAATGTCACTTTCTGTCCGATTTTCTAATGCGACGGCTTTTCAGGTTTAATGTGGCAGTTCAATTTAACGTTCATACAAGACCACGTGAACCAATTCGAGCGATATTTTTACTGCAGCAGTGCTTGCTAAAGTCTCTCCCTCATGGTTATATAACGCTGTACTTGTTACAAAACATGAGCCAGAGCAGATATTTTATAATTATTTTGGGTACTGTATAATTGGAGCTAAGCAGAATCAGTATCTACTGTTGTTAAAGTTTCCAAATTTGAGGGACTATACTGTTTTTAAATGTATGAGAGGCTATATTACTGATAATAATAACTTTTCTAATTCATAAATTACTTCAAGAGTGATCTTGGTTTTTGTTCATCGATGTCAAAAAAAAGAGTTTGGGAAGTGTGCATAGTCAGTCGGATTAGTGCCTAAGTGTGTGCCATCCGCCAGGGAAATCGCCAAAATTTAGTGATATACTTGCTTTTCCACCTATTTTTTGTTATAATTTTGTTGTTTTGAGTGGAAGTTGGTTGACGGCAAAGTGGTCATTGTTTTGGTTGACGGTGCCACGTATCAGAGGTACAAGTCCCTTCATGGTCTGCATAATGCTATGTGCTGGGTTTATCAACTGAGCAGTTTTTCTGTATGAAATGCAGAGTGATCCGTCTCAAATTATGTTATAGCTGGGGACGATGTTGCTAACTTTTTACAATGGCATAATTTCATTTCTGCTGAACCCTAAAAACTGTAACAAGATTGATTTTTTAATACATGTAATACTTTTTTTTATTATTTCCTTTTTTTATATTTTGAAACAAGTATTTTTTTTTCATGGAAAAGTTGCCGTTGACAACATCGTTTATTTTGCTTGTGTTAGTTTGTATTTTTGGTTTATCGCCAAGCTTAGTTTTACGCTTGTTATACTGTTTAAGTATTGCTATTATGTGCAGTTGATGTAGATGACCGCATTGTCTTTCGCTGCTTCCTTCCGGCGTACTTCTGACGTGTGGTAAAATAAACTTGATAATTGTATATAGACCTAAAGATTGGTATTTTATGTTTGACTACACTCTTTTTTACTAAAACACGATGTTCATTTTTTCTCGAAATGTAAGAACAATGCCAGCCTTAGCAGTAAAAAAAATTAGGAACAAATTTTTAATCTAAAAAAAATCCTGCTCGAATTCAAAACGATGAAATTTTACGTGATTTTTCCGGTATTTGCGAAGTAGCAACGATTCAGTAATAGAGCGCTATTGCGCAGGCAACGGAGGAAACGTTAGGCTGTCGTTTAATTTGGAAAAAAAACTCGCTCTTTCGCTCTTGTAATTTATGATGCTACAAAAGCAGCACAAAATGCCTTTACTCAAGCAGAGTAGTGATGTAGTTCTCGAGACCGGTCTCGGTTCTCGAGACTGTCTCGAGACACATTTTTGAAAGTCTCGTCTCGGTCTCGCCTCGGATTTGAACTTCAAGTCTCGATCTCGAGTCTTGGTCTCGAAAAGTCATGGTCTCGAAATATGAGAAGTCTCGAGACTCAAAATCTTGGTTAGGCGTAGGAGTAAAATTTTGAATTTAATTATCTAATGCAAGCAACGCAAACAAAGATTCGATTGACTTTCTTGGTCTTAACACCTTTTTAATTGCTTTCAAACAATCTCCTTTATTTATTCATTTCGGTCAATTTTCGTTTATTTCCGTCAATGTTTTTAAACTGAGATCGTGAGAAACTAAGTTTTGCAATAAAAGCTCAATTTTTGATAATTGGCTACTCAGTGGGAGATACTTGAGTTTCGAAAAAACTCAGGTAGAGCCGTGGGAGAAAACTGCTCGACCTGTTATTCATTATTATCTTTGTTATTTACTTATGAAAGGTGTGATGTAAAACAGTCTGGAGGGGAAGAAGCCGCTTTAGCGGTATTATTTGATGTTGATCTTTGTTGAAGGTGCTAATTGCCGCTGTCTACATTTTTGCTTTCTGGTAGTAAACGCTCTGAACCTTTTTCTAGTTCAGGTTCCTTGCACGTGGACCGAGTTTGAAGTGGTAGCATGGCAATGCGATGAGGTTTGGTCAAGGAAGGTTAATCAGGACAGCTCAGACCTCAAAGTGATTGTTTTCAGTCTCATTCTGTTGAACAGATCTTTCGTAGTATGATGCAGTTAAGATTGCAGACTCAGAATGATGAACTTAAGTCTACTTTACCACTGCTTTTTAGTAAATATCAAACGTTAGAAGTAACAATTAGGTCCAGTGAAGATTAAGATAGCTTGAGGTATAAAGCTGGGCCACCGAATGGGGAAGACGCGTGACCCCAAAAGATTTTCAGGGCGGTATCGGAGAAATAAAGTCTTGATAAAAAATAATACCGTAACTCAGATATTTGTTATACATTAAGGTGTTTGCCGTGTATTAGGACCACTAGGTTAGTGAATCATTCATCTTGATGTCTTGTTTATGAAAACACAATTGCGCATTCCACCATAGCCTTCTTGTCATTAAAATAACTATCTGAATGCAACTGCTTTAGCAAGCCCGCTTTTTTTAGATTTAAACGACCGGTCAGCGTTAGTAGTTAAAGACACCGCCATCGGAGCGTGAGGTCTGCGTTTTGATTCTTGGTCCGGTCAAAATCGGACGCGGTGTCGCTAACGTCTCGCCCCGCTGCGATGTTTCTTTGGTGCAGTGTTGTTCATTTGCTCAATGCCCGTGCACTAAGCCGCGAGTTTATGAAAGCTTTTATTTTAACTTGATTTAGCAACTCGCTTCGAAATCGATTTCCTCTAGATTGGTCCACGATCAATTTAGTAATGAAACTTAAGCAAATTTAAGATGCATTTTATAAGAAATATCTTTGTAATACATATTGTAAGAATATCTTTGTAATACGAGTGACAGTTGTGCTTAGTTTGAGTTAATTCGTTATAAAGTATTATTTCATTTTTTACGTAGAAACAATTTGCATTATCTCTCGTAATTCGGCCATAATAAAATTTGGGTACAGTCATCATAAAGAGTACGACGATGAAAAAGCAGGAAATAAAAAACATTCTGCAAAATGCAAGTTTTGTCCAACATCGACAACAATCTCTGATCGTTCAGGCACAACCTCTTCGTTTGTTCGGCACATAAAGAAATGCCACAAGTCACGGTAAGCTATTGCATTATTTTTGAAAGAATGATTTAATACACTAACTTTGTTAGGTTGTAATAGTGGATAATAATTGTGTGTTCTTGTATGTTATTTATTGATATTTTAACGGTTGTGTGCCGAAGTGAACAAGTTTAATTATGAAACGCTCTCCAAATCGAAGCTAAATTAATGTACTGCACGTCTCAACCTGATGGCATTTTGCATTCCAAGTTCTTGAATTATTAACCCGGCAGTGGAGGGTGCTATTTAAAGTATCACCACTTCAGTTTCTTTTGCTGTTGTAAAAAATTCTAGAAGATAACAAATACCCGTAACCCCCATCAGCGACGTGTAACTCAACAACAACTTACAATGTACAGCTATATATATTGCATCGACCCAGGCTGTAAGGTTTTTTATTTGCGAGTAAACTTTTATATCAATTTTTACAACTTTGCTCTCGGCCAGGAGCTGCAAACGGGTCAACAACTGTAGTTCAGCCCCAAACACAAAAATAAACAGCCGGAAACTAATGTGATTCGAAGCCCAATGAATAAGAAATCGCAGGTGAAATTTGATATAGATCGAAAGCACTAAGTAGCGGCTTCTAGCTGTGGGCTTGTGCATGCTAAGCGACTCGAAATCCATGACGGCTGCGAGTGGTCTTCCTCAGCTTACGTCCGTCTGTGTATAGAATGCAACAAGATAACAGTTAAATCGACGCATTTTATGTCATTATTGAAATTGAATTGTAAAAAGCTATATATTTTTTGCAGAAAAGATTATCCGAGCGGCTGAAAATTTAATAAATGATATGGACGTTGAGGGAAGCACATCTGAGTTGGCGAATCGTGGACGCTCGGAGGAAGAAACGGCACAGCTAAGAAACATTCCTCGTCTTTTCAGCAAATATTCGAAAATTCCAAATAAAGCAACTTCCAAAAGATCAACAAGCGTTCGGTGGCAGTTGCTAAAGTATCTCGAAATCACCAACAATGGTGAACATTTTAACGAAAATATTTTCGAATTTTGGGAAACCATGGAAAACCAACTACCTGTCTTATACAAACTCGCGATGCAAGTTCTTTTTGTGCCAGCGTCATCGGCTCCTGTGGAGCGTATTTTTAGTACCGGAGGTTTGATCATAAAACCACATCGATCTCGGCTTTCTTCAGTTAATCTAGAAATGCTGGTTGCATTAAAATGTAATCACAATTTTATTGTTTGATTTTGGTATAGGCTTACCTTTTACGGTTGCATTAATTTTTTCCGTTGTGTTTCGTGATTATTTTTGCTTGCAATAATATGCCATTCAAGATTTTTTGGCTCTGTTACTAATCTGTAGTTACTGCAAGCTGGACCACTGCGATAGTTTGAACTCAGGAACGCATTGTTCAGTTTCAGTTGGCATCGAACGGCAATTTCTCTACTTTAAGGTCGGGCGCTTGACAGTAGAGGTACGCCGTCACCTCTTCATGTGCTTGTGAATAGCACGTGGCCCAAGTTCGTATTTTGGTTTATGGTCGTTCTACTGTATTGCGATTGGCCGTTTGTTTAAAGAAAAACCATGAAAAGGGTTGTCAATAGTCAATACAAATAAGTTTTGCTTCTAAAATCTCGGGTCTCGAAGTCTCGTCTCGGTCTCGAAAAACTCACCGAGTCTCGATCTCGGTCTCGAAAATTTTTTCAAGTCTTGGTCTCGGGTCTTGGACTCGAATTTTTTTCAAGTCTCGGTCTTGGTCTCGGTCTCGACCATCAGGGTCTCGACTACATCACTAAAGCAGAGCATTGAAAACTAAACAGTTTTTAAACATGGTCGCTAAAATTGACTTTGATACTCTCAAAATGTACCAACAAATGAGGCTCAAAATTGCAAAAAATCAAAAACAGTCACCCTCAACTCAAAATTTATTTGTTCTTATAAAAAAGAGAGTGTATTACCATGAAGAGCGAGCTCCTGGCGAAAGTGTGCTTAGTCATGCAAGGGTTGTAAACGTGGGCCTGCTTTCGCTTGTGCGTTGTTGACCTCGCGAGTATAATGCGATTACAAGCTATGCTACGCATCAACACCATAGTTAGAATTCCATCACAAATTTAATATATAAACAACCAACACATACACAACATAAAGATTGAATTTATTTGCATGGCCGAAAATTGATGGAGTTTAGGGTTTTCGAAATACAGTATGTAAGTACTTAAGATAGCATCATTTGTATTAACAATTTTGGAAATACAAAAATTTAATGTGCAATTGCCATCATATTTTATTCACCAAGCTACTTTGGCCAGGAAACAGCAAAAATATCTTTCGGTCTACGAATCAAGCTGCCACCTGTCTACCACACACAGTGGAAGCGTCACACTGTCACTGTAATCGCTAAACGTCAAGCAGGGAAGCTGTGAATAACAACTACTTGGCTTGACCCGACCGCGAATCGAACCCGCGTCTATCGTATTAGTAGTAGACACTCCAACCACTGATTGGTTGATGACTTTTATTTTTTAAATCCATTTTATTCGATGTTTAGTTAGGAATACATGTGTAACTAAAGCAGTTTCGTCACTGAAGTATCTAAAACACGGCGTGTCACTGAACCACATGCAACTGAACAGTAAGCGATCAGGTTAACAGAATATTCGTGGAAGTAACTCTAGACTACCATCAGTTTATCCCCCACATTGATTCTCCGCCGTCACAAATGCATCTTCCAAGACGTTTCTGGGTCCGGATAATCGTCTACGCACTGGTTTTGGGCGTTTACGTTCTGCTTCACACAATTGTCGCAAAGGAGCATGACTAAACTGCAACTGCGACGCTGAGAAAAAAAACAGGGGTAACTGCGGTACTGTACGGAAATACGCTTCGATTTTTCGAAAAAGTAAGGTACAGAATTACGAACGGTATTTTTCAGAGAAGTACGTTACGTTACGGAAATACAGTATTATTTTTTCAGTACCTACCCTAGAGCTTGTTTAGTCTGTTAATGTCTTCTTACAATCGCAGTGAACTTGTCATGGAAAACACACAGTAAACATTTTCAGACAGCAGCAGAACGTATAGATGTAATTACATCTTTATCCACCAAGTTGCCTTGGCCAGAAGACAGTGCGGAAGGGACCTTTTTATCTCTGACTCAAGCTGCCACCTGTCTATACCGCACATGGTGGAGGCTTCATTCCATATTTAGTGCCGCACGTCAACCGGAAATCTGTGAATAGCATATTTTTCAGTCTTTGTTTGACCCCATAGGAATCGAACTTGAATCCACCATTTCAGTAGAAAACGCTCCATCCACGCGATCATTGATTGATCCGTATATGTATGCGGCATTTTTTTTTACACCTTTCGCAATCAAAATGATTTTCACTGCTTGTCTGCTCCACAAATCAGCAACATTTTTGCAACTTTTCGATACCTTAATTTGTGCAACAGATTTTGTAAACTTGGCAAACCAGTGGTACGAAACAGACACGGAAATTTTTTCCGTACTGTACATTTACGTACGGTAATTGAATGAAGTACGGAATTACGGTACGGTATATTGTTAGAGGTACGGATTACAGAACATCACACCGTAACGTACCGTAGCAAACCCTTGAAATCAAATGACCAATCCGCTCCACTACACTTCACAGGGCACATGACGATGGTTTTCTTTTATATTGCCTAAAACGACAATGGCTTAAGCTTTCTTCGTCGTTCTGGAAGTTTAAAACTTACGATAATTTGTTAGTTTGTCTAATTTATCACTTCTTTCATCCATCTTTCTTTCATAAACAAAATATACGATTATTTTGCAATCTGCAGACCCATACATACTCTGTATCTCTGATAATCTGGTCGCATAAGACAAAAATTATGCATTCCATATTAGAAGCAATTTTGTTGATTTTGGTAGATCAAAACATACTAAAAAAATGTGACACAGCGACATCGCGAATTCTCTTCCCATGGCCTCGGTTTGGGGGACTTAAAAATATGCGCTGGTGTCACCTAGTGGCCAAATTAAAAACTCGCGATATTCTTGAGATTTTGTTACATTTTTTTAGTAAAGTTGATTAGTGGTACAAAACTTGAGAATTGCTTTAATTAAAACGTTCATGTCTTCGAAACTTTGAAGACTGTCAGACGAAAAGCTTCGAATACACGAACATTTTAATCAAAGCAATTTTTTCAGTATATACGGTTTGATCTCCCAAAATCAACAATAAAATTGCTTCTATGTAATATGGAATGCACGATTTGAACCTTTTTTGCCCATAAGCAACCGGACTAAGAATAAAAAATGTCCATTGCCAGAGTAGACTTGACCAGGCTTATGTACCATATACCAAACTTTTTTCAATACAACTTCATTAAAACAATCTTTACAAAGAAATCACTCATGTCATGAGATTGCAACAAGTTCCAGATAGACTTTTGAATGATCCTCATACACTGAATTGGGTGCCCATTGCATGGAATGCAAAGCAAAGCCAGAAAAGTTGCGCTTTTAGTTGAATACAGGTGCTTTTAATGGAAGGTTCAGAGATCATAATTTAAAAAGGTATTTGAAAACTTACCAAGTCAGGATTATGGCAAACCATCAAGGTATTTTCTGGTGAAATTGTCTCTACAATGTCTTTCATCTCCCTTGAAGATAGCAATGCCATACTATACGTTGTTTGGGTTGCAATATCTAGAAAGATAAATAGCCATGTGAAAAAAACCAAAATTTTCGTTACATTATTTAAAAAATAAATTTCCTGTAGTATCCTTGCAGGTCGCAAAACTACAATCTATGGACATACAGTATCAAGCTTTTCAGAAACTTACCAGTACTGCACACAATGGGCACAGGCTTGTAAACTAAATGGACGTATCTCACTCCATTTAAACGATAAATATAATCAATGAGTTTTGCAAGGAAAAACACAGCAGCTAGTTATAAATCGTTGATACACCACCTCTATAAAATTTTAACAGTGAACTTTCAACATGCTCATTGCTCTTATCGTGTAGTTTTGCAGTGATGAGCGTATTGTGGATACTAACAACACAAACATGAAAAGGCTAAGTCAACGACTGATTTTGATCAACCAAGGCTTGTCTGGTTGATGTCAGCTCAAAACCTTTTAAGTAGCTAAGTTCAATAAAACAGTACACTCACTTGCAATACTCTGTTCATAAACTTCATCGTTTCTGGTCAAATCATATAGTCATCAGCACTTTGCTTTGACATCATATTTTCTTTCATTGGTTATACAAATAAACACAGATAATGTCAAAACTACAATACGTAACAAAGTTTGACATGTATTCTGCATGCAGTACAATGTAGTGTACAATAGGTCCAGCTTACTATTACATCCAATGATTTTCCTTGCAAAACATCTAGCAGCTATTCAAAAAAACTACAATATTAACTAGATCTACAAAATGAAATAATTCCACTTCATAATATTCTTTCTGGAACATGTAGTTTAATGAATTTTACAACCACTGCAATCATAAGTAGGCTGCATTACATTAAATTAACAATTACAGTAGATACAATAGCTCAAAAGATATGAATTAAGTTTTTACTTTCAGCATAATTGCTAGTATCCATCATCACCAATAGCTAACTATCTGACTGTGAGTTGAACAATCCCCTAATTCAGTCTAATTACACCCAAAGAAAATTGTGAAATGACAAAAAAGTCTTGCATATGATGCCATATTTAAAGGAGATTCATTATCAATTATAATGCCTGTTCATAATAGTATCTTCATTTTAATAATTTTGCCATATAGTGTTTGTATGTAGTGTTCCTTCTAAATTTTAATTTTAAGTTAATTATTTGTTACTGTCCCATTTTTGGAACTATCTAAAACTTTTCCCCGATGCTCAAAAAACAAACAGGATGAGTATTAGGGTTATCATATAGATATACCGTATACAAGACCACAAAGATCGAAAGGATCACAATTTGAAGGATCAAGATTCAAGTTTGAGTTAGGTTTGAAATCCCTGCAGTCCTTGTAATTATTTCAGTAAATGTGATCCTGTATGCTTTAGTAGGACTTGTTCGCACTGTTTCTGGGCTTAAAACAACAAAATTGGTGTGACTGTAAAAGAGTTGCCAAAACCTTGAATCGACCAATATACAACAACACAAAAGATAAATGACATATAAACAGATAGAAGATTTGATGCACTGTTCTACTGTTTTTTATGTTTATATCACTTTCTAGGCAAATTTGAGCTGGGGTATTAACGGTGATATACTTCAGGTAGCCTAATGATTTACATTAGACGTGAGTTAGTGGCTCCAATTAATTTTATGTTTGTACTTTACAAATGCATATTGCATAGCTTTGTAAATCTTAAGAATATTTTTTCCTTTAGACCAATCTAAAGTCTTGGAGCATAGACCTCAAAGCCAGTGGCGTACGGTGAGCATTTTTCAGGGTGTGCGCTAACACTTCAGTTTAAGTAAACCAGTTATTTTCCCAATAAATATCGCAAAAAAGTCATTTTCTGCTCAAACTAATTTCCGATACAAAATTTGACGACAATACATATACGTCACGCAGAAGTGACACCCACCGGCGAAGTTAAAATGCAAATGTAACAGCTAGATGTCGCCTAGCTTGCCGTTAAAAATTTAGAAGCGTCAAAAACTAAACAATTAAATAAAGAACTAACAAAGTAACAAACCCATTATGGAAATGACGCATATAGTTCACCGATTAGGAGACATTCAGCTTAAGAGTTTATACTTGGCTCATTGTACACTAAGAGCGGGTTGGAGTTCGTCACCGTTTATATTCTGTCAACACTTTTGCGGCCAAAAATATTGATTTAAAAAAACAACAACAACAAAGCAAAAGTGAAATGGTTTTCGCCTCACTTAGTCCACTAACACGTTCTTGATGTTGACTACACCGAAAGCATGAGCTTATTCGCTTCAAAGCGGAAAATTTTCTTTTAGCAGAAGCTGTGTTACTCGGAATAGTACATATCAATTGACGAAGCGTGTACACTTCTAGGTTGGGGTTCACAGATTTTATGAAAGTGATTAGCTCATGTGCATGTTTTCTAACAAAATCATTGGAGCGGTAAAGCACATCAAGTTCGTTTTCTAAGCGAATACAATCAAACAGAGGTCGGCAAATTGTTTGTACTTTGTTTAACAAATCTTTTGGAAATTTGCTTTATATTCACCATATTTAGCAGGCCATTGTAGTTGGAAAAAGTCAAGTTTTGATAGAGACGCATACCTAATTTTTCACTAAAGCTTTCGCTTGGAAACGGCTGTTTGATTATTATGCTGTCTGCACGATTTTCCATCGAGATTTTAGAAATAATTTTGAACTATTTTATTGATTTGAATGTACATTTACATTTAAACCTTACAAACAAAACTATAGCGATTAGCAAAACGGAAGTTGCTGTCAATTTCATGGTCTTGTTCTTTTTGCACGCATTTATTTGGCGTCACATCTTGTCTCGTGCTCTTTTCCAAGCGCACGAGCCGATCATTTAAAATGCGTGGATTTTTGACGAAAAAGGCATCGTCACCGTCCGCTATATATCTCCAAGCCAAAATACACGGCAAGGTATACGTGGTAACGTCTAATACACCAAAATTTATCCTCCACTACAGTATGCTTGCCTTTTTTCTTTCAAATTTCACAGCTATATATAAAGAACTTTTCGTTCTGTGACGTCAGCAGTTGAAGCATCAAAAGTTTTGGCCATTTCAACGTACATACCTGCGATGCAAGCAGCTGGTCAACCGTAACGCGTGTCATAATGAAACAACGATAAAGTTCATTAATTTTCCCTGTCCGTTTAGACTTACGTTAGGAATTTCTCAACCATGCAGACAACAGATATATAACTGTGATAGTGATAGTGAATTTTTATTTCTGGCTCACCAGAGCAACGTTTAAGACAAAGAAAGCACACCACCAAACCAGAACTGTTTACGCGTAGCACGGAGCGAAGAAATTGTTGAGTAGACTTGGAAATATAATGTTTGTATTGTGATTAAATCAAGAAGGACTTAGTTTTCCCATCGCGTTGGAATGAGGAAATCCAATTATCACTTTGATTTCAACTCGAATTTGGTTTCGAAACATTTGGAAGTTTTTTGATCTTAACGAATTTGATTAGCATTTCGGTATTTACTGTACGATAAAAATTCAGAGGGTTAATTGAAGCAATCAATTTAGTTCGGTGAAAGTTGTTTTATTCAACAGAGTAGCCAACGGTTTCTAAAGTGATACTAATATCGAGTTAAGTTTTATTTTCATTCGGGGAAGTTATTTCAACAGGACATAGCATAAATTGCGTATAAAAAGGGTACCCCTTATGTTATACTGTAACAATAAAGTTTTCCCTCGGACAAACTTGATTTTCTTTTATGGAAGAAGCTTTTCCTACAGTGATGATGTAGAGCGTCAGTTCAAAGTGAAATTCGCTACCACACGAACTTGCTAAATGGGTAAGTAGTTTCTATAACCAGTAGCTGTGTTAATAATTACATAGCATAGTAGTTAACCAGTTTCAAGGTTTTCAATTGTATAGTTGCTCTTCCCGCTCTTTCTGAACCAATTGTTGTTTAATTATTTCTTGTCAAACGTACGGTAGGAACTAAAGTGCTACAGTATTTGGTGCAGTTGACGTAGTTGACTACATGGTCTTTCGCTGCTTCCTGCCTGCATACTTTTATCAGTTATCGTATGGTAAAATATACTTGACTTGAGTTATAGATTTTAAAATGATTATAGATTTTAAAATGAGTTTTTAGGCTACATGATTCACGTTTGAATTGATAGAGGTGTGGGCTGGCCCTGTCAAAGAAACAAAAACTTAAAGAGGTTTCTTTGCAAATGTTGGTTTATCGAAAAATAACTTTTCGTCATTTAACAAAAAATTACACTACATTCAACTGGAACAGGGAAGCGGAAGCGGTATCGTTTTACTAATACTACTTCCAACTTCTACTTCCACATCTCTATTTGGAATTGCTAGTTAACTAAAAAGGACTAAAAGTTTTCCAACAGCATGAGAAATCCAATGACCAATTTGAATTTGATTCCGAAACGACTTTTGCAAGTTTGTTTTTTATCTTAACAAATTGTTAGTATTATTGTATGTATATCTTACCTTGTGATAAAAAATCAGAGAGGTAATTAAAGGGAATGATCTAGTGGCAGGCAAAGTTGTTCTAATCAATACAGTAGCCATTGATTTCTAAAGTCATACCGGTATCGAGCCTTGTTTTATTTCCATTCGTGGACAATTATTTCAACTAGAGATAGCAGAAGTTGCTAATAAAAAAGCTACTCCTTAATTTATCTAACCATACTCTCTCCCTTGCAACTTGTGATGTGTTACCTAAAGCTTTAAGCCATGACCTAGCTTTCACATCTGTGGTTTTTAGTGACTGTATGTTGAATGAAGAAGGTGCTAAAATACTTTTGTCTGGCCTGAAAAATAACATAACAATAAAATCACTTGATCTTAACATCAAGTGATAACAATAAAATCACACAACAGTAAAATCTCAGGAACAGAAACATTGGGACATTATTTGAGGGTAAGGTATTATTAAACAGTCACTGCTTTAGTGTTGCCCATTTTCTGATCGATGCCTTTGTTGTACCTTGTAAATTAAATTTCATATTTGACATAAAGTACTGAATTAGTGCGTCAAATTTTGTGTAGGACCCTTTGTCAATCAATCATAAGCTATTCTAGCAATAGCATTGCCTTATTGTATAGGCTGTCTTGGTGTAAGCAGTAAGCACTGTGGTGAAGCAAACCATTTTTGTGCTCTTGGTCTAATCTGTAACATTCCAACTGAATGAACATACATACAGTAACCAACTTTCAGAATAATTTTTTTGAAAAGCTTGTTAGTGGTACAGAATTTCAAAATAGCTTTCAATAGCGTCGGAGCTATCATTTCCACTCTTTGAAATATGGGTAGCCTTGAAAAAGGCTGTTTAAGATTGAACGTTTTCATTTTGGCTACAGCAAGATCTTCATTCCATTTATCAGTTCTGGAAGCAACCTACATCAATTCCTTACAGCCTATTCTCTGCCGTCAGAAGGAATTCGTTTATTCACTCCAAATTTCACATTAATTTTTTTTTTCTCACTTTTCCGACGAAACCGAAACAATATTTCTCCTCCAATCAAATTGCCAGAATGACCAATTTTGACCAATCAGAGAACGACAAATAATTTTCTATACTTTTGCATTAACTTCATACAATTTTAGGTGATTTTTGCAGCATTTTACGTCATAATAGCAAACCATTGTCATTTCAATGTAGTCAACCTCTATATATATCACTGCATTTTAGTTTTTCTTCATTCCAGCGTAGATTTATGAAAAGAGCTGGACGAAAACGTTCAATCTTAAACAGCCTTTTTCAAGGCTACCCATATTTCAAATAATTTTTTTGTGTAGAGTTGACAGCATCATTGGTTTCATAGGTCAATAGTTTTGAATCAGGTTCTTGAATTTTTAAATACACCTAAACAAACAAAGTTGTTTAAAATTTTTATTCATTTTCAGTGTCAAAAATCATATCTTTTTGAATTTTTTTGATTTTTTGAAGACAAAAGCCGATTTAAATCTCACATGTATGCAATAACAAGTCTCAAAACTAAGCAAAAATGTTAAACACATTAAAAAAAAGCTGCACATGACCTAATGTTGACAAACTACAAGAATATGACAGGCGATCAGTGATAGAGTGATCATGAAGTGTGCGACAACGAAGATATTTATATAAATTATCTTTGTGTTGGGAAATCAAACTTTGGAAACCTTGTTATTGGAATGGAATTCTGTTGGTGTATGGGAGTTTTCATTTGTTGTGTTTTGTGAAGGGTTGGCTGCCCACTCCTTTCTTGTGCATTTGCTTCTTCACAATAATCAAATTGATCATACTGGAGCGCAAAAGCTAGGTATAGCATTAAGATTAAACAGCACTTTATCAACATTAGATCTTCGTTGGAATAACATTGGACTCATTGGAGGACGAGTTATTTCGGGAGCTTTACAACAAAATTGTGGCATCACAAAGGTATTTATTACCTTTGCCAAAGTCTGCATGAAGCTAAATTTTACTCTCTTAAGTTAGTTTTGCCCCAAACATTGTCAAAGTGCTTAGTGAATAGTGATACAATATCAGTGTTAGAGGAGTAAACACAACCAGTTGAATTGGTTTTAGCTCAATTGTTGTTTTTTTGTGAAATTATTCAAAGTTTATTTGTATCCATCAGGTGATTGCTTTGCTAAATAAAGCACAAAATAGTGTGTTGTGGAAAAGAATAGATATGCTACTAACAAACAGGCTGTATTTGGCTGATTCTCTGGCCTATAGGTAATTGGCTATTCCTGAATACCAGTGCCTCATTGATGGATGTTATTTTTTCGCTGTTTAATTTTTTTTTTTAATTTTCTGGTTTTATAACTATGCTGAACCATTTGCAAGATGCAATGCTTCTATAGCGAATGTTATGACATTTTAGATATATGTTGCTGGCAACAACATCCGACGTTCTAGCTGCTACTGAAACATCAGCTATTCACAATCAAGATCGCTCACAGCTGGCTATTCACCAATTTAATAAAACCAAAACTTTAACCAGGTACATTTACTGGTTGTTGTGCGTTTGCTTCATGTGGGCATATAAAATTTTGTAATGCTTAAATTTTAGGTAAGGGTTATTTGCTGCAAAACCAGTTGAAGAGCTTGATAATATTTGGTTAAGGCAGGTTAAAAATTAAAATCAAATTAAAAATTTGCTTAAGTTTTGACTTAGAAACTTTTCATTTGTCAAAATTGCTGATATTTTAAACTTCTATATGTTTAATATAAATAACGTTTATGAAAAGTTCTTGTCATTTTTTTTTCTGGACATATTTAAAATAATTTCTTGATTTTGTAAACATATATACTAATTGGATATGATTTGACACATGTACCTTTTTCAAGACAAATTTGACTGTGCTAGAAATTGTTTGTTGCTACTAAACAATTTTCATACATTAATCGATCACTTTAAATTCGTCACTTTTTCCTTACTTTCATTGCAAACTTTAATGGAAATGCACCATCATAACTGGTTTACAGTTTGCCATCAGTAACAAAATTTGTCGTTTTCTAATAGTTAGTTTTTAACAATGATCCAAAGCTATTTTAATTCTTTTCAGATAATTTCTGCAAAATTGAGTTCCTGAAATCCAAAAAGAAGCAGATGATAGATTTTGTAAATGACTTTGAGCTAACAAAGTCATAGCTGGGTGCTACCGCCAAAGCCAGCACGAATAAGTTATACCATTTACAGGACGCATTAGAAGAACAAAAAGCTGCGTTAATTGCACTGAGGTAGTTTAACAATTACCAGGGGTATTGCATTATTACAGTTGCCTATGCTTACAATAAATAGTGCTAGTAGGTAACAGTAAATGTGAATGAGTTTATTGATGTATGCTTTAGTACAAAATTGTCCTTTGAATATCTCTTGTTTGTTGCTGTTGTAGTTGTCTGTTTATCTTCCTCTCACCAGATAGCGTCAAATCTAACTTTTGGGTGATCCATACACTTCTTTTGCAAGATGTACTTTGTGTTGGAGAAATCTGTACCTGCTTAGAAGTTTTTATTACTAATACTAGTAAGTATTGATATTCCTGTAGATTTATCTAAATTCTTGTCCACTGAATTTGTGGCTTGTTTGAAGCCATCAAGCAGAGATAATCATCGTAAAGCGTTTTATCCAAGGACGCAACAACGTGACCAGGGCGCGGGTTAAACCCAAACCATGCAAACCGGCTCGTCATTAAAACAACGCTTTTACCATCTGGTGGTGGTGGTGGTGGTACTACTCGACCCCTTCCGAGGGATGGGGGCACGGAGGAACTCCGCGGAGATCCAACAGTTGGGCCACACCCCAAGGTCTGGACCATAGATCGAGAATAGAGAGAGAGGAGCCAAAGATAGACCTGCGAAGGGGCTCAGAAGCAGGACAGTCGAGGAGGAGATGATTGAGGTCCTGTAGAGGGTGTCCACAGGCACTACAATCAGAATTCTCCTTCCGACTGATCCTGTGAAGATACGAAGATAGAAGAAGACTGTGAAATTGGCAGCAAAGACGAGAGAGCCCACTGCGCATGGAGCGAGAAAGAAGAAGTTCCTCCGAAGAGACTTCGGGGACCTGGAAGTTCAGATGGGAGTGCGAGATGCGACGTCTCCAATTGCGGTATTGGGAACAACGGACCTTGGCAATAACTGGGGAAGAGGGCCCGGGACCGCACCAGTGGGCAGAGAGGCACTAGTCCCGGCAAGCAAATCCGCTTTTTCACCTCCGGGGAGACCTGCGTGTCCGGGGACCCATTGGAAGCTCAAAGTGGTATTGTTGGAGAGGGAGGAGGCGAGGGACCAAACATTCCATAGGGACTCAGGCAGGAGATAAGAGGGGGCTGAAGAAAGGATAGAGAGGGCCGACCGAGAGTCGGATAGGAAAAGAACCGACTGGAACCCGCAGGTCACCAAATGGCCAGCACACCAAGCAAGACCTTGCCTGAGGGCAAAGGTTTCAGCTGTGAAGCTGGAGGCAACCGGACCGGAGGAAAAGGACAAGGAATGGGATGCGCTGCATCTGGAGCATGTTGCATACACTCCAGCACCGCCAGGACCAAAAAGGGAGGGGACAGATCCGTCAGCCCATACCCGGACACCAGACGGGGGGAGGGAGGACAGTCCACCCAAAGCAACCTGGAGCCGGGCTGCATCGCTGCCCGTGCAGTCAGGAATAAAGGGGGAAACAGTGAAGCGAGCCTTGGACCATGGTGGAAAAGGGGGGCACGTGATCAGAGACTCGTGTGGGGATGGGAGTGGTTGTGTGGCTGAAGAACAGAATGATCTCCTGGAGGGTTTCTTCTTTAGTCGACAGGGAACGCCTCTAATTGCCAGGGCACAAAGGCTGGAGAAGTTGGGGGGAAGGCGCAGAGCACACCCAAACGAGCAGAGGGTCCGATGCTCCAGAGCCAGCCCCAGAGGAGGGAGCCGGGCCCCGAGAAGGAGCAGTGAGGAGGGGTGGAAGAGAGGCAACCAGTGATGACCCTGCATGCAGCTCTGTGTAGAACTTCCAGGTGATTGGTTGCAGTGTTGCAGAGGAATGGGAACCATCCAGGAGAGGCATATGTGAGCACCAGACGGACAAAGGCTTTGTAGAGTAGGGAGAGAGATTCCCCTGTGGAACCCCAAGAGGCAGTGGCAACTGAGCGAAGGGCCCTGTGGCGTGGATAGAACCTGGAACACAGGGATCGGACACGGGCCCCAAAGGACAGAGTCCGACCAAAGGCCACTCCAAGGAATTCAGGGGTGGGACCGAACAAAAGAGGGAAGCCCAAGAGGTTCAGTCGGGGTTGGAAAGTGGCCCGATGGGGATCCACAGAGAAAAAGGAGGACCCACACCCCCCTGGACCGTGCGGAAGTCTCCATAAGACTGACCATGTTTCTAGGACAGTGAGGGAGGACCGGACAACAGAGGAGGCCCCAATCGGGTCTGGGGAGGAGGACCAGACGACCAGATCGTCAGCACACAGGGAGGCATGGGCGCCCCGAGGCAAATCCTTAGTGACGCCATCAACAAACAGAATGAAGAGGACTGGACCAAGCACCGAGTCCCGCGGGACCCCACGTCCGATGCGGGAACCACCAACCTGGACCCCAGCTCCACAATCAGAAAGGAAGGAGCGCACCCAAAGAACGAAGCAAGGGGGGAGCCTGAGCAAGAGGAGCCCGTGAAAAAGAGCAGAGTGCCAGACCGAGTCAAAAGCCCTGGAGAAGTCAACAGAAACCAAAATGGTTCGGTCTGGAGGTTTTTTCTTTTGGAAGCCGTCCCAGATTGATTGATTGAGACAGAGTTAGAACCTGGTCAAGGGGTGACCCTTGACCAACGTCACTAACTGCACGCACCAACGTCCTGCCACCTCAACGTGGTGGTGCAGTCCCCTCCCCAATGGGGATGGGTCGAAATGGCAGGACAGATCTCCCGAGGGGCTTGACCGAAAGGTCGCCCCCATTGACTCGGACGCTTTTACCATCTCGGCCACGCTGTCGACTACCGAGTTTATTCACCCAAAGACTGAAAAGTCCCTTCCAGACTCGTAACTCACTTTTGTCGCAAAATAAAAAGAATCTATTTTTCGTCAAGGTTAGGGACCAGCACCTTATGTATTGTGTATTTTTTTTCTGAATCATATCTAGCAATTGATTGATCGGATTTTGTAGGGTCAGCCAGCTAGAGGAGGAAAATTACCAGGTTTCCAAACTTCGATCAAAAGTTGTGGATTTGGAAAAGAAATAGACCAAAGAAGCGTTGTTGCGTTGCGAAGCGATATAAGAGTAGGACAGTGCGGTTGAAAAATATCGTAAAAATCTCCGCCCATCGCAGGAAAAGCTATAGAAGTTCAAGGAGGAGGAACTGCGGAGGGCAAACCTCCTCAAACAGCAGGGATGTCCTATGTTAGCGGCGTACACACTTCAAGATCCGCCACCTCAACTAGTTTTTAATTTAAATACTGTAGTCTTTTTTCCTGTTGTGAATGGATCAGGCAAATAAGATTGATAAGGAGGGCTTGTTTGCTATTTCATATTGTCAACCCACAAATTCGATGCCCATGTAAAGCTAAATAATAAATCGAACTTGAACGCTTATTTGTAGTATGCCCATTGCTCTTTCATTGTGTTTTGTTTTCCCAAATTCAGATTTGTTAATGTCGCTCCACTGGTAAAATAATTGCTGCTGAACCAACGTCCATTCGATGAAGAGTTATTGATGTCTACAGTATGGTCGCTATTTTTACAGCATAGACTTCAGATATTTTTACGAATCAAAACAGATGAACTCTGTTTTCTAACTTGATTGTTTGTCTACTGCATTCTGCTCCGACGTTTTCGAATTCAATGAAATTCCTGTTTAAAAAGTGAAGTACTCTTTTATTGTGTAACCTTTTAATATATTACGTTTCGTCAATGCAACACGAAACCGTTTCGTTTTTTTGTTTTTTTTAGCTTGTCGGTTGCGTGTAGAATATAGATTGCTACTGGTAGCGTTCTTAGTTTCGTGGAAAGCTTTTTTTTATTTTGTGCTATTTTACAAGTTATAAAATGATCTCTACGAGTTACTTTCAAGAGATAGCTGAATCTTACTTGAAAATACTGTAGTAACGTCGTTATCATTACAATTACCTCTGTGAAAAGCAACTATAGTTTATCGATCATCCACAAAATTTTTTTGAGAAATTTCTGGTTTGCAGAAATTGCTATTCGTGTTTCCAAAATAGCTCCGTTGATTGCTCAATAAGAAATAGAAGGGTTTGTATATCGCAGTGTAGGATGGGTGGTAGATGTGTCAACTGTCGGCGCATAATACCGTTAAAGATATTTGAGAATTTATTGTGTGGTTGAACTAGTTACTAAGTTAACTGATGACCGATTTCGATAGTTTTAAAAAGTGAAAATTACTACTGTATAAGCTAGTTACTACAAAAATAACTACTGCCCATCTCTAATTATACCCTTTTTTACTTTTTTTTTATGCACTTCGTATCTGTTTATGCAGATCAAGTTGCTAAATAGTTTCACTGCGTTAAAAACGAATAACCAACAAAATATCTTCGTATGTACTTATTTGTCTAGGAGTAATGTTCGAGTAGCTCGCGTCCCTCTTGTCTTAAATGTGTTGGTAGCTCTATCTTTAACGTAATCCCTTAACTGCAGTAGTATTGGTTTAATTTAATCAGTAATGATAATACTGTAGGCCGGTACTTATTGTTGCCTTGCATTTTCAATTTCAAAAATGGTGAAAAAATGTTTTCAATTTCAAAAATGGTGAAAAAATGAAACACCCTAATCTTTAACGTAATCCCTCAACTGCAGTAGTATTGGCTTAATTTAATCAGTAATGATAATACTGTAGGCCGGTACTTGTTGTTGCCTCCTCAACCCTAATAAAACACCAGGCACTCGGGCAGCCTTGTGACAAGTTTTATCGATGTAGTATTCTTATTCTCATTGTAGCTTTTTGTGTTTTCAATATACCATATCTCTGTACTCGACTTGGGATAGTATAAATGTTGTGGCTGTTTTATGCTGGTAGTATTCGCAGTGCATTGGTGCTAAGAAAATGCTCAGATATCAGTAGTAGTTTTCTGAGCGAATCCGATCCATTGCCACAGCTATGAGATTCATTTGAACATTTTGCTTTTCGCGTTTTTATTCACCAATATTGTTGAGCATACAGCAAGTTTGAAAAATAACCTCGCCTGTTTTTCAAAAACTAAACTGAAGGGAATATCTTAAACCTCCTTTCTTAGTCACGCGTAGGCAGTATTTTAAATCAAAAACTATTGGATGGAGGGATGCGTTGCGGAATTAACGTATTTTAGGGAGGCTCAATATATCTTTCTATCACAAGGTAAAGACAGAAAGAAGGTCTTTGGCTGTTTGGATTCTGTTCTCCACCTGCTTTTTCCAAATTCAAGGTAAAGCCCAAATACAAAAAAAAAAGGACGCTCTATTTAGTTTATTTACGCCACATTTTCCATCCAATTTAAAAAACTGCGTTAAGGTTAGAGTAGGCTCTGCAATTTGTGGTATAAGAACGACATAATGTTTTTTTTGTAACAGGTATTAAGTTTGAAACTTGTGCATTTAAGGACAAGTCAAAAGGAGTACGGTAGAAAGACTGTAAAAGCCTTCCGCAAATAAATAATAGACAGTACATAAATTACTATAGCACCAAGAGTTCTCAGTTTGTGGTGCCATTTGCGTTTTGAAAGGGTGTCTCGATCGGTGATTGCAGTTATTGTGGCAGCGATCCGTGAGTTTTTGTACAGGATGTTTCACTGCTGAAGCTTGTTTTTTAATTAAAATTTATCTTACAATTGATTTAATTTGATGCAGGAAGTTCAGGCCAATTTTGGGCTATTTGGTTTTATTATTGTTTGTATAAATTAGATTATTTAATTATTGTCTGTAATAATAATAAAAAACCTATAAAATCGTTAAAATAATGCCCCCAACTGGCTGTTTCGCCCTTAGGGTCTTTGGGAGGGGTGGCAGCAAATCCAAACAATAAACTTTAAGTAGAGTCTGGGCAATTACAGAATTAGTTTAACCTACAAGCAAATTTCTACGTATTGCCGAACGCGGCCCGACCGTATTAAGAACATGAGCTAATACATGCGTAATCATGATTTTGCCAAGAGTGGAGGAGCTTGAACACCAAGTTAAATTTTTTTGTTTGAAAAATGTTTCAATTGACCAGAGTACCGAGCGAAGTTATGTAACTTAATGGTATCACAGGCGGAGGTCCGAAGACAGAACGACGATTTTTTAAAGAAAAATCATTATTTTAACGCCACTCGGATCAAATTTTGCATGTTTTTTTGGCCGTTTGAAACAAGCCAAATTGCTAAGAATTGATAGTCACTTAAAAAATTAGACTGCCCAGCTCCTTCACAACGCTGTTTAATTACAGGCCAAGTCCAAAACACTTTTAAATGCTTGCACTTTTGCGTAACTTTTTAAAGTGACTTGGCTAAGGAGAGGACTGAAGCTTTCATAGCCCCCCCTTTTTTTGCGCCACTGGTCTAGCACAACCTACGTTATTTGTAAGTAATCACCAAAGCTTTCTTGGCCTTTTTTATTCTGCCATTGTTCATTTGTCCAACATTAGCCATGATGTACGATAAAAAGACAAATTTTAGAGAAGCAATAATAAATAATTCCGAAAAAAAAACAATAATTATGTGTCGCTCTATTCGCCAATAAAGGCCAATAATAATTGTGTCACTCTATTCGCCAACGTCACTCTGCAGTTTTCCGCTGCTGCAAAGGCTCCGCTTCCACATCCCTGTGCGTATTGCGTTTAAGTTGCACTAGTTTGCTCAGCACGGCGCCGTTTGAGGCATTTTTCACTCCAAAAAAATTTAACTTGTAGTTCAAATCCCCCCCTCCCCGTTCTTAGCAAAGTTCTGGTAGCGCGCCCGGACAGGCATGATTGTAATGTAAATTATGGAATGGTTCACAACTTTTAGACTTTTTTAAAGAACTTATCCCTTAGACTTCACCCTTTCCAATTGGCAGTATTTGGTTTAGACCGAGTCATCGTGAGAAACTCTACAAAAGACTGATTTCATTATTGGCAAATTTTAATTGGTTTTCATTGAAATTAGCCTCAAACTTTGGGGATTTCTTACAGGTAAGCTTTTTTCATTTAGAAGAAATATTTTCTGTCCTGCAACAAAAAAAAAAGCATTGTATCCAAAATTTGGTTCTTACTGGTATGCTTTTTTGTTTCGAAGAGATTATTTTTTGCCTTACAACAAAAAAATAACACTGCATCCAGTCTAACTATTCACACTAAAACAAACAATGGCAAAGCTAATTAGCAACATTTACACTTCAAAGCAATGCAACATTTCTATAGCTAATATTATTGCTTTTTTAGCACGCGATGTTTCAAATCGTGACGTCAAAGAACAAACACTTGTCTATAAATGGCTATGGAATTTAAAAGAAAAAAAGCATTTTAACAGCTTTATTCTCGCTTTCTCTCGGCAC